>CM020186.1:4196625-4264145 GCA_009805545.1 Oryza longistaminata
TCAGTGGCGAAAAATCATAATTACACAAAGCGTAGCTACATTATTAGCCGGATATATGTATTTTTCTCAATATCTAGAGTTGAGCTTGTGCTTGCAGGTTTGATGGCAAATATATAACTTGTGCTTGCACGTTTGTGGGGCGATATCACATAATCTGTGTTGCCAACCAAAAAAAAGAAAAAAATTGGCCACTTACATGGTACTATGCAGCATGTCTATGTATACTCTATAGACTCTAGTCTAGAATATTCTAATTCTCAAATTTCCTTACCCCGTTTAGCCAACATATAAATACGACCTCCCACGAAAACAAAACAGCAATCACGATCTGCATCCGCGGCAGAATTAGCTGAATATTCTAATAGATTACCTAACTCCATGATTGGTTAAGATAACGAACATCTCTACAGCTACTGATTCTTCAATCCAGTGTGTTGCAAACTGCCATTCCAACTAAAAAGAATGTGTGTTCCTTCCATCATCTCGCTAAAAAGAATGTGTGTTCCTCTCTCTGTTGGCCAAGTCAAACTAATAGTGGAACACCAGTTTTTGTGCTGCTGTCTGCAGCTCATATATAACAACTCATTTTTTTTACCGCTAAAAAGCCTAATAAGAAATTGCTAATGCGCAGGACCAAATCATCTACTAACCAACTTGGTCCCTCAATTGGTAGATGCTACTAGTCTTAGCAGTGTTAATGTTAGAGATATATTCCTAGTTAATAACATATCACATAGGGTTGCATGATAATTGTCAGTGATTAAGCGAGCTCAAACAGTTCCAGTTAGTTTATAAAGACTGAAAACCCGTACTCGTAAATGAATAATCATATCTAAACTAGTCGTTTTCCCTTTTTGGCTGAGAATAGTTTGCGAGGAATTTGGTGTCCTTTCTTTTAGAACCACAGAGAAACAAAGGTTCAAATATTCTGTACTCCTATGCAAACAGTTATATTTGATAACAAAGTTGAATTATTGTACAGTAATAGGTACTTAGGTGGGCATGCAGCTGCAATGCAAGAGTTGGGCTTCAAGGTCTAGAAAAGTGAAGCAACTCAGGGGAGTTTTTTCCGCAAGAGGAGACGGTGGCCGGGGCACGGGAGCCAATGCCATGCTCCTTGAACCAGCTCCATTGCCAGGTTCCTAAAGGAGCACGAGATCCCCAAGGCCAAAGATCTGGCTCTCAATGGAAGGGCGGCGAGATTGAGAACCTCACTTTACGCCGACGATGCCGCTATCTTCATTTCACCAACCACCAGAGATATGACAAATCTTTCAAAATTCCTTTCAATGTTTGGAAAGGTCACCAGGCTGAAGGTAAACCCTCAGAAAAGTCAGATAGCGGCGATCCGTTGCGGGAATCTCGATCTACATGACATCTTCCTTGCGTTCCTGGCGAGGGTTAGTTGCTACTTTCCCTTTGAAATACGTAGGACTACCCCTCACTGTCTCTAGGCTAAAAAAGATCCACGTCCAGCCGATACTTGACAAGATCGCAACAAAGTTAGCACCCTGGCAAGGGAAACTCATGAGGGCAGCAAGAAGAACGTCATTAACAAAGTCAGTCCTAACGGCGCAACCAATCTATCACCTTACTGCTCTAAAGATCCCTGAAAACACACTACACGAAATTGACAAATTGTGACGGAAATTCCTATGGGCGGGGGCGAGAACATCTCAGGATCGGAAAATGTAAAGTCAACTGGGAAAGGGTCTGCAGGCCAAAGGACTTGGGCGGCCTAGGCATCTTGGAACTGCACAAATTCGCAAAGGCTCTCAGAGTCCACTGGCTATGGTACGAATGGACAGCCCCCGATAAGCCATGGATAGGAACGCCGGTACCCTGTGACAATCAGGATAGAGATCTGTTCGCTGCGGCAACAACCATCACTATTGGTGACAGAAAGAAGGCGTGCTTCTGGCACTCTCACTTGATCGATGGTCGAACGCTGAAGTCTTTAGCGCCACTAATCTTCCAAGCTTCAAGACGTAAAAATAGGTCTGTGAGGGAAGCCGTGGACGCAGGAGTATGGATCTCCAATATCCGCACAGAGGAACTCTCCACGTCGGAACATCTTCGCCAATACGTAGACCTTTGGGTTAGACTACTTCAGCCACCGGCCTTCAATGAGCATGAAGATACCATCATATGGAAACTGACAGCCAACGGAGTATACACGACAAAATCGGCATATCGGCTGCAATTCATCGGCGCCACAAGATCTACCTTCAATGAAACCATATGGAAGTGTTGGGCCCCTCCAAAATGTAATTTTTTTGCATGGCTGGTCATCCAAAACCGTGTATGGACGGTGGATAGATTGCAGAAGAGAGGATGGCAGAATCAGCAACTATGTCCCCTATGTCGAGTCACCCAGGAATCTGCCGTGCACCTATTGACTTCTTGTAGAGTAACCTGCAGAATCTGGGAAGAAATCCAACGATGGGCAAGTTGGGACCTGCGCATGGATGATTGGGGTAGGCTTACCTCGGGGACCGATTGGTGTCACTTCCTCCTATCGTGCACTCCCACCTCGACAAAGACCTTGAAGTCGATGATAATTCTAATGTGCTGGGAGGTTTGGTGTGAGCGTAATGCAAGAATCTTCCGCCACCACGCCTCAACTACTGCAGCGATAGTGGCGAAAATAAAAGAGGAGGCAAGAACCTGGGTCAAGGCTGGGGCGGTTGCTCTTGGAGGATTGCATGTTTTAGGAGAGATCACATAGTCTGCAGCCCAAAACCTCTTGTGGGAGGGGAATTTTAGTAACCCCTGTATGTAAACTTTTTTTCCTACTCTATTAATATAAATGACAAAGCTTTTGCTGGGTTCAAAAAAAAAAATCTGGCTCTCCGGTGGTCTCCGCCTTCTTCTTCATCTGCACCTCCATTTTGGAGTTGGTTCGTTCGCTCTGCCTTTGTCCTGAAGACAATTTTTGTTGTAATTATGACACCTCCTAATAGGTAAAGAGAATTTTGGACTGCATTATAGGTGTAGATCCGGAAAGGTGACAGTGAGCTCAGACTTGCCCATGGGGTCAGGGCTTGGGTCATCGACCGCTGCTGTTCATGTCGGAGGTGTCAATCGAATCTAATTGTG
Source organism: Oryza longistaminata (assembly GCA_009805545.1). Classification (NCBI taxonomy): domain Eukaryota; kingdom Viridiplantae; phylum Streptophyta; class Magnoliopsida; order Poales; family Poaceae; genus Oryza; species Oryza longistaminata. The sequence continues at coordinate 4,199,725 of CM020186.1, forward strand.
AAAGTTAAACCCCTCTAAACCCCCTTTCTCTCTCTCTCTCTCTCGCTCACTCGTATGTTATGTGTTTCTCTGTTTATACTGCTTGATTTGTTCACCTGTTTGTTTTAATTTTGTTATTGTTTCCATAACTGCCTTCTAGATTCAGAGCATCTATGTCATGTGATGGTTCAATTTTATGGTATGGTGTTGGTTGGATATATTTTTAGATGTCCATGTCATATATGTCCAAGCCATTCTATATCCTTCACCCCTATTGTCAGCAGATGGTGGCCTTTTGAGGTTAAGAGTGAAATCTAGGTGGACTCCAGAGAGCTGGTGTTTTTCACCTCAAGTTTGTGCATTTCTACGCGGTGGTTTCTTAACCCAATCGCATAAATACAGCTAACTTTTACCTAGGTGTGCACACTATCAACCTAATAGTTTGATCAATTTTGTCTCATCTAACCATGACGTTTGATGACCACATATATCACAAACAAAAATCACTATAATGAAACTGATGGATGGTTGGTTCAGTACAATTCTTCTATCTACAAACAACTAATTGTTCATATTTGCTTAGCAAATCATCTTATTGGCAGAAGTTGGGGGTTTGTCCCATCACGCTTTTTTTAAAAATTCTTTTATGTTTACTTCTGAGACCTTTTGACTGTGTGCCCACGGGCAGAGGCCGGAAATGTGATCCATTTACATTATCTACAAAACAAACTTCAGATTTACTCCGTACAACTGTTCTTTTAAATCTTTATGTTAATTAATTGTCTTGCACAACATATGGCCATTTAGTTCATTTTTCCTTTTTATTCACACAACAATAATTCGAGTTGCTACGTACTGTTGAAATTATAAGCACATAATGATTTAATTTATTCTATAAATAAATAATGACATTGCAGATGTACACAAGCATGAACGCATCATTGGATCTACACATGTAAACTAGGCAGTAAAATATGAACAGATCAAATATGCGCAACACGTTGAACACGTATCGAGGTTGCTGAAAGATCGGTTGTTCAGCAGGAATTACTCGCGGTTGCGGGCGACGACGAAGGCGCGCAGCATGCGAGCGAACAGGAAGACGAGCCGTCGTGGGCGTACAGAGACTTGCTCTCCTGATTGCCAGTGCACGCTGGCGAGCAGGATGGAGTAATTTACGATCGACTGCGCAGCACAGAGTAGGAGGCAAACCCTAGAATGATTTCACGTGTGTTGCATGGAGGCGGCAGCTCGGTTTATATAGAGAAAGGTCGCTTGATCAGGGCGCCCGCACGATCTCCACTCTGCGTAACCGAACTGGATAGGAGGCTGCATCTGCGCAAGGGTGAGGAACCAATTTTGGCGGACCATTCGACGCGTATGTCGTGCTCCCGCGCCGCCTGGAACCAATTTTGGCGGACCATTCGACGCGTACGTCGTGCACATGCGCCGCCATGCCAAGCGAGGCGAGGCGAGCACATGTGTTCCCCCTCTTCTCTCCACATCACATGTCTCAAGTGGTTAGGAGATCATCCTCCCTTATAAGGAGGTCTCTCTCCTAGAATATGCAAGGTGGTAGTAAACTCCCTATGCATGTCACCCATTTTTTCAAAGAATTAATTTTTGAATGGGCTAAGTCCTAAACACATGCTTCAAGTGGCTAGGAGGGCATCCTCCCTTTTAAGGAGGTCCCCTCTCCTAGAATAAGCAAGGTGGTACTAAACTCCACATGCATGCCATCCCATGAGGTGGGCTTTTGTGATTTTCCAAAGAATTAATCTTTGAGTGGGCCAAGGCCCATCCATTAATTCCAACAATCCCTCACCAAATCTCAAAACCCCACTAAGATTTGCCTTTCTAGCGGTTCGATGGAGACTGATTAAGGTTGAACATCCACCTAGAACTCCAAGCTATACTTACTCACAACTTGAACAATGGACTACGCCTTGAATTGCAAGTCTTGTGCAAGCAAGTTTCAGTCAGAGTCTTATCTGGTACTAGACCGTTTGTAGACTACCCCTCGGGTGGAGCGTATAAGTCATACTCCTTGGTCTTTTAGTAAGCTTCCTAGAAGATTCACCCAAAATCTCCATAGACTGCGACCAACAGTCAAGCTCAGAAAGATGAGTTCTTTCAAGAATGCTCTGCAGGTAAAGCCAACAGAACAAATTAAGGCATAGCCAACCTACCTTGCAGCTCACGAGAGTACATGCATCTTCACCTAGAGAGGGTATAGATTGGTACTTTCCTTCAGTTAACTAATGGCTTGTTCTTCCCAGGTTCTAATTCACGTGATCTCTGATCACATAGATTGGGTTACCACCATAGCATAATTCACATGGGTCTCAAACCCATCTCCTTCGATGCATTGTCTATCACATTACGTGATAATCCCTTCGTGAAGGGATCTGCCAGGTTTCTAACTGTTTGGATGTAATCCAATGTTATAACCCCGGAGTTTCTCAATTTCCTGACGGACTTCAATCGTCTTTTCACATTTCTAGACGATTTCATGTTATCCTTAGAACTGTTCACTTTGACAATTACCGTTTGATTGTCACAGTTCATAAGAATAGTCGGCACCAGTTTTTCAACAATAGGCAGATCCATTAATAGATCACGCAGCCATTCTGCCTCAACAGTAGCAGTATCCAGTGCCGTCAGCTCTGCTTCCATGGTTGACCTCATCAAAATGGTCTGTTTGCAAGACCTCCACGAAACAGCATCACCACCCAGTGTGTGAAGACATATCCACCAGTGGCTTTGATCTCATCCACATCAGAGATCCAATTAGAATCACTATATCCCTCCTGTACCGCAGGATGTGCAGTATAGTGAAGCCCCAATTCCATAGTACCTTTCAGATAGCGCATTACTCGCTCAAGCGCACGCCAGTGATCATCTCTCGGGTTAGAGGTAAACTTGCTCAACTTGCTCACAACAAAGGAGATATCAGGCCTAGTTGCACTAGCCAGGTACATAAGCGAGCCAATGATTTGGGAGTATTCTAGTTGATTCATAGCAATTCTCTTGTTCTTGCGAAGCAACAAGCTAGGATCATAAGGTGTTGGAGAAGGCTTACTATCAATGTAGCCAAAGCGATTCAATATCTTCTCCACATAATGGGACTGCAAGAGTGTAATAACTATTCTCACCTCTAATTAGCTTAATGTTTAGGATAACATCAGATACTCCCAGATCCTTCATATCGAAATTTTGAGACAAGAATGATTTAACCTCATTTATCACCTCAAGGTTTGTCCCAAATATCAGTATGTCATCAACATACAAGCACAGAATAACTCCCTCACCCCCACCATGGCGATAGTACACACATTTATCTGTCTCATTGACTGCCAGAGCTTTAAAATGTAAGCATGTTAAATCATCATGTCATATAAATCACATAATATTTTAAATCTCTCCATCATTTTTTATAATATCCTATATATTTATATAGTTCATCCTCACTTAGTTCATGTTATTTATCTCTTCTCTCATTAAGCCATATCACAATTATTTTTAGTTTTTGGATGATTAATCTATGCTCCAAATTATCTTCCTCGTTTTCTTCTCTCATTAAACCATATCACCTTAATTATTTTTAGCCCTTTGATCATAAATGTATAGTCCAAATTATCCGCCTCCTTTTCTTCTGTTATAAAGCTACATCTTCTTACTTTTACTTTTGAATCATCATTATAAACCACATCAACTTACGTAAACTTATGTTGTTTAGCTATCTTAAATATTATTTTTATTTGCTCTTATCATACTAAACTTTTGCAACACGCGGAGTTTCATCTAGTTAGATAAAGAGACAATATTTATTATGTAGAATCTATCTGTTCATGAGTTATAACATCAGTGGCGAAAAATCATAATTACACAAAGCGTAGCTACATTATTAGCCGGATATATGTATTTTTCTCAATATCTAGAGTTGAGCTTGTGCTTGCAGGTTTGATGGCAAATATATAACTTGTGCTTGCACGTTTGTGGGGCGATATCACATAATCTGTGTTGCCAACCAAAAAAAAGAAAAAAATTGGCCACTTACATGGTACTATGCAGCATGTCTATGTATACTCTAGACTCTAGTCTAGTATATATATTCTAATTCTCAAATTTCCTTACCCCGTTTAGCCAACATATAAATACGACCTCCCACGAAAACAAAACAGCAATCACGATCTGCATCCGCGGCAGAATTAGCTGAATATTCTAATAGATTACCTAACTCCATGATTGGTTAAGATAACGAACATCCCTACAGCTACTGATTCTTCAATCCAGTGTGTTGCAAACTGCCATTCCAACTAAAAAGAATGTGTGTTCCTTCCATCATCTCGCTAAAAAGAATGTGTGTTCCTCTCTCTGTTGGCCAAGTCAAACTAATAGTGGAACACCAGTTTTTGTGCTGCTGTCTGCAGCTCATATATAACAACTCATTTTTTTTACCGCTAAAAAGCCTAATAAGAAATTGCTAATGCGCAGGACCAAATCATCTACTAACCAACTTGGTCCCTCAATTGGTAGATGCTACTAGTCTTAGCAGTGTTAATGTTAGAGATATATTCCTAGTTAATAACATATCACATAGGGTTGCATGATAATGGTCAGTGATTAAGCGATCTCAAACAGTTCCAGTTAGTTTATAAAGACTGAAAACCCGTACTCGTAAATGAATAATCATATCTAAACTAGTCGTTTTCCCTTTTTGGCTGAGAATAGTTTGCGAGGAATTTGGTGTCCTTTCTTTTAGAACCACAGAGAAACAAAGGTTCAAATATTCTGTACTCCTATGCAAACAGTTATATTTGATAACAAAGTTGAATTATTGTACAGTAATAGGTACTTAGGTGGGCATGCAGCTGCAATGCAAGAGTTGGGCTTCAAGGTCTAGAAAAGTGAAGCAACTCAGGGGAGTTTTTTCCGCAAGAGGAGACGGTGGCCGGGGCACGGGAGCCAATGCCATGCTCCTTGAACCAGCTCCATTGCCAGGTTCCTAAAGGAGCACGAGATCCCCAAGGCCAAAGATCTGGCTCTCAATGGAAGGGCGGCGAGATTGAGAACCTCACTTTACGCCGACGATGCCGCTATCTTCATTTCACCAACCACCAGAGATATGACAAATCTTTCAAAATTCCTTTCAATGTTTGGAAAGGTCACCAGGCTGAAGGTAAACCCTCAGAAAAGTCAGATAGCGGCGATCCGTTGCGGGAATCTCGATCTACATGACATCTTCCTTGCGTTCCTGGCGAGGGTTAGTTGCTACTTTCCCTTTGAAATACGTAGGACTACCCCTCACTGTCTCTAGGCTAAAAAAGATCCACGTCCAGCCGATACTTGACAAGATCGCAACAAAGTTAGCACCCTGGCAAGGGAAACTCATGAGGGCAGCAAGAAGAACGTCATTAACAAAGTCAGTCCTAACGGCGCAACCAATCTATCACCTTACTGCTCTAAAGATCCCTGAAAACACACTACACGAAATTGACAAATTGTGACGGAAATTCCTATGGGCGGGGGCGAGAACATCTCAGGATCGGAAAATGTAAAGTCAACTGGGAAAGGGTCTGCAGGCCAAAGGACTTGGGCGGCCTAGGCATCTTGGAACTGCACAAATTCGCAAAGGCTCTCAGAGTCCACTGGCTATGGTACGAATGGACAGCCCCCGATAAGCCATGGATAGGAACGCCGGTACCCTGTGACAATCAGGATAGAGATCTGTTCGCTGCGGCAACAACCATCACTATTGGTGACAGAAAGAAGGCGTGCTTCTGGCACTCTCACTTGATCGATGGTCGAACGCTGAAGTCTTTAGCGCCACTAATCTTCCAAGCTTCAAGACGTAAAAATAGGTCTGTGAGGGAAGCCGTGGACGCAGGAGTATGGATCTCCGATATCCGCACAGAGGAACTCTCCACGTCGGAACATCTTCGCCAATACGTAGACCTTTGGGTTAGACTACTTCAGCCACCGGCCTTCAATGAGCATGAAGATACCATCATATGGAAACTGACAGCCAACGGAGTATACACGACAAAATCGGCATATCGGCTGCAATTCATCGGCGCCACAAGATCTACCTTCAATGAAACCATATGGAAGTGTTGGGCCCCTCCAAAATGTAATTTTTTTGCATGGCTGGTCATCCAAAACCGTGTATGGACGGTGGATAGATTGCAGAAGAGAGGATGGCAGAATCAGCAACTATGTCCCCTATGTCGAGTCACCCAGGAATCTGCCGTGCACCTATTGACTTCTTGTAGAGTAACCTGCAGAATCTGGGAAGAAATCCAACGATGGGAAAGTTGGGACCTGCGCATGCATGATTGGGGTAGGCTTACCTCGGGGACCGATTGGTGTCACTTCCTCCTATCGTGCACTCCCACCTCGACAAAGACCTTGAAGTCGATGATAATTCTAATGTGCTGGGAGGTTTGGTGTGAGCGTAATGCAAGAATCTTCCGCCACCACGCCTCAACTACTGCAGCGATAGTGGCAAAAATAAAAGAGGAGGCAAGAACCTAGGTCAAGGCTGGGGCGGTTGCTCTTGGAGGATTGCATGTTTTAGGAGAGATCACGTAGTCTGCAGCCCAAAACCTCTTGCGGGAGGGGAATTTTAGTAACCCCCTGTATGTAAACCATTTTTCCTACTCTATTAATATAAATGACAAAGCTTTTGCTGGGTTCAAAAAAAAAAATCTGGCTCTATACACCTCGACTCATATGCATATACACCTCAACCAGACGATCGCCAAGAACGCTAAGAATGCATCCCACAAAGAAAGTAGTGGCCTCATCGAATTCTTTCTGCTGGTCAACAGTAAGAACTCCCATAGGTTTGCCAGTACTTACCTAGAAGCATTTCATAGCTGTCAGCCACAGAGTGACCCTGATCTGCCATCTCTTAAAATGCACACCGATGAATTTATCCAGCCTCAGTGCATTTGCAAAACCAGCCATAGTAAAATCACAATGCCTATAATAAAGTTTTTGATTGTTGAAATTATAAGCACATAATGATTTAATTTATTCCATAAATAAATCATGACATTGCAGATGTAAACTAGCTCACATGGGTCTCAAACCCATCTCCTTCGATGCATTGTCTATCACATTTCGTGATAGTCCCTTCGTGAAGGGATCTGCCAGGTTTCTCGCTGTTTGGATGTAATCCAACGTTATAACTCCTGAGTTTCTTAATTTCCTGACAGACTTCAATCGTCTTTTCACATGTCTAGACGATTTCATATTATCCTTAGAGCTATTCACTTTGACAATTACCGTTTGATTGTCACAGTTCATAAGGATAGCCGGCACCGGTTTTTCAACAACAGGCAGATTCATTAATAGATCACGCAGCCATTCTGCCTCAACAGTAGCAGTATCCAGTGCCGTTAGCTCTGCTTCCATGGTTGACCTCGTCAAAATGGTCTGTTTGCAAGACCTCCATGAAACAGCACCACCACCCAGTGTGAAGACATATCCACTAGTGGCTTTGATCTCATCCACATCAGAGATCCAGTTAGAATCACTATAACCCTCCAGTACCGCAGGATACCCAGTATAGTGAAGCCCCAATTCCACAGTACCTTTCAGATAGCGCATTACTCGCTCAAGCGCACGCCAGTGATCATCTCCCGGATTAGAGGTAAATCGGCTCAACTTGCTCACAGCAAAGGAGATATCAGGCCTAGTTGCACTAGCCAGGTACATCAACGAGCCAATGATTTGGGAGTATTCCAGTTGATTCCTAGCAATTCTCTTGTTCTTGCTAAGCAACAAGCTAGGATCATAAGGTGTTGGAGAAGGCTTACTATCAATGTAGCCAAAGCGATTCAAGATTTTCTCCACATAATGGGACTGCAAGAGTGTAATCCCATTCTCACCTCTAATTAGCTTAATGTTTAAGATAACATCAGCTACTCCCAGATCCTTCATATCAAAATTTTTGGACAGAAAGTCCTTGACCTCATTTATCACCTCAAGGTTTGTCCCAAATATCAGTATGTCGTCAACATACAAGCACAAAATAACTCCCTCACCCCCACCATGGCGATAGTACACATATTTATCTGCCTCATTGACTGCAAAGCCTGCAGATGTCAATGTTTTGTCAAATTTCTCATGCCATTGCTTAGGAGCTTGTTTCAGACCATACAAAGACTTCAACAATTTGCACACCTTGCCTTCTTGTCCTTCAACTACAAACCCATCAGGTTGATCCATATAGATCTCCTCATCCAGCTCTCCATTAAGAAAAGCTGTCTTAACGTCCATTTGATGAACGAGAAGACCATGTGAGGCTGCTAGGGAAAGTAGCACACGAATTGTGGTCAATCTAGCAACAGGTGAGTAAGTGTCAAAGAAATTTTCGCCTTCTTTCTGAGTATAGCCCTTATCAACAAGCCGAGCCTTGTACTTTTCAATAATACCGTCAGGCCTAAGCTTCTTCTTGAACACCCACTTGCACCCTACAGGTTTACACCCATAGGGTCGCTCTGTCACCTCCCAAGTCCTGTTAGCGATAATGGAATCCATTTCACTACGGACAGCCTCCTTCCAGTAGTCTTCATCAGGAGATGCATATGCTTCTGAAATTGACTTAGGAGTGTCATCCATGAGGTACACGGTGAAATCATCACCAAAAGACTTGGCCGTCCTTTGTCTCTTACTCCTCCGAGGAGCTTCACTGTCATCCTCCTCAGTGACATGTTCATGTGTATGTTCAGTTTGTTCTGGTAGTGTGATTGAACTAGGAATTATTTCAGAGGGTTGGCTCGAACCACTATGTGTATCCTTCATTGGAAAAAAGCTCTCAAAGAAGGTAGCGTCATGAGAATCCATAATTGTACCAACATGCATGTCAGGTATCTCAGATTTAACTATTAAAAATCTATAGACAATGTTGTGATGAGCATATCCCAGAAAGATACAGTCCACAGTCTTAGTTCAAGTTTGCGCTTCTTCGTTATTGGTACATTGACTTTCGCCAAGCACCCCCATGTGCGCAAGTAAGAAAGTGATGGTTTTCTCCCAATCCATATCTCATATGGTGTTTTGTCCTTATTTCTGTTAGGAACTATTTAACACATGATTCGAGGTCAACAATGCGTCCCCAAACCATGCCTTAGGTAGTCCCGCGGTGTCCAACATGGCATTCACCAAGTCAGTCAGTGTGCGGTTCTTCCTTTCGGCAATCCCATTAGACTAGGGAGAATAGGGAGGCGTCCTCTCATGTATGATGCCATGTTCCTCACAGAATAAGGCAAACTCGTTTGAGAAAAACTCTCCACCACGATCGGACCTAAGTCTTCTTATCTTTCTATCAAGTTGATTTTCAACTTATGCCTTTCTCGTTAACAGCCTTATAAATTTAAAATAGTCTAGAGCCTCGTCTTTCGTTTTCAACAAATACACATAGCAAAATCTAGTAGCATCATCAATTAACGTCATGAAATATCGTTTTCCACCCTTCGTCAACACCCCATTTATTTCACATAGATCTGAATGTAGAAATTCTAGAGGTGCCAAGTTTCTCTCCTCAGCAACCATGTGAGGTTGCTTCGATTGCACACAACTATGGCACTTAGAACCTTTGACAATGGAAAACTGTAACGACCCGATTTTCGTTCGGGATTAAAAATCATTAAATAATACATTTTCTAGAAATTAAATAAAAAGTTAAAGTAATTTAATCAAGTGAATTATTGGGAGAATTAAAATTTTCCCTTAAAAACCATTGGCCGAGAATATTTTGCAATATTCTTTGTGCCCTAAAATACTCTTTGAAATTTCCCGCAAATTTTCGGAGCTCAAGAGATAATTTCAGAGTCACAAAGATCATTCAATCAATTTAAATAAAAAGAAAAACAAATAAAACCTCCCCTTCCTCCTTGGGCCGTTTGTCCCTTTCCCCCTCCTCCTTCCCAGGCCAGCCTCCCCCTCTCGGCCCGCTCGGCTCGCCTCCCCCTTTGCGCAAGTCTATTTTGCCTCCCTCTCCCATCTCTCTCTCCCTCTCTTCCCGACAGGTGGGACCCGTGGACCCCACCTGTCATCTTCCTCTTCCTCCTTCGGCTAGCCGCCATGGCCACCGAAACCGCCCACTCCGCCGCCGTTTCCGCACCACCCCACCACCCCCGTTCGCGCCCCAATGTGGCGGAGACCGAGTCTCTCCCTCCCCCTCTTCCTCTCCTCTCACGCCGCGTCCACCCCCCCTCCTCCACCGCTCCTGATATCTCCCACGCCGCCCACGTCCCCCATACCTCCTCCCCAGTTTTTCCCACGAAAATCGGTGCCGAAACCGTCCACTCCGACCACATCGGTGCCCCTCATCGCCGGCCGATTCCGGGCATCTCGGCCACGATCTCCCCCTTCTGGGCTAACAAAATGCACCTCGGCTCCCCTCATCCGTTTTCTCAACTTGTCGCTCCTGTGCGCGCGCCGCACGCCGGCGCCTCTCCAGCCCGCGCCGTCGCCGCTTCGTCCCCCGCACTGCGCGCGCCACCTATATCATCGCAGCGCCCAACCGCACCCGACATTCCGCTCTTTCCCCTCCCCGCCTCCGAAGCACCGCCGCCACGCGCACCACCTCTCTCCACTGCCACCGCTGACTCAGCCGCGCGCCACCGGAGCCCTGGCCGTCGCTGCGGCGCGCCGCTTGCACCATCGGCTTCACCGCTCCAAGCCCGAGCACCGGCCACAGCCTCGTTCTCCAATCCACCACCGAGCCGCCCTCCCACTACCAACCCGAGCCACCGTAGCCATTGCCGCCTCAGTCTGCCCCGTGCTGTGCCGTCGCCCTCCCCGTACCGCAGCCGTCGTCCGTGGCTCGGCCATCCCTCGTGTTCGCCGTGTCGTCCCGCGACTCATCTCCCGTGCCTCCAGTGAGCTCCGTCGACGTATTCCCGCCTGCGCCGCAACTCTGTCACCCTCTCCTAACTTCTCCATTTCTTCCGTCCCTAGGGTCCCTCGACGATCGGCCGCTGTTGTTCCGCTCGCGAAACTGTCGCCGGACCATCGCCGGTCGTCTCGCCTCTCTCCGCACCGGCCTGCCACCCCAGTGAGAACCCTCCGTCACTCCCTCCTCTTCGCCGCGCGCCGCCCGGCCGCGTGCGCCGCTCGCTTCCCTTGTCCGCGCCTGCGTACCACATTATGGTCAGCTGCGCCGGCCCATGCGCGCCACCGTTCCTGGCTGGTCGGTCGCGGCGGCTCGCTACCAGCACTGTGGCCGCCGATTCCCCCCCGGGTGAATCTGGCCGTCCACGTGGCGCTTCGGCGCCGCCCCGGTCGGTGCCCTTCGTGGCGCCACGCGGCGCACTTCTGCGCCTGTCCGCCGTGGCCGCCACGTGCCGTTCACGTGGTGCGCCGCGCTGTGCGCGGTGGACTGAGTCCACCGTGGGCGCTCCTCTTGCGCCCGCTGACTCGATGGGCCGCCTGTCGGCGCCGCCTCTTGATGACGTTAGCGACGGCCCTTTTCCTTTGAAAGAATAATTATTAATTGCGTCATAAATCGTATTTAATTCTAGAAATTCATTTAAATGGCTCAAAACTTCTAAAATCTTATCTAATTCATATGAACTCCGAATTGAGCCCGTTTCAAAACTTTGCAAAATTCATCTAATTTGAGCTCTACATGTTTGTTATACTTTTCATATATGATTCCCTTGTGGCGCTCTTCTCTAACGACAGCGCTCTCTCATTTTTCTTCGTACGTGCTAGCGTGTAGAATCCGTCGTTTCGGAAAGTCCGCGGTCGGAGGAAAAGAGTTTGGAAGATTATTTGAAGAAGCAAGCAAGTCCGCATTCCCCCTTGAGCATGTTGATTCCAATTTTAATAATGTTTACCGTTTGCAAATTAATATGCAGTTTTGCTAATATGGGATCAGGGATTACCTATCTACTCGCTGTGTGCCATGTTTACCTGATATCTGTCCTTTGTAGCATTGGTAATAAATCGACTAGCTTGTGTTACTTATGTGACCTAGCTAGAACTATATGCTTAGCCATGCTTAATTACACTTGCTCAGTTGATGGGATAATGCAGCATTAGACCTTTTAGTATCATGAAGGCTGCGTGCTCGGACATCTGGCATGTTTCATGGTCGTAATTATCCAACTAAAATACGACTGAATGGTGGGCTGTGGGTGCATGGTTTTGCTGGTCGCACCATGCAATTAGACCGGTTTTTTTTCCGCCGGGCGGAAAAAAATTTGGACTGGAAGACATTACAGCGCTTGCCCTAAGCAGGGAATGGTAAACTGCCTGACTTGAAGTATAGCTTTTCTCTGGCTGATGCATCCAGGCAAGGGTGGGAGTGATGGAGTGGGGTGGGCCCTGCGACGGCCTCTGTCGCTTCCGGATTCACCTAGGCACGAGAGGGGACCGCCCGCTGCCTGCTAGGGGCGGGGGTGAAACCTGAGGTGTGGTGCGCTTGGTCAGAGGGGGTTATATGAAGGGTCTTGTCACAATCACTCGACATGGTGACGTGTCCGGCCGGGCACGGTGACATGCCGGTGGATTGTGTCTTGTGGGTACAGTTGTGCACCTTTGGCCAGAGTAAAACTATTCGAATAGCCGTGCCCGCGGTTATGGGCGATCGACCAGAATCACCGTGATTAGTCTCACACTTAATAAATCGACTCAATGCACTATAGGTCAGGTGGGTTGGTTGGACCTGTTCAACGTGGTGTAGCGTTGATCAGTGGAGATTTAATATTACCTTAATTAATCAACTATTTTACTGTTTTGCTCAATAAAATGTTTTACAACCGCCCTTACGCAAATAGCTACAAGCCATTCTTGAATCCCCTTGCACGTAGGCATCATTGGTGTGGCTTGCTGAGTACGGTGGTTGTACTCAGCCTTGCTATTATTTCCCCCTTTTCAAAAGTGTTGTGCTTCTGAGTTGAAGACGGAGTTAGAGGACCAAGGCTCAGACCCCAGTTGAGTTTTGCCTGTGGAGTGAAGCTGAAGCCCCGCTAGGATCGCCTTTTTCCGCTGCTGCTGCTTTCGTTTCGGTGTGAGGACTAAGTGCCTCTAAAGGTAAGTATTTACGCTTTATTTACGTTTGGATCTGTATATTTACTTGTCGTTTTGTGTACCCTGGCTGGTCCTGGACAGGGATTTAATACACAAAATAGTTTGGAAATTTGGGCTAAATTTCTGGGCGTGACAAAAACCTAGGAATTAAATACATGCTGGAAAGCCGAGACATCAAGCCAAAATTAATATGACATAAACGTGAGTGCCAAACATTAGCCTCATCATCCACACTGCCACAAATATGGTTCACAAACTTATTGCAGAAATTAGAAAGGGAAAAGCGGAACAGGCCTCCGCACTCATAACATTTACCAATAAAATATCCATGTTTAGACACGACTACTTTATTAGACTCAAAACCAACTTAAATCCGTCTCTAGTCAGACGGGAGCCACTAACAAGATTCCTGTCGATAGTAGGGACATGCTGCACGTTCTTCAGCTGCACGATCTTTCCCGAAGTAAACTTCATATCTACCGTGCCAACACCATGAACAGAAGCATGTGACCCATTCCCCATTAGGACGGTGGAATCCCGTGCGACCTGATAAGAAGAAAACAATGAGATGTCAGCACAAACATGTACATTGGTCCCTGTATCAACCCACCAATTATAGTAGACTGATTAACTGAAAAAACAGTAGGTAAATTACCATACCCACTTCCATCTCCAGTGTTGCCAATGGTCACATTTGCAGACTTAGAAGTCTGCCCTGCAGATGCCTTCACCCCCTTGCGTTGTGGACACTTCTTGCCCAAATGACCAGGTAGGCCACACACAAAGCAAGTCATTTCGTCCTGATTAGGGTTGTTGTTGTTGTTCTTCTTGAAGTTGGTGGTCTGCTGAGCTTTGTATTTCCCTTTGCTCTTGTTGTGGGCCTTGTGCACAACATTGGCACTGGACTGCCCACCATCGCCCTTAGACGCAGAGTCTTCTTCCCGAGCTTTTTCCTCAACATCAAGAGACACTATCAACCCCTCAACGGTGTATTCCTGTCTCTTGTGTTTGAGTGCAGTACCGAAACTTCTCCAATTTGGAGGTAGTTTCGCAATAATGCACCCAGCCACAAATTTGTCGGGTAAGACACACTTCAGGAGTTCGAGTTCTTTAGCCATGGTTTATATCTCATGAGCCTGCTCAACTACAGAACGGTTGTCAGCCATCCTATAGTCATGAAACTGCTCCATGACGTACAGATCATTGCTAGCATCAGTAGCACCGAATTTAGTATTCAGTGCATCCCACACTCCTCAGCGCTAATGAATTCATATGAATTCTGCTTTTTTTTTTTTGTGGGGTAAAATGATATGCTATTTTATTTTGTGGAGAACTTGCTTCACAATCTGCTGCTAACTCAACCAGATCAAATCTGTTTTAAAATGGAACTGTCAATGTGCAGAAATTGGAACTAAATTGCACTGGCATATATTCTAGCTTGCTGAAAGAGTTATCAACTACTGCAATGTTGAATACTGTCAGTTTAAGCAGCACCATGGTCTGTGTTTTGTGTTGACTACCTCAATTACCTAACCGACAACCACAAACTCACTGATATGAATTAATGAATGCGAGCAAAATTTTTATCTGGTTCTGAACTTCAGCAATCGTATGCTGTCCTCAATTGGCTTTCAGTTTCGCAAGTTTGACCTTCGGCATTCTGTTTTATATTTCTTTGTTTCTGTAGAGGGGTTCAGCTTCAAGAAATAGATCCCACTGATCTTTAATGTAGTTCTTTTTTTGTATAATATGCTGCAGATCACGTACATTTCAGAGTTAGTCTCCACACCAACGCTGTCGTCAATATCAGGTGATTTTTAGGTCGCTTCTGCTATGTGCATTTTATTTGGTGATGGTATAGTGACCTGACCCTTACGCGGGAATTCATATCAATATTTATTACTCTGAACTCATTTCTTTTTGTTCCAACGTGGATAAATTTTTACAGCTTGTATTTATTCTGAAAGTAAATTGCTTGGAAGCAAACATATACATAAGAGTCTTTTTTTTACATAATAATGCAACATTTGATGGACATTTAACATGAAACTTTGTAAATCTAGACACTTGTGCAGCTGAAATATCATATATATTGATTGGCTCTTTCATATCCATAAAGAATGAATGATTTGTTCGCTTCAGCTATTTGCATATTATTTGTTTCAATCTTATACTACTAATTATAGTTTGTAACCATAGACCATGTTATAGATGCATATTCATTCAGGATTTTTCAACATCAATTATTTGCCCCATAGACCATACAGATAGTCACCATCAACAATTTGCTCCGCATAAAAAAGAAACCTTGACTATCTGTCACCAAAAGATTGTAATTCAGGATTTGCATTCAGTTCATCACACAGTGTTTATTTAGCACAAAATGTTTTTCTCTACATGTCAATCCCAGAATATAATCGTTTTCAGATTATCGCAGTGCGCACTGTTTGGTGTAACAGATTGTAGGCAACCAACCAACCAGTCCAGGGCTCCCGGAGTCCAGGCTTGCTTTTTGAAAACCCTTACCTACTCCACAAGCAATTATGAGAACTGAGATGTTGGAAAAACTCTATGAATAATGTTTGAACTTTTCGAAAAGGTTGAAAATTGATGTTATCATTTATATACTGCTATTCTTTACATTTGCATTATTTCCTCAAAGTTTTATTTCTCTGAGTTCCTTTTTGGTATCCCTTATTTCTGCCTAGAAATTAAATTGACGTTCTTCTTCTGTCCACTATGTATTATGGATGCTTTCTGGTGCACATACTAAAAAGAAACACAATGTTTTTTTTTTTTTATTTTACTAATCAAGGGTGATAAGAAGGTACTATATATATTCAAGAACATGCATTTTATTATATCACAGAAGAAGGGGTGATCCTTGATGATAATTGTGTTTCATGATATAGGCCCCTGGATATTTTGGTTTCTGGCTCTGTAAAGGGATTTAAATTTCATAAATAGATTCAACTGATGTATAATGTGATCTCAATCTTTGAAGTACTGACACACAAATATTCAAAAGCTGAAGCACAAAAACACGAAAGTGTAGCCTTCATTATGGGTGGTGTGGCCAATACGTGCCAATAGCATATATAGCGATAATCATCCGTGTAGTTTGCATTGTGCAGGCCATAAAAATCCGAGGGCTCAAAGTGAGTCAGAAGAACTGTATCCAGGGGGATTAAAAGCAGCTGCATTTGGTTTGTTGCTTGGAGTACCAAACTTCGGTAATATCGAATTCCAATTTAATAAGCTTATAGCATACATTAGCATTGATCAATTCGATTCGACATGAGAGCAGGAAGGGTTCGTCAGATCACGAATGGAGGTTTGCGCCGCCCGCGCCCCAGGCAAGATTATCCTTGCCGGCGAGCACGCCGTCGTCCATGGGTCAGCCGCCGTCGCCGCTGCCATCGACCTCTACACGCGCTGCTCCCTCCGCCTCATGCCCCTCGCTGACGACGAGGCGGCCGCCACGTTGGAGCTGGACCTCAAGGATCCTGGCCTCGCCTTCTCGTGGCCGTGCGGGCGCCTCCGCGAGGTGCTGCTGACAGATGAGGCGGCGGGGGCACGGGAGGCGAGGCCTTGCTCCCCGGACCGGCTGGCCTCCATTGCCAGGCTCTTGGAGGAGCACGAGATCCCTGAGGCCAAGATCTGGCTCTCCGCCGGCCTCTCTGCCTTCCTCTTCCTCTACACCTCCATCTTGGGGTTGGTTTGCTTGCTCTGCCTCTATCCTGAAAGCAATCCTTGCCGTAATCATGAAACCTCCTAATGGGTATGGAGGATTTTGGGCCACATTGTAGGTGTAGACCTGGGAAGGTGACGGTGAGCTCGGACCTGCCCATGGGGTCGGGGCTCGGGTCATCGGCCGCCTTCTGCGTGTCGATGTCGGGGGTGTTGCTGACAGCTGCCGGCGTGGTTACTGCAGTCGGCGGCATCAGCGGCGAGGGCATGGGGTGGGAGTTGGTCGGGAAGGATGATCTTGAGCTAGTTAACCGGTGGGCTTTCCAGGGGGAGAAGATTATCCATGGGAAGCCTTCTGGCATTGACAATGCTGTCAGCACTTTCGGTATGCTCTCCTCTCTCTTTCATGGAAAGTCTTTCGATTTAGTACTTTTAGATGCCGGCTCTGTTGGACATCCAAGTGACACTTAGTTGAATGAATGAGATGATGCAAATACAGATAATATTGTTACAGTCGTCAAATAAAGTGACATATCCTATTTTAGATTCATTATCATTATCGTGTTAAGTTTAGGTGCTAGTTCCAGTTATTTCCAGGAATCTAAACCTCCCTTTACTTGTTATTTGTTTTCCTTGGTTTTGCATATACTAATTAAATCTGTTCCTGATTGTTAGGAAGCATGATCAAATTCAAGAAAGGGGAATTGACAAACCTTAAATCTAGCAACCCAGTGAAAATGCTTATTACGGATACAAGAGTTGGTAGGAACACAAAGGCTCTGGTTGCTGGTGTCTCTGAAAGAGCCTCCAGGCATTCAGATGCTATGGCTTCTGTATTCAACGCAGTGAACTCCATTAGTGAAGAGGTGTCAAGCATTGTTGAGTTAGCAGCTAATGATGAGATAGCTATCACCTCAAAGGAGGAAAAGCTGGCGGAACTCATGGAGATGAATCAAGGTTTGCTTCAGTGCATGGGTGTTAGCCATTCTTCGATAGAAACTGTACTGCGGACAACATTGAAATTCAACTTGGTCTCCAAGTTAACAGGAGCTGGAGGCGGTGGTTGTGTTTTGACCCTGATACCAACTCGTATCCTTTTTGTGCCTAACATTTTGCAGACTTTCCTTCATGACTTCTTCTATTGTGAAAATACCACGCCACCTATATATGATTTTATATCTAATAACTCAATTTTCAACAACTTTTGTTCTTTTTGGACATTTAGTGGTTCTGAATTTAGCAAGCTAAATTTCAGAACTACAATAATGTCTACAAAAGAAACACTCAACTGTTATTTTCATGTTGAATGATTCTGAAATTGCTATGGATCAAATCACTATACATTGTAATGAAATGTCATGTAGTGTAGAGGAACATAAATGACATATTGCAATCTAAATATTCTCATATTTCTTTACAATCTAAATATTCTCAATTTCTTCATATGTGGGTTCTGATATATCACTCATTGATGCTTAGTCCTGCTAGATATGCATATTTACTACGTTCAATGCCCTTGTTTTGGTTTAAGAATGCTTATTAGATTTTTATTGTTCTTCTAGCTTCTGCAGAGTTGTTAACATACTAACATTAAGCTCTGTAACTCATCTATGAGATTGATGTCTATATTTTAGTGATGCATGATGTTTCCTTAACATGAATGTCAGTGCTATCCAACTTAGTTCTGGAGAAAGTCATTGCAGAGCTGGAGTCGCAAAGTTTTCGCTGCTTTATAGTTGAGGTTGGTGGACAGGGTCTTCAGGTTTGCCAAGGAGGCTGCTCCTGTTTTAATGGAGATGTTGTATAATACTTTGTAGTTATGGATTAGTCAACGGTCTGAGACTTTGTTCTTCACATTGTTTCTTCTAGATTAATCATTAGTTATGTCCTTAGTTTAGCTCATTGATTGCTCTTGGGGCTTGTACCAAATAAAACTCTTTTGCTGATGCAACTGTTGTATGAGGGCAAGTGACTATTACTCCAAATTTTATCTATTTTATTCACTCATGAAGCAAGAGGCAACCCATACAAATGTATCACTCTAGTTCACAAATACCAATATATCTAATACTCTCACATCCTTTTTGAAATTTGTGTAGAGTTTGCTCTTAATTTAGGGGTGGCTCATCATCTCTCTCTTCACTTTTCTCCATCTTATCACTCAATCCAATGTGACACTTGTAGGGGCAACATATAAGCATTATATTACTTGCCCTGAGTAAACCATTTCACTGCTGCGTTTGGTAATCTGGCAGAGGATTCTAATACCTCTATCCTCTCGCCTAACTTTTTCTCTCAAATTCAATAGAGGTGGTTACGAAAAATTCTAAAACAATTTGGCAATATAGTATGGTAGCACCTACCTCTTCATCAAAATTATATTCAAATTTTATCTATATATTAAGAAACAAGAAGAACAATTCAGGAGTGAATAGTACCAATACCATTCATATGCTGTTTTTTTAGAGTAATTTTCACAAAACTACAATATTTGGTCAAATTATCACAAACTACAGATTTAAAGAGATGTTTCACAAAACTACATATTTAACACTAAAATTCTCAGAGAACTACATATTTAAGGTGGAGTATCGCAAAACTACAGATTTAGTGACAAAGTTATCACAAAACTATAGATATTGAAGTTTAAATCCTTAGCACTAGTGTTATATTTTGAATTATAAACGTCTAAGTTTTGTGATTGAATTGACACTAAACCTGTAATTTTGTGATAATTTTGTTACTAAATCTGTAGTTTTGCGATACCCTATCTTAAATCTGCTAGTTTCTCTGAGAAATTTAGTGCTAAATCTGTAGTTTTGTGATACATCTTCTTAAATCTGTAGTTTTATTATAATTTAATCAAAGTATCTGTAGTTTTGTGAAATTTACTCTTTTTTTTATTTCTCAATGTGTGAGTTAAGTTTTGACTTGATTATTTAAAATAGTTTATGTTATGTATATGGTATGAATGTTGTTTTGTTTGAGAATTTTTGGTAACTATTTATGTGGTGTTTTTTTCTCTTGAAAGAAATAATGGGACATCCCCGCAGAAATTTAAAACACTTTTCCATTGTACCAAACACAGACGGACAGACCTTTCTATGGCTACAATTGGCATCAGCGGCATCAAATATTTTGAATAGATGGTAGTAATTTGGATGACCCCTTGCGGCGTCTGAGTCGGTGGAGAGGAAGGTGCCAATGGTCTTGACAGCCCTCGCCAAAAGGGCAAAGGGCACTGGCAGTGCTGCATAAATCAATAACAATACGGTACATTAGCAAAGATCAAAGCACCCAGTTACAACCACCTGATACTGGATGGGACATATTCTATTACTACGTATGAATCAGGATATGCCCTAGTCTAGATTCGTAATACTATATATGCCTCATCCCGTCATAGATTGCTATATTTTGAGATGGAGTTAGTATTGACTTGCATATTGGTTGCGTTCTAAGTTTCAACTCCAGTCTCCAAACTATAACTTCCTCGCTTTCCGTTAGCTTCCAGTGTAAAAATTGATACATGAAAAAAATGTTATATAAAAAGGATATAGTAGATTCAACATGAAGAATGATTTAATGCAGTTATATTTTCATCTAAGCAAACTATCTCTCCTCAGAATCTGTAAAGTATTATCAGCCCAAAACAATTACATTCTGTCAATCTTAGCAGAAAAACAGCAGCAGCACTCTTCGATCTATGCACTCCTCGGCAGATAAAGGTCTTCAAAGTACAGTATTCAGTTCAGATTTTATTCATGAATGAATACAGAGGAATGTTTCAAATTTAACTGCAATTTTTGTAGGCAACACAGGCAATTTGGAGGCCACACAGCCACAGGTATGTAGGTTAATTTCACAGAGATCTCGAATAACCTACAAAGCCATTCCATCTTATTCAATTTTCTCTTTCAACCATAGGTTAATCCAAGGTTGTGAAAAGGGCATATAGCCTAGTGGTTGTAGTGACCTGAGTAATACCCCAAAGTCTTGAGTTCAAATTTCGATAGGAGCGAATTACATATTGAAGTATTTGATGGTTAAGTTCCCTATCTTATAGGCTAAGTTCCTAATTTAAAAATATTGTATATATCCGGTTGGATGTAAAGGCCGGGTAAAAGATACCCTTCTCTTAAAACAAAAGTTTAATCCAAGGCATCAAGATCAACCAGATTGGGTTATTTGAGGGTTAAGTTCCTAATTTAAAAATGTTGTATATATTCGGTTGGATGTAAAGACCAGGTAAAATATACCCTTCTCTTAAAAAAAAAGTTTTACTCCAAGACACCAAGATCAACCTGAATTTTAATGGATCTTAAAAAAAAGGTACTATTAGCCATGAAAGCGAGAATAGGAGACGTGACCATATTGTAAGAAAACATAATTTCAGAAACATAGTTTGCTCTGTTCGTAAAACCTGATAACTGATCTGGCAGCGCCTATGATGCTTTATTAGCAACCACTCTTCATGTGAAGCAAAACTGGGCCGATATCAGTACACAACGCATAACATAGTGAAACAATCAAGCAAACAGCCACACACCAATTTTCGTTCTTCTGTTTCGTATACCAACCTTAAACTGAGGATGGGCAGCCGTGATCTGGAGGGGATCGTTGCAGCGATGGGTGAGAAAGGCAGAAGCAAGAACGAAGCCTGACGAGGTGGTGAATTCAGAAGCATTCACCTGTGTAAAATCAAAGGTGTTTTTGATTATTATTCTGTGATGAACAATTGGGCATTGGAGATTATTGGTTTTGTTATTTGGAATTTATTCACGAAGTGGTTTTGGAGATGATTGGATTTACAGGTGAATCGCAGGATCGTCATTTTATGTGACCGGTCAGACCGGGCTCTGGTAGCCGGTCAGACTGGTGTGTATTGCACGGTCAGACCGGCGCAGCCCGCTGTCTGAACGGCCGACACTGTGTCGGTTTCGGTTTCGGGTTGTTTATTTGGATATCCGAGTTTATTCCATGATTAGGACTTCTAGATGGATACTATACGTATGTAATACTATTATTTGCTGCTAATGAGTCAAGTTGGAGATAGCTTGGTCTCGGAATATGGTTTCTTTGTTTATTCCATGTATAGGTGACGCGATGTCTCGGAAGAGTATTTACGGTGATGGACCGAGAGTCGGCTTGGGGATAAGACGATGTCCGTGGTGGTCAGAGATCATGCGGGATACTTAGGCTAGAGTTGATGCACGTGATTGATGGAATTTCCATATGGCATACGATGGAGTTATTGTGTGCGTATGGGATGCAGAGTCGAATTTGGAAGGAGTCCAAATTTGGTACGTTTGGTTATGTAAAGTTTCTTTCTTGCACTAGAGGGTTTCCTAAGGTGTTTAGGACTCCTAGTATGAGTTTGGTTCGTGGCTTTAGGCTGCCTACCTCATGTATAAATAGAGGGGGAGCGTGAGGCTTCCCGGTATCGCTTTAGAGAGCAAGTGAGTTGAGTTTTGAGTTAGGATTTCGAGTTTAGTCGAAATTTTTGTAAGGAGTGCTGTTGGTGCACTTTGTAAACACAGAGAGAAGTAATAAAGTCGTCATCCACTTTAAGAGTTCTTCGATTTGTGTTTCACCGGGTTTCGGCGGTCTAACCGGCAATCTACCGGCTGTCAGACCGGCGACAAGCGGCGGTCAGACCGGCGAGTGCACGGCGGTCAGACCGGCGGCAGCGACAGCGAGCGGCAGCTGATCTCGGCGGTCAGACCGGAGATCTAATCTCGGTCAGACCGACGGCAACCAGGCGGTCAGACCGGCAGGGAAACTTCGGTCAGACCGCGATCCATCGATTTCGAGGGTAACTTTTATTTCCGCTAAAAGTTTTCGGTTTTTGGGTATACCAACCATTCACCCCCCCTCTGGTTGGCTTAGTTCTTGTGATTCGATCCTACAAAGGATACATCACAGGAACATGTCATGTGAATATTAGCTGCAAATTCTCCCAGTATTAATCGGAACATCATGGTACAATAACAAAATATTAATGCTCTCTGCACATGATGCAATAGAAATATATGATTCTCATGAGAAATGCTAGAATGACTTACGTTGTGAAACGGAGGAAGTTCTACTTATTAGGAGCTTGTCAAGTCTGAATTCGCTTGCTATGAATGCCACTTCTGAATTTATGAGGAGCTTTTCTGTTCATGTGATTGAAGCTCAATTCTCATTTATTTAACCAGATTTAGAAGGAACGAAATGGTCAGGTCTTCGAGGGAGTGGCAACATCGTCTTCTTTGCTCTGCGCAGCCATTGAAGATGAATGGGAGTCTTGGAAGGCGGCCGGTCTGTTAACGGCGCTGTGAGAGGCCCTTATGTGGCTTCCTCCGGGTTCTCCGGATAGTGGTGTGCATCGTGTAAATAGGCGGTGGCTGCGAAGCCTCGCCATCTCTGTATATTCTCTAAATTCTTAATATACTACGGTCAGGTGTTCTTTGTCGACCCGGCGAATTTATTTAACCATTTTACGATATGAACAGTTAAAGAACAGATTTAATTAAAGGAGTATAATTATATAAACCCATATGAACATATGCTGTCCCAGAACACTATGCAATGTAACAGTAAGCAATCACAAATTAGTTGAACAACAGTAAAGCGATCATCAAGTGGCGCATCTAGCATTTTTATATGGGTGGTTCAAGTTATATTTTTTTTATATGGCCAGGTGGTCCATTCCATCAATATTTGGTTATATATGTCACGACGTTTGTCAATCGGCAGAGAGCACGTAGATAAAAAGGTAATTGTACAGAGCTATGCGCTTTCAAAACAAAAAGGCCGGTTTTAATCTTCACTACTCTGCTTTGTGTGAGGACAAGTCCAATTGCTTGGAAATCACTTAGGAGTAGGTCCACTAGGATATCTGGAATCACAATCATCCAGGTCCTCAGTCTTGCCTTGGCATGTCACAAACACCAGGAACTTGATTACAGCAACATCAAGTATTCATAGGCTTGCTATGTTGAATGCGTGCGAGAGCTTTGTTGTTTAACACAAAACAAACATATGGCCAAAATATATTCTATGTTAGATTTAATAAAATTAATTTAGTTTTATAAATGTTATAAAATTAAAGAAGTTAAGTCGAAATATGATATAATATGAAATGGAGGGAGTTAAGAAAAATGGCATTTGGGCAGATGATGGAAGTGCACGCGCCGCGACTTGTGCCCTGCAGTTGGGGAGCTCGGTGAATGGTGCAAGAAGATAAACAGGCTGGCCGGTGGAAGACCCTCGAAGTGAAGCAGAAGCATCAATCGAACTTATTCTCTCTCTCTCTCTAATTAGTCCCAAAGGACAGAGCTTATGTGTCTCTCTTACACGCCATCTCGCGGGTTGTTAGTGTAGTTTTAGGAAACTTCTATTTATACCAAAATGTATATAGCTAAGTGCTGTTAAAGTGTGTGGTTACTATAACTTGGAATTTACTATTAAAAATGAAACTATTTTGAAGAAAAAAAAGGACACTCATGGTAATTTGTCAAGTTTTAAACATGTTTTTAAACACTTTTTCATTAGAAGACGGGACCCACATGTCAGCCTAATATATTAGTCACTTAGCTAACTTAATCTCCTTCACTAGTTTCAAAAAATAAAACTTTTTCATTTTTTTTGTTTCGTATTTTAAATTCAAAATTTTTAGGGTGTTACAAGGTCGCCGAGCGGGAGGAGCGCAACAGGGCAATCAGGCACAATGGGAGCACTTCCGACACGAGGTGGAGACGTCCAGGACAATGCGGGGTGAACTTGTTGATGCCCTGAAGCTGACGCTCCAACTGTTATTCCTGGGTCTTCGCGAGGAGGGGGCATGTGGGCGCAGGTGGGACGACTTCTTCCAAAGGGGCCGACTGTTGTGCGGTGTTTGTCGAAGGTGGTGGCCACCTCCGACGTTGATCATGCCTTGGCGGTGGTGAAGTCCCACTATTCCAGAGTGGATTTGGAAATCATTGGGAAGGGATATGCTGCCGACTGCTCCGACAAAGATTTTTAGAGGTTAGAGGGAGAGGTTCGCCCTACCGCTCCGACGAAGACAACTCCTAAAGATGCCATCTCCTCATGAAATGACAATCAAGCGCACCCCTACTTTAGCACGCCAGCTATCGATTCTTATGATTAGCAATATAATTTATAGGGTGTACAAGATTAAGTAGAGATGGTGGCATAGTTGTTTATACTGGTTCAGGCCCTCAGCACGGGGTAATACCTTAGTCCAGTCAGTGTAGATTAGATCTGTATTGGTGTGCGCAGATCAGCGTAGGAATAGCCGATAGCGTGTATACGGGAGAATGATCAATCCTTAGCGTTTCCCTCGCGCCCCTTATATAGTCACGGTGTCGGCCAGCTAGTGATGGTAAGGTAGCCCTTATAATCCGAGTACTTGCCACCTATTTACATGGGATAAGATTTATAGCTTTATCTTTAATCCCTTTCTTAACTTACAAGCAGTCTGTATGGGCCTAGATCACTCGGCCCACCCCACGCTTTAAGGCCCAAGACCTTGCCGTGAGTACCGGATACACTCACTGCATATTCCCATTTTATTTCGTGTTCCTAAACACCTTTGAGGGATTCATATTAGGTGACATAGGGTAGGCGCGTTACTAGGTGACATAGCGTGAATCTCGGTCCTCCAAAACAAATCTAACGGCTGAGATTCGTCCACGTCATCATGAGTTAAAATTTAACTCGCAGATTTACTCAGGAGTAAAAATTTTACTGGGAGTAAAATTTCAGGAGTACTGTGAGTTAAATTTTAACTCGTAATAGCGTGGACGAATATCAGCCGTTGGATTTGTTTTGGAGGGCCAAGATTCACGCTATGTCACCTCGTGACATGCCTACGCTATGTCACCTAATCTGAATCCACCTTTGAGGCAGGTTCAACAGAATCAGATATCGACTCTCCAGAGTACAGATATTGTTGAAAACCTAGAAAGAATACTCCTAGAAAGAACTTATTAAATAAGCCAATTACCATCAATAATATTATTTAGAATTATATTTTTTTTACTAACTGAGCCTAAAACGAAAAAAACGATATGGGAAAGTATGTTTTAGCATCCTTAACTTGCCTTGTATTCCCCACTTCTTTGCTTCTAAAGTTCAGTAGTTTATCTGGCAATAAAATCTGAGGAATTACTAATAAGAGACATGAAAAAGTTACATGACAAGTTAATGTCTCCTGAAAAGAAGAAAAGAAGTGCTTTGTTCCCTTCTCTTTTTCTTTTCGCCTAAAAGAGGACGCAGTTTCGTTGTACTCCGGGATAATCGATTATCCTGTGCGGTCGGCCCGCCCTTACGCGAAAATGCCGATTTTCCCAGACACCCGGCTGCAGACGAGCCGGTCAATCTCATGGAAAAATCAAAATACCCGCACGAAAAAATCTTGTCTGTAGTAGTGTCTTCATAAATTATTTTTCAGTCCTCGGTACATTGAAGCTGTCATGAACCGTTCTTCAACTCTTTGCTGATTCAGAGATGATGATGAAGAAGATGACAAACCTTCGCAAACTGATGATTCGGCTTCGACAGGAAGCTACGATGATGGTTAACTCTGGTGAAGATAGAGATAGACTTGAATAGCATGACTTCGATTAATTGAAGGATATACAATGACATTGGTGGACTGAATGGATTGCCAAATGACTTAAACTAGCAGTAGGATGAACTAGTAAAAGACACCATGGAATAGAGATGACAATAGGTGAGCCAAAACTTTCCCTGTCCCCGTACCCACGAAATACAATGAGGATACTTTCTTCTCATTCCTGTCCCCACATGGGGAATTAATCCCCGTGGGGTCTCCATCCCACGTAAAACAATATATATGTACCAAATCATACATGCAATACAACACATATATCATGTTTTATATTAATACATCAATATATATCCACTAATTCACATGATAAAACACAAGATTATCGTTTATAAAAAAACATAAGTAAGATAATCACGTAAGATAAGTAAAAAAACAATGAACTTTGACTCCTACGAGGATTTGGGGGGGGGAGGGGCGAGGAATGAAGGATCATCCCTGCTCCCGCAAAACTTGGGAGGGATATGATTCCTCCCATTTAATATCTCAAGGAGAACCAATTATTCTAACCATCCCTTCCCTCTAATAGGAGAATTCTCCGTGGGCAAACGAGGACGGCCCCCCATTGCCATCTCTACCGAGGATATAGCCACAACAAGCAATAGCATAACATAGTAGTAGTGATGAAAAATAGTAATAGATGATGGCGACCGATAAGAACGACAACGGATTGCATATGTGATGGAACAAAAACTGCATAGGAAAACAAGATTCTTGAAGATAATGGTGGATTTGCAAATCGAAGATGACGATGAGCGGATGCTGGCATGCTGCTGCTACTTGAAGACAAGAGGAATAATGGAGCTCGAGGACAGCGACGAGAGGCTTATCTGATCTAGCTCGAGGACAACAAATTTACGAGATCTAGTTGGAACGAAGAAGAGGATGAAAGGAGCAGATATGCTGGTTTGTTGTTTGTTTGCTGCTACTACTAGTTGATGAGGAATTCAGCCGGGATGATGGTGCATCCGGCAGAGATGGGAGCCGGCGGCATTGACAACGAGGGCTGGGCTGCTGCAGCTGATGCTCGAAGACGAATGAGCTCCAGGACGACATGAGGTTTGTTTCCGCTAGATGGGATGTGGATTTTCATCTCTCGAGAGGACATTCCCTCATTGATGGCTGTTATTTAAATAGTTATCAAAAAATTTTAAAAAAAATGACAACATAGATTAGTACGAAATATATCACTCCATAAATATGTAAGATCGAATTCAACTTCTATAAGTTGCAACAAAAATAACAAATAATTTAATTTGTTATTTTTGTTACAACTTGTAGAAGTTGAATTTAAACTTGCATGTTTGTGGAGTGATATATTTCATATTAATCTATGTTGCTAATTTTTTATATATTTTTTGTGACTATTTAGGTGATATGCACGAAACGAGGGGATATCCTCGAGGGATGAATTCACTTTCCCCTGCTAGATGTTGCTTCACAGATCGACCTTGGGCGGCTGGTGCTGCTAGCTGCTTGACAGGAGGGGCAGATGAAACTGGCGGCGCGGAGGCACGGCCGAGACGAGATCTGGAAGCACGATGGATAAACTTGTGGCTGCTGCAGCCAGAAGACGAAGGTGACGACTTGCTACTGCTGCTCGTGCACTTGCTTGTTGGATTTGGACGTTCTTCTTGCTGCTAGATCTTACTTGCTTGTTTGGATTTGTATGTGCTTTGCTGCTTGATCTGTTTGCTTGCTGCTTGCTTGACGATGAGCTGTTGAGCGGTGGCCGCCAGCGGCGAGCCTGCTACTCGCAACGACGGAGGTTCGGTGGCTGGTGGCTAGGATATAGGTTCTGATACCATGTCACTTTATGGGAGAAATTGAGGATTTTGCTCTTGAAGAATTAGGCTCAAAGAGAAAAATATATTTGTACAAGAGAGAGATGGGAAATATTTAAAATTCCCCTAGACATACTACACCCTTAACAATAATGAGTATTTTTTTGCGTTTTTCTAGGCTAATTATGTTTGGGCAAGAAAATAGATGAACCAGTAGTAATAGTATAATCGTTGTCAGTTCTATAGAGAACTGTATAGGAACTGATAATGATGAGTTGGTTCGGACCGACCGTTAAGTACTCTAGATTGCTAATTAGTAATTAGCGGTCAATCGCCTGGGGCGATTTTTTTTTCATCACTTTTTTTTCTTTTGGCACCATATAGTTTTTCTTTCTGGGTAAATTTATATACCTAAAATTTACACACCTAAAATTCATATGTCAAAAGTTTATATATCCAATTCAAATTTGAATTCGGATTTAAATATTTTTTTATAGTACATAAAGTTTTATACTTATGAAGTTTACTATCTGTATATATTATAAGTATAAAACATATGCACACGAATATATTTTTAAGGGTAATAGATTTTTTTCTATTTTCTTTTATTTTTTTCTAACTTGTTTTTTTTAAAAAAATTTATGGTGTGGTAGGAAGGGAAGAAGGGGGAGGAGCGTGCGTGTAAGGCGGAGGGAGGGGGATGCCCGATCGCCCACGACGATCAGCCACCCAATAGCACTCCCCTTAGAGCATCTTCAGCAGAGCACCTAAATTAAGCCCCCAAAGAGTTTTTGAGGTGAAAGGAGAAAAATAAAGGTCCAGTATGGCTCCTATCAAAGGCCCCAAAATAGGAAGGCTCCCAAATTTCTCCCCCTAGCCCTCAATCCTGGGGACTCTAGACCCAGCCCCCATCTCTCCTCTTTTTTGTTGGCGCGGTGGAAAATCCCAAGCGCGCACTTCTCTCCGTCTCTCTCGCGCCTTGGCTGCGCCGTCGCTGCCATTCTCCTTTTTTTTTGCGTAAGCTGTCGTCAACCTCGCACTCATCAACTCTGGCGATCAACGTCGCACGTTGCCGCTCGTCTAGATCATATACTTTGCACATCGCTGCTCCACTTCCTTCTGCCCCTTTTCCCTCTTTGCATTTTATTTCCATGGTTATGAATCTTGTAATTTAATCATTAATCTGCAGAAATCAACCTTCTATTGCTGATGTGCATTACTCATCGATAATTGCATCAATTAGTGACAGGTTGGATCAATAACTCAATATTCTAAAAACTAGAAAACAAGGTCTTTTACTGAACTGATGCATAAAAGAAGCAGCAGCTGTGTACAGTATATGAGCCTTTGGCATTTGCTACTAGTCTATTTTAATTTTATTGCATCTCTTGCTCCAAAAATTTTTAAATGTTTGAAAAAGAGTATATGGTATTGCCACCACACCATATTTACATAGTGTAAACATAGATTGTATTTTAAAATACAAGAGAAACATGAATAGAGGCTAAGAAATAGGGGCTACTGGTGGAGTTGGAGGTATTTTTTTTGTCCTTGGGAAATGGGGTAGCCCTCATTTAACTTTTAGGGGCTTCAAATAAGGCCTATTGCTGGAGATGCTCTTAAGTACTTGCTCGAACAAATATAACAGCATTATTGTCTCATGCCTCATATCCTAGTTGTTTTAATTTGCTCCGAAATCTATGGGTGGCTCTCGGTTCAGTCGGTTCTGTTTAGTTCTCAGCTAGCGTGTCCAAAATAGTTCATTGTAAGGCATAGAGTAAGTGGACGACCATTTGCAATTTCATTAGTCGTTAATTTGGAACAGAAAATGGAGCGGATAATTAAGAAGACACACTCACATTGTTTTGCTTGCAATTTTCTCCAGAGGTAAATGGAGAGCACAGACAGAAGTGCAATTATTACGGCAGCAGGACGGATACAACAACAGTTGCGGCATTTGGGCGCCTTCTCCTGTTTCCTGCAGTAAAATGCAAATGTGCCGTTATTTCAGAATAATCAGAGGACAGGACGACAGGTATGCTAGAAATTAATTTGGTTATCCTTCTAGTGTTGAACAACTCACCTATAATCAGAGTTGTTGAACCATTAACGTTGGGACCCTCGAGTGATGGCGACGCGACGAGCCTCACCGCTGGGTCACCGTCGTAGAAGACCGATGTCTCATACCTAAGGTTGCACCAACACGGCATTGAACTGCCCCCCAATCCTTCCACCAAAAGCCTGGGGCATGTCGACGATGAGCGCCTGAGACACGCGCGGCACGCCGGCGCGCCAGGTCTGGCGCACACTGCACCAGCCCATAGATGTTGTGCACCATGTACCCCGTTGTTGACGGGAACCCGTCGCTCGAGGCCATCACCCCTGCGGCGTACCTCAACGTCGAGTTGTACGCCGCCCGTCCGCCAGCGCGCCAGCGAGGCGTGCCACGAGCGCGTCGAAGTGGCCTGCGTTGACGGTGACTTGGTACTTGCTGGGGCTTACCATGAGCACCTCCGTATTGTCGGGCCTCGCCGTGAAGTCCCCGTGCGAGAACCGCGCGATGCAGCGGTCGTAGAAGACGGTCACGTCCCTGGCGCCGCGGCACTGGTGAAGGCGATAGCCGGCACGGCGGCGACGCAGGACGCGCACACGCGTGGTCGGTGTCACCCGGCAGAGCGCAAGGCCCAGACCGTGTCCGCGCCGCGCCCTGCCGACGCGGTGGCGAAGCCTGTGGTGGCGTTGGGCGTGCTGGCGGACAGCGCGGCGAGCACGGCGCGGACGTTGGAGTCGTAGGTGGAGTTCTCGGCGTAGGAGCTACCGTTGTTGCAGGAGTAGTTCATGATCACCTGAGCGCGGCAATGGCGGGGGATGGAGAAGAGAGGAGCAAGCAGCACCAGGGTGGACCACAACATGGTCGCACAGTCATGGCGCTGGTCATGATCGGTCGAGAGATTAACTGTATATATGTGACTTATATTGTAGAACTTGGGTAACGGGCGCTTAAAAGTCCGCCAAGTTTCTTTCATATGCCGTGCAACAATGTGAGGACCGATACATTTTTGACAAAGCTGACCAAAGTGTCAAGCAGGTGGCTTGAAAAATCTGCTTGGCTGAGATCTTCTTTCTTTCGGCTGACACTTATAATTAACTAGATAATTCCCCGTGCGTTGCTGTGGGACATACAGTTACATCAATAATAAGGGTCCCTTTGAATCGCATGATTGAAAAAACAGAGGAATAGGAAAAAACACATGAATCTGATAGGAATGAAGTGTAAAACAGAGGATTGCAAAACACAGGAAAAATACAGGAATGACCGTTTGATTGGACCGCAGGAAAAACAGAGAAATCAGATGAGAGAGATAGACTCAAAGGAAATTTTCCAAGTGGCAGAGTGAATGTTAAATTTCCTATGTTTTTTACTCTAGAATCGTAGGAATAGGAAAGTTTCATACGTTTTTCCTTTTCACATTCCTACAAATCAAAGCATGAATAGGTAGGATTTCAATTCCTTTGTTTTTGCTCCATTTTCCTCCAATTCAAAGGGGCCTAAAAAATTTGGTCAAAAATAATATTTGCATATATATGCATACAGAGCTATCGGACATAAGCTGATGCACGACAGCTAGGGAAAACCATGTTGATGGC
The DNA here is from genome assembly GCA_009805545.1 of Oryza longistaminata. Lineage (NCBI taxonomy): Eukaryota > Viridiplantae > Streptophyta > Magnoliopsida > Poales > Poaceae > Oryza > Oryza longistaminata. The sequence goes on from CM020186.1 coordinate 4,231,495, forward strand.
ACCGTCATCTAAAACAAATGTTGCATCTGCAACAAAACCAATGAGTGCACGAATGTTAAGTGCAAATAAATTTTATTTAATTTAATGAAACATGTTAATCAAATTGACCTCTTGTGCATGCACTACACATAAGAATTTTTCTTTTTTACAATAGGTAAACACTACTACCCGGCTTTTGGGAGAAAGCCAAAAACAGAAGAAACAAAGTCTTTTACAAAGAAACAGAGCAGCTATACATAAGAATTTCAAACTTACAAAATTAGTCATTATGAGATTATATGACAAATGAAAACTATGGCTTTTACTTAACTGTCGAAATTATTATACATGCTAATTCATTTGCTTGAAGCCTTGAACAAATATATGATGATAATTGAGGAGGGATGAATATAATATGACTATGGGGCTCGATCAGCATCTCCCAAATGGCGGGCTGCACATATATACAGGACATGGACGCCAAATAGCCAAAGGGATCTGGAGTCTTATACCGGCTAGATTGAGACACGAGCATGAATAATAGATTAGATCTGGAATACATGCAAGACATACAATTGGGAACCCCTGCAGCTTCTGCTTAGCTATATGGATGCACACATAGCTAGTACCATATACCGTGTGGTTGCTGGGCAGGCCAAGGCTGTTGTCCAGCACAGGAGATGTTGCCCACCACACTTTACATGATGATGGTGATGAAGATGCATGGCGCCTGACATCAACACGTAAGAGATCTGGTGAGATGCAGTCTTCAGGAAATCCATCAAATCCACCCTACGGTTGGTTCAGTGATCATCTAAATAGACTGAGATATATATTGGGAACCTAAGAGGCCGTAATGCAGTTATATTAAAATAAGACCATTTATTAGCAGTGTTATGGGAATTCATTATAAAACGGTTTCTGAAGGTGAGCCGATAGCTTGTGCCACATGCAAGTGCAACTATGAAGCAAGAAGCCATGTATAACGTCTATCTGTCATCCCATGCTCAATTGATTTGAGATGATGTGGCGCAACGTGAGAAGAGAGAATTGAGTTAGTGGGGATGACTTGTATAGGTTTATAGGATCCGTGACGCATAACCGATGAAAAAAAATAGAACATATGTACTTCCACTCTTAGCAGTTTAAATGAATGTTAAGGCTGAAAAATAGAAAATAATCAGAATAACACATATTAGTATTCTAAGTTGAAAATTGGTCGTAACTTTATAAGCCAACGAGCTGCTAAAAGCACACAAAATTTTGGATTTATCAGTGGATCCTGCTAGGAAGTACACTACTGCACTAGCTAGCTGAAAATTACGAAATTAGGTAGAATTTCGTGCTGGATATGTGGAAATGGATCAAAAGTTTAAACCGTCTGAAAACTTGGTTTGAAAATTCTATGATTTCGGTCCGCTCTTTTTCTTCTTTTTTTTTTACATTTCAAATGGTATTCCAATAATATTCTCTGTCCGTGATATTAATGAGAGTGCAAAAGTTTCTCTAAATTAAGCCATGTCACCAATTAAAACACAGCCACCTGATTAAACCACGGACTCTCGATAATTTAGTTGGCTTATTGCCCAAATTGTTGTATGTGTGATAGCTGCATCTTAATTGCCTAATGTCAGCAACGAATCTCAGCCATGTGCTGGCCCCGTCCAGTCGAAGGGCCAAGAAAGCTAGACGACTTGCATGCGATTGGAGTTGAAGCCTTGAAGGGGCCAAATTAATCAAGTGGTTAATATAATTATTTGATTAATTAGTAAAATATTTCATTGAGGTGGCCGGGCCTACAGGGTTTCCTAGTGCACGCTCACGCGCCAGCTCAATAAGTAGCAAGTTTTTAAATCTAACTGAAAAAATTTTCAATCTATTAGTAAATAAAATCTTCAAAAAAAGTCTTCACATTTTTTTCTAATTACTGTCATTAGCGTTAACTAAGGGAGTTAGTTACGCGCGGAAGTGCGTGTCGCTGGCGCGCACGCGCTAGCTAGCTTGATTTTTTCGTTAACCTACGACGTTTTCTTTTTTTTTTGCTTTTTTCTTTTTTGTTTTTTTCGCAGTTTGATGCCGTATGGGTAGGAGAAAAAATCGTAATTAGTTTTACTAGTGATTAATTTCCTATTTTTACTAGTAATTTTTAAATCTGAACATAAAAATTTTTAAATTTGGACTTGAAAGTTTTCAAAACTCGAGCTGAATGTTTTCAAATCTCGAGTTGAAAGTTTTTAAATCTCGAGTTGAAAGTTTTTAAATCTAGAATTGAAAGTTTTCGAATATTGAGTTGAAAGTTTTCAAATCTTGAATTAAAAATTTTCAAATCTCAAGTTGAAAGTTTTCAAAATTTTCAAATTTGGACTTGAAAGTTTTTGACACTCGAGTTGAAAATTTTCAAATTTCAAGATGAAAGTTTTCAAAATTTTCAAATCTGGACTTGAAAGTTTTCAAATCTCGAGTTGAAAGTTTTCAAAATTTGACTTTAAAAATTTAAATCTTAAGTTGAAAGTCTTCAAATCTAACTGAAAAAATTTTCAATCTACTAGTAAAAAATCTTCACATCTTTTTCTAATTACTATCATTAGCGTTAACTAAGGGAGTTAGTTACGCGCGGAAGTGCGCGTTGCTGGCGCGCACGCGCCAACTAGCTTCCCCCGTAGCAGGCACGTGGCACGGCGACGTCCGTGTCGTCCTAGCCGCTAATTACAGTAACTATGGTAATTAGCAATTTAAAAAAATATAAATAATATATTTAGTTAATCGTTTTAAAAATACATTTGAAAGTTTTAAATTTTAGTTGAAAATTTTCACATTTTGAGTTGAAAGTTTTTAAATTTTTGATGAAAGTTTTGAAATTTTGAGTTGAAAGTTTTGAAATTCCTGTTGAAAAGTTTCGAAATTTTGAGTTGAATGTTTTAAATTTTCACTTGAAAGTTTTCAAAATTTGAGTTGAAAACTTTTGAATTTTGAGTTGAAAGTTTCATATTTTGACACGATAGTTTTCAATTTTTTATTTTTATCTTAATATTTGAAAATTTTCAACTTAGTTTTGAAAACTTTCATCTCCAAATTCAAAACTTTTAACTTAATTAAAAACTTTCAACTGAAACTAAAGATTGAAGATTCAATTTCTAAAATAAAAAAATCGCAAAAATAGCAAAATAATGAAAAAAAGGACGTGGCCAGCATGGGGGTGTAGATGCGCCAGCCTGCACAGCGTGTGCGCCAGCAAGCGAGCTGGTGCAGGGCTGGCACGTGTGCGCCATTTAGCTTTTCCGATCAAAATAAGGACGCTTGGGCACTGCCTTTACTAGTTGTGTACTTGTGTTGTGCTCGTGCGGCGTTGCGGTAGGAGGAACTGTGGTCAGATTCACACAATCACATTGCTGAATTTTTTTACAATTTGGTCCTGTTGACGAAAAATCCGCGCTTGGCGAATGGTACCAAGTCTGTGTTGGCGCGAACTAAGTCGATGAACACAACGGCCTAAGAGATCTACTTAGCTCCAGTGCAGTTCCAAAGGTTGGTGGGATGCGGGCGTACCAGTCAGTTTGATCCTGCAATTGACAAGATATATAAATAGCAGATTAATGAGCTAGTCTAGCCGATGCCGATACCAGCCGATAACGATAGGGTTTTAAGCTATCAGCCATATGTTTGATGTAGAATCTAACACTTGATGCAAACAAAGACAATCGACTGATAATAATATGATATAACAATAGTATAATCCATTAGAAACCAATCAACTAACAATGCGATAGAATAAGCACTGATTCGAAGGTTAAAGCCTACATCGAATCCACAAGATTAGATAAACAATGAAACCTTTGTTATCATCGGTTGAATCCAACTTATATGTAATCCTTGTAAGCCGATGCAATGTTCAGATAACTCATCAGCTGAAACCCCGATGAAACCCTTATTATAATCAAAGATAGGCTAGACTTTATGATTCTAAGCATGACTTAGTAGATCAAACTTAATTGATGCAGCACTAAGTATGAAAAGAAACATAAAGTCGAGAAAATTAAGCCTTTGATTAATTTTCAGAGTGGTGAATACCTTAGCTAATCTAATCTGGTAAAGCAATTTAGCCGATACCGGCATAAACCCTAAAGCGAATCTCAACCGATACAAGTAAATCGAGTTGCCAAACTAGATTAACTAAAATATATGATAAATAGGCAGGCAAATATATCATCCAAACCGGAACAATCCAAGAGGTCGAATGTACTGATGGAAAGCGCTATCTCTAATCTCGCCGGACACGGATTCGAGGAGGAAGGCTACCCTGTTGTCGACTACGAGTCAGACCTTCAGACCGCCATGTCGACAACAGTTAGATAGGCTATCCCACATATTGTACTAGTGTGATTATGGTGAATAAAGAGCAACATCGGCTTCGGCCAACAGGATGTAGGGTTATTACCTGACCACTCAGGGGCCCGAACCTGTATGAAAATCCTTGTCCCCATCTCTTTTACCTCAGTCTCGCGTATACCCTAGCACCGACGATCCCCATACTGTCCAAATACCGTAGTCGAGACATCAAACGATAGGGTTTTAAGCTATCAGCTATAAGTTTGATGTAGAATCTGACACTTGATGTAAACAAAGACAATCGACTGATAATAATATGATATAACAATAGTATAATCCAGTAGAAACTAATCAGCTAACAATATGATAGAATAAGCACTGATTCGAAGGTTAAAGCATACATCGAATCCACAAGATTAGATAAACAATGAAACCTTTGTTATCATCGGTTGAATCCAACTTATATATAATCCTTGTAAGCCGATGCAATGTCTAGATAACCCATCAGCTGAAACCCCGATGAAACCCTTATTATAATCAAAGATAGGCTAGACTTTATGATTCTAAGCATGACTGTGTAGATCAAACTTAACTGATGCAGCACTAAGTATGAAAAGAAACATAAAGTCTAGAAAATTAAGCCTTTGATTAATTTTCAGAGTGGTGAATACCTTAGCTAATCTAATCTGGTAAAGCGATTTAGCCGATACCGGCATAAACCCTAAAGCGAATCTCAGCCGATACAAGTAAATCGAGTTGCCAAACTAGATTAACTAAAATATATGATAAATAGGCAGGCAAATATATCATCCAAACCGGAACAATCCAAGAGGTCGAATGTACTGATGCAGCCTTGAACGACGCCAACGTAGATGATATAATTGCCTGAGCCTATAGAACGTAGGACTTACCCTTTCGCCGGAGATCAGCCCCGCGTTAGGTGCCAAGTTCTGTCGGATGATAAAAAGTAGAAAAGTAAAAAGGGTGGCGATGCGCCGAAGTTGTACTGATCATCAAGATAGTTTACAATGACCCCAGGTGTACATATTTATATCCATGGGGAGATACTAGTAGTTGTAGGACAAGAAAGAAGCTTTCCTAAAAGATAAAAGGAAAACATAGTCTTTATAGGACACTAAACACACTTTCTGGAAGATAAAGGAAACTAAAAAACTATTCCTAATTAATAGATAACTTGCTATGCCGCATCCTTATTGAACTCGGTCACTTCTGGATAAGCTTCCTTTAATAGATGAATTTCCTTAACCGAATATAGAAGGAATCCGACTATTGGCGACGTGATAATTCTCATCGGCTGATTCCAGGATTCTGAAGACAATACTGACTCTAGGTCGATGATGTCTTCGGGGCTTACCAAATTTTACTGTTAATAGGTCCTTTTGAAAAACTTATTTCGCAAATAGACCACTGAAAAAACTTATCCTAGAAATGGTCTTTTTGGGGGCGCCAGAGTCGTTGGCACCATCATCCAACGAGACGGTGCCAGCCTCTCTGGCGCCGTCCTCCTGCCACCGTGGTAGGTTGGCGCTGAGGTGGTAGGGGGAGCATGCCAATGTGGCTGGGGTCGCCCCCTCCCCCCCTCCTCCCCAGAAAAAAAATCGTCTCCTCTCGCTCTAGGAGAGATATGCAACTTTTTTTATTTTGCGTTATTTTTTTGATTTTTTTTTCACAAGAAACAACCATGTGACTGATAGATTTTGAACATTCTTGATCTTTTTAGAAATGACACCCGAATGTTACAAAAAAACACAAACCCTAACCTTTTTATTTATAGGATACATCTACAGAAAAAGTTACATTCGATTCTCCCCTGCTTTGCTAGGTTTGGAAATGTTAGAATCTCCAAATTCCGCTTGCAAGATTGCGTTTTCGAGGTGAGAAGCTTTTCAGTAGAGCTTTGAAAAATTTTAACATGTCACATATTTCGTCCATTTGAGTTTATTTTTTCTATGGTTGGTTCTTGTGTGCTCCTAAGTGTGAAAAAAAAAATCAAAAAAAGAAAAATAAAAAAAGTTGCATCTCTCAAGAGAGAAACAAGATTTGCAGAATTGGAGGGGGGCGCCAGCATGCAAAACCCTAGGGAGACATGGTTACTGTAAGGTGGACAAGGATTTTGTTGTCTCAATGTGTCAAGTTCCACTTTTACCATGGTAATTTAGTAATGGTGACTAGTTAACCTATTGACTGTTGTAAAATATTGTTTAAGTAAATTATGCTTATCATTTCATATGGTTATATTTCGAATTAGATTAGTTAAGCAATTTCACCTAGTGGTAGAATGCATGTTTAACATGTTGACCAAAGGGTTTTGCTCTAAGGTGAGCTAATGTGTTCACATAATATATCCAAAAAATATCTATTTGAAAATCCTACAGGCCACATATTTCGTCCGTTCGAGTTTAAATTTTTCGTGGTTGGTTACTACGTGATCCTAAGTGTGAAAAAATATCAATAAAACTAAAATAAAAAGGTTGCAACTCCATAGATAGAACAAGATTGGAGACGAGGGGTAGGGGGGTTGCGCCTGCCATGCTGGCGCCCTCCTCCTGCCACGTCGGTTCACGTGTGCCACTGTGGTGGGGGGACGACGCCAAGAATCCTAGCGCCGTGCCATTGGACAATGGCGCCAGCCACTCTAGCGCCCAAAAAGAATCATTTCTGGGATAAGTTTTTCCAGGGGTATATTTGTGAAATAAGTTTTTAAAAAGGGCCAAATTGAAAAAAGTCAGGTACCTATAGAGGTTATAACAGCAATCGACACCTTCTTTCGTTAATCAGGTACCTATGTGATGCGAACACACTCGCGAGGAGTGGCCCGATCTTCACGGCTGTAGGTTCAAGACAAAAGAGCGCCGGCGTAAACCGAACACAAGAGGGTAACTAGCTGCGAGCAGCAAGAGGATAACTATCTTTATACTTGCCAAGGTCGGATGCGACCAAGTGGTGAGGGTGAGAACGATCCGAAGCCTCCTGGACTCCAATCCGTCACACCGAGCAGTCACAGAACCACGATAGGGAATAACTAGCTTTATACCTGCCAAGGTTGGATGCGACCAAGTGGTGAGGGTAAGAACGATCCGAAGCCTCCTGGACTTCGACCCGTCAAACCGAGCAATCACAGAACCACAATCCGGGACTAATCCACACAATACGGTGTAGCCGAACTGGAAGACGTAGAGCACGGACTAGGGAGCACCAGAGGAGCCTTCTCATAAGTCCAAAAGAACTCACAAGAACAAAGGGGTAAGACACTTATGCAGTCTTCAGCAATCTCTCATACATAAGGTTTACAATTGAACAAAAGTTATCTAATGGATGGAGTAGAGAGGTATTTATACTAGGAACATCCCTCCTAGCTGAGGTGTGAACATAAGAAGCCATGTTCTGGTGGTCAAGGTTTAACATAAATGAGAATACAAAGAGTTTTCTCGGGTCCGCTTCATCTCTTGTTTGTTGCTGAAGAAGTACTTGTGAAACTGCTTTTCTAGATCGGCGTAGCACTTGATAGAATTATATGGTAATGAAGAAAACTAAGTAAATGTCGATCCAGACAAAGACAAAGGAAAAAGTGTAACTCTCAGGGCTTCTATAGCCGATGCTTCACCGCACTGTGCTAGTAACCGGCTGATGTGCTCGTATGTAGAAACAATATCCTGCCCTGAGAACTTTGAGAAATCTGGGATCTTGTATCGGTTCGACAATGGCATCTTATCAAAAATATTCTGGATATGGGTTCCGATACATGATACCGCTGTCTTTTGGCTCGATGCCAAACTGTTCTCTCACCATATTTGCAATCATGTTAGCCAAGGGCTGTTGTGGGATGACCCATTTGGACTTGCTCAAACTGATTGCCTATCGGCTGAAGTGGATTCTGAATGAATGGTTAAGCAAACTGCCGATGTGGTGGTGGAGTTTGAAATTGGTTGAACCCTGGAGCTTGCTAAAATGAAAATGTGCTTGGCTCCTAGATGCAGTATTGCGGCCTGATTGTATGAGAACCAATCAGCTGCCCTAAAGGTTGCTGAGTGTGAGGCTGAGGAATGACTGGTGGTTGTCTTGCAATCGGCTCGGTAGCCGGTGGTTGTGTACTTCCAGGTATTACACTCTTAAGTATTTCAGCCAGCTTTTCAGGTATCATCGTGTTTGAACCAAAAACCCCTGATGTCGGTGGCTGCTTCGATCTTGAAACCATCACATTATTGTCTTGAAAACGGCCACCTCCAATGCTAGTCTTGAGTTCTCTATAGTTAGGAAATTCTCCACCCGGCAAGTAAACTGACCCTCTCACCTCGTCCTCAGCAATGGATCCATCAACCACTGACTTGATCAAATTAGCAAGTGTATTGACCAAGACCCTAGACTGGTTGATCGCGTGATTCACAGCTGAATCAACATGATCTTGAATCGCCAGTTGATTGAATTTGGTGAGGACCTTTTGCATCTCCGCATCTTGTTCAACCTTGATGTCTTTCGTACAAGATCCTTCCCCTTCTCCCCATGACGCTCAAAACTTTGTCTTCCGAACGGCTATTCCTTGTTGCGCTATGGAGAAGGTCTTGAGATATGCTTCTTGCAGCTGCTGCACCATGTTCCCTATCTCTGCCCATTGTTCATCATTCAAACTTTCCATCGTGGCAGGGATAAGATTGTCCTAACTAATCTCTGTCTGGGACGGTGGAGGCATCATGATTGTTCAATGAAACTCGGTCCCACTGGACGCGCCAAAAGGCGTGTCGATGAAGAACACACGCACGGCCTGGGAGATCTGCTTAGTTCCAGTGCAGGTCCAATGTCGGGTCCCAAAACTAATTACTTGGATCCGACTGAGATTAATGTATCAATCCCTGGATCAGTAAATGTTGATACATACAATATAACTAGTTCTTCATTGCATATGTTAAAGTTTTACAGTAATAGGTACTCACCTAATTAGACATAAATAGGGTGATTACACAGCGGAAGTTTTTATACATTCTGACTAGGGAGGTATAACCTCTAGGGATTTTCTAAGTTATCGGGGTCATCGTAGTAATAGTCATAGGGGTCCTCCTCTTGACCCAAATCTGAAAAAGGGTTATAAGAGCAAGGGTGAGTATTCACAATACCCAGCAAGTTACCATGGAAATATGTTATGCATTGGCATATAGTATGGTTCTTTGCAAAAGGCAATGATAAACAATCTGAAGGAATTGCAGTAAGAATTTATAAATATGTAGACTTTAAATTTCTAACCAAGGTACCATATGAGTCCTAGTACTCAACTCCATGAGTACAGCTATTCGAATAGTTTCAAAGATATTCTACTGCAGCAGATGTACGCTTTACCCGCAATCCACGACTTGCTGATAATCATTAGCTTTAGTCATGGCCCAGTATTAGGTTATTAACAATTGTGGCACCTGTTCCATGAACTTATATCCTCATATGCTCTGAACGTAACGTTAACAGCAGCAAGAGGAGTTCTGGTGTTCCCGAGGTATTTAAGGGGAACTGATCGTATGACACCACGTCATCTCGATCAGGGTTTAGAATTACCATTATAATTTATACTCGAGTATCACAAATCATTTACCTGTACATGGTAATGGTTAAATTTTGCCCTTTGCGGCTATAGTTGCCTCCTGCTCGAGGACTTAAAAATAAGAACCACTATACAGAGGTACCACATTGCTAATTAACATAATAACTAGGTCTGTCCCCATTCTAGAAACTGCGGTCGTACTCAGCCGATCGGCCGATAGGCCGACAGCGTATCGTTGGTGGTCCCCAGCCGATTGGGCCAACTATGGACCGGGTAGATCAAAGAATATAAAAGCTATAAACTTGCCCTATCGGCTAAAGCACTGTCCATGTGAATTAAACGTATGAAATCAAGACAAAACTAGCAAAGGGAGCCGATAAAATAAAGGTAGAGCAGAAAAATAACGTGCCAGCGAATGCTCTGGCACATACCTATACAGCCAGGTCAAGCTATAACTAGGCGTCTAGACTAAGCCGATGGTCAAATCAATGGCCTTAGCCGATTCGACATAGCCTTGGTGCCAGGTTATAGCAGGGCTTGCCTGTATAGGTAGCAGATACACATGCAACAATTTAAGAAACAAGCATATCATATAAGATCGGCTCAAACCCCGATACTACCCCTATAACTGACCAAAAACAGGCTATACCCCCATGGTTCTAAGCACGACTTAGCATATCAAACCTAACTGATGCAGCACTAAGTATGAAAAGAAACACAAGATATAGACAATCAAGCTGTCGGTCAGCAGTCAGGGTGGTAGATACCCTGGCTAATCTAATCTCATAGGATGATTTAGCCGATACCAGTATCAACCCAAAAGCGAATATCAGCCGATACGGGTAAATTGGGCTACCAAGCTAGATTAGACAGGATATAAGATAAAACCAAGCAAGCATGTAAACCAAACCAGTGCGATCCAAGAGATCTAGTGTACTGATGCAGCCTTGAACAATGCCGATGTAGTAGACACGATTGCTTGGGCCGGCGGAACGTAGGACTTACCTCTTCGCCGGAGATCGAAGCCGATGCAGCCCCACGTCAGGTGCCAAGTTCTGCCGGAACATAAAACGAAAGTAAAAGTAAAAGGGTGGCTGTCGACGGGGGATACCCGTAGACCGGTTATAGAGGATATTGGGGTACACTGGTATGAGGATCTACGTAATACGACATCAAGCAAACAGAAGACAAGAATTATACTGGTTCGGACCCCTTGGTAGGTAATAGCCCTAATCCAGTTGGTATGGAATTATATGGTGGAAATCACAGATTACAAAGGAAATAATGGAACTCGATGATACCGACGAGACCGTAGTCGAGTTGGTTCGACTAGATCACCCGGCGACTTGGCTCCTGTAGGCTTCGGCTTCGTAAGCTGTGGTGGATGTGTTGACGGTGAGATTCGATGCCTTAGGTCCTGCCCGGGGGGTCCCTTTTATACCGCGGGTCAGTTGATCTCCAAGTAGGGCTCGGAGATATCGGACCCCTCACGATATGGTAACGACCTAGTCTTGTCCGAGTAGGACTCCCTCCATCTGTGAATTCTGCTTCAATTATGTGATAGATTTCCTTAACGTATACAGGAACCATCCGTATACGCGCGGGTATACCGTATCAGTATATAGCGTATATCCAAGGGTAGAGGGTATACCTTATCCGTAACCTTGACAGTAGCCCCCGACTTCTGCTTAAATGAACTCATGCAACCGATCATGACTTCTGATGACTTCTCATCTAGTCGATCTCGGTGTGAGAACTGTAGAGACATAGAGTTATCGACAACATCATACGAAGTTCAACGGTCATGAGTGAATTTAAATTGAAGTCCACAAACTGCTGCGTGTAACGGACCCAGAATTTTCCGGCGGCAATCTCTCTCCTTTCCTTGGAATACGCACCGTCGGTAGTGCGCTTATTTAAAGGGGTTTTGGGAATCCATTTTGAAGTCCGTTTGCCAAAGAACTCTCCAGCCTTCACACGCCCTTCGTCTTCTCCGCTCTCGCAGAAAAAACCCTAACTCGCTCATCTTGCTTTGTTCTCCGGCGATCCTCCGGCAGCGATGGATCTCGACAAGTCCACCTCTACCACAGCGTCCCTGAAGAAGCTGTAGGACGACGGCGCCCTCCCTGGTCGCGGGACCATGCAAAGGGAAACAGGAGGTACTGAACCCGAACCCATCTTAGGCCGAATGGTTGCGGTTGAGGATTACATTTCTTGCGGTTTTCTTCCTCCGCCCTCCTAATTTCTTCTTCTTGTCTTAAACTTTTATGGCCTTTCCTTGCTTCATCTGAACCCCAATTCCATCGCGTTCCTCAGTATCTTCTCTTATCTCTGCGAGGCCTACATTGCGGTAGAGCCCTTCCTTGATCTCTTCCGTTTTTACTACGAGTTGCGCTGGATGGAACCCAAAAAGGTATCCGGATGTGTCGGATTCCGACTTCGGGATGGCCTGAAGTCGCGATACATCCCTTTCCAGTGCGCCTCTTCTTGCAGCAAATGGCTGGTGAGATGGTTCTATCTTTAGATAGAGAACTCGGATCCTGTCCTTGTTGTCCCTGAAGAACAACCAGACAAGATCCCAGAGTGGACCGCCAAGCCCGACCTGACTCCCTCCCTCCATTCTTTCATCGACATTATCGATGACCTCCGAGTACGAGGGTTGTCGGGATACGAAGTTGCTGCCGATTTCGTTGGTAGGCGGATCCAACCGCACCAGGCCCGCGCCCACCCGGCCTTTGACTACTCTGGGCTGGAGGATGCGACCCAGGTTTCTCCTCGGGGTATTTTTCTTGTATTCCAGATTTTGTTCCGGATGTGCCTATTTCCTCTGACTTATCGAGTTCTGGATCTCGATCTACAGGTTTAGATAGCGACACCGTAGCATGCCGCGTCGGCCAGGTGATGATCAGCGGCCCCACTATGGCGAGCGACATCCCCGTCCCCCTTTGTGAGAAGAGTCCAGCCGAACGCGAAGCCGCGATCAACGTGAGTGTACTCGATGACTACTTTATCTTTCTCTTCCAGGATCGCGTTGTGACTTCATGTTGCGCAGGCTTTCCCTTTGACGGACGTCATCGGGCCGCTTGCGGATCATCAGGCAGTGGCGTCATTGAAAGAGGGCGTCGCGAAGCAGGCGCCCGACGTCGCTGCTGCTGCTACCACGAGCAGCAGCAACGTTCCGAAGAAGGGGAGAAAATTCTCCTCTGTACTCGGGACTCGTCTGAAGGCGCCTAATCCGTCGGTAAGCCTCTCTTGTCTGAAGGAGTGGACATTCTTCGCAAGGCGGCGCGGGTGAAAGCGGCGCACGACGGGATCGGTGCGACCTCCAACGCGTCCCCTGCAATGGCCTCGACAGATGTCGTGGTCGTGACTATTGACCAGGAGGTGACGCCGAGTAGCTCCGTCGTCGGCCTTGTGCCCGCTCGGGGCCAGCCTGCTTATGCCCTTACCTAGGGGGAGCTTCAGACTGAGATGGAGCGCATCCTCCAGGCTGGTGCTCGCGGCGTAGGCCGTGAGATCGAGGAGGACAGGGCGGCGGCGTCGTCGGCGAACCAACGTGCCGACAAGCTAGCTCGTGACCTGGCGGAGGCCCGCGAGGATCTCCTGAAGATGAGGGAGCTGGTGGCCGGCAACGAAATGCAGCAGCAAGGACTCGAGCACCGGATGTCGGAGCTCGAGAACAATTTGTCAGAGATCCGCGGCTCGCTGCGGGTATCTTACACCGGCCTACACCAGCTCGCCGGGGAGTGCGGTGTCACGACCACTGTCCCGGCGAACCCGGATGAGTTCTCGCTGACGTCGTCACTCGCGGATCTGGTGACGGCGATGGGGGCGACCCCCTCCAAACACGCGGCCAGGATCGGCGAGGAGACGTCCAACGGGATCTACACCGAGGCGTGCCACGTCCTCGCGTGCGTGAAGCTGGCGCACCCTGATCGGCGAGGAGGCCGATGACGCGCGTTAGAGCGTGATGGAGGAGGTCGGTGACCTAGGGGAATCCGTGCTCCCCCTTTTTGAAGAGTAGGTCTTTATTTCCCTTGTACACCTTAACCAATCATGCTATAAAACTTTCGTGGGTTCGAACTGCCCTTATGTGTGCAGTTGCTTCCTTTGTTTTCTTAGCATGTGATTCCTAGTACTTTGTTATTGTTGTAGAGATGCCGATATCGAGGATGTCCAGCAGCGCGGGCAGCCTGAGACGCCGGTAATCGTCCCGGCACTTGCGCTTGAGCCGTACGTGCCGTAGGAGGATGTCGGTCAAAGTCTGTCCGCGGAGACGAACATGGCGATAACGTCCTTAGGTTTGCACCTTGGTTTTTACTTCCTTCACTCTTCTATTCGGATTGATTTAATTTGCTGTGTTCTCGGAGGAGAAGAACAACCTGACTTAGTCCTTTCCGTGTTGGGCAGACCTCGAGAGTGCGCTAGCCGATCGAGATCGAGAGGACCATGGTGGAAGTGAAGAAAGACCAGGCCATGGAAGCCCTCCGAGGTCACGAGGTGTGGTTCAACTCGTACCTCAGGAGCTGCTGCACGGCGATAGCTGGAGTCTGTAGGGAGCTCCGAGCACCTCGCGGGAATCCCGAGGAGTCGGCAGCCGGGTACATCTCGTGGCTGAACGGGGCCTACACACAGCTCGAAGGGATCGGCAAGCGTATCGATGAGGCCCTGAAGCAGGAGTGTCGTCGATCGAGCCGCTATGCTGGAGGGCATGTGCTGGCCTGTATCCGAGATCACCGCCCGCAACTACACCTCGAATTCCTCCACGAAGGGTTCTCACGTTCTCGGAGGACTCCCGTAGAGATTGACGATCTGGCGAAGTCGATGGCGCCGCTTGCCGAGAAGGTCTTTCAGTCCAATGATTGGCGTTGGCCGTCCTAGTAGTCTTCGTATCTCTGGATGTGCTGTGTATGAGTGTTTTCTCATTTTGCGACTTCGATTAGTCATTTGAGTCATACACTTTCCCTAGCCCCCAGCCTTGTCGTCGGAGAATCGTTCTCGGAGGATAAGGCTCTTGGACCCTTGACCTGCCTTGGTTGAAAAAGCACTGACCCTAGCCCCAAGCCGTGAAGTTGGAAAACTCAATTTCCGATTACACGGCTTGGTTGATACGCACGGCGAGAACTCTTACATGGTCATTTGTCTCTACATGATCCGACAAGGCCTTATCCGCTCTGCGCGTCTCCAACCGAAGTTCCCTTAGGTGCCTCAGAGGCCTTGTCAAGACGGCGTAAAGGGACATGAGGATAGGTTTCAACGCTAGGTGTCGTCGTGGTAAGGGATCGTCGGGAATGAACACTTTGATCGTAATCTTTACCTAAAATCAACTTTATTGAAGTCATAAGATGTCTTACAAACATAGAATTGTTCAATGTTTATACATAGAATTTATACATAGAATTTACGTAATTGTTCAATGTTCTAGGAATTTGCTAACTCGCAACCATCGTCGTCCACAATCTTGAATGCACCTGGACACAAGACTTGCGTGATCGTGTATGGTCCTTCCCACTTGGGTGAGAGCTTGTTACGCCCTGCTTGGCTTTGAACCCGCCGGAGGACGAAATCGCCGATCGAAAGTGTGCGTGCTCTGATGCGCTTCTCGTGGTATCGGCGAAGGGCCTGTTGGTAGCTGGCTGCTCTGACGGCAAGTCTATCTCGATGTTCCTCGAGCAGATTCACGTCGTCGCTTCGCTGCTCCTCTTGATCCTCGTCGGAGTACTTCTATACTCGTGTGCTCTGATGTCGTAGCTCCGTGGGGAGCATGGCTTCTGAGCCATACACAAGGAAGAAGGGTGTCTCCTTATTGGACGTTGTCGGTGTGGTGCGCACGGCCCTTAGGACAGAGGGGAGTTCTTCGACCCACTTCTTGTCGTGTGACATGAGTCTGTCATAGACACGGGTCTTGATCCCTTGTAGTACTATGCCGTTTGCCCTCTCGACCTGTCCATTGCTCTGTGGGTGAGAAATCGAGGCAAAGCAGATCTTGACGCCCAATCCGATGCGATAATCTTGGAAGTCGGCACTGATGAACTGGGAGCCATTATCTGTTATGATGCGGTGAGGCAATCCATATCTGCAGAATATCCCTTTAATGAACTTAATGGCGTTGTCGGCCTTGATTTCCCCGTGGGCGTCGCTTCAATCCACTTGGTGAACTTGTCGATCGCCACGAACAGGAACCTATAGCTGCCCTGCCCTCGTGGGGTGCGGCGGCGGTGGTCTGAGGGCGTTGTGCGGCTAGTGGCGCGCCAAGGCGATCGGGCGCACGCGATCGATCCCAACGCGCGGCGGCTCGGCTTGCGGCAAGGTCGGACGCCAGGGCAGCGCACGCAAAGGGGAGGAGAAGGCAATGTGATCCACGGTTTTTGAGTGGGTTGTGGTCCCCAAGGACCCAACATAGACTTTGCAAAGGATTGGGTAGAAATTGGGCTGAGTTAGCTAGGCTAGGCATTCTATCGAACACCTTGAGGGTAATGAACAGTGTTTTTCACAATTTTTGAATATTTCCCTAGAAAAGAATGAATTTAATCTATGAATTTGAAATGGTTTCACTAGGGTTTGAAGTATAGCAAATCCTCACTAATAATAGGGTAACCTAAGGGAATAATCTAAAGTTTAAAATTTGAGAGAATTTGCTCAAATTCACTAAGGTTTGGAATAAAGAGAATAATTCGGGTAAATTAATAGGGATTCTAAAGAAGTAACACTTGAACCAATTAAGAATCAAATAAAATTTTAAATTACACTAATCTAGTCAAAAGCCAACATGATGCAGTCAAATTTTTGTTTAAAATTTGAGGATGTTACATCCAAGGCTTGCCTCGAGTGCTAAGGGCGTGCCAACTGATTTGATCCTACAATTAGCAAGGAAATAAAAGAGGAGGTTAGTCAGCCGATCGGCCGATAGGCCGACAGCGTATCGTTGGTGGTCCCCAGCCGATTGGGCCGACTATGGACTGGGTAGATCAAAGAATATAAAAGCTATAAACATGCCCTATCGGCTAAAGCACTGTCCATGTGAATTAAACGTATGAAATCAAGACAATACTAGCAAAGGGAGCCGATAAAATAAAGGTAGAGCAGAAAGATAACGTGCCAGCGAATGCTCTGGCACATACCTATACAGCCAAGTCAAGCTATAACTAGGCGTCGAGACTAAGCCGATGGTCAAATCAATGGCCTTAGCTCATTCGACATAGCCTTGGTGCCAAGTTATAGCAGGGCTTGCCTGTATAGGTAGCAGATACACATGCAACGATTTAAGAAACAAGCTGTGGAGATTATGGGTACCCCATACCCACATAGCATGGTTATCCGACTGGTTATAGGGGATAACTTATATCTATGAAATATGTAACAGATCATGACTTGGGTATTACGTTTCCGTGTATATTATGGAACGGCCTAAAGTCCTGGTTTGATAATATTGTAAAGTTGAATTAAGAAACCGATACCGTATTGGTTAAGGTTTCTATCTTGTAATCCTGCCCCCCATCCTATATAAGGTGGGCAGGAGGCCCTCTAGGGGGTATGAGACAACTAGATCATCAGATCTATACTACACCCGGCGGATTCAAATCCCCAAACAGGAGTAGGGTATTACCTCTCATTGAGAGGGCCTGAACCTGTCTAAATCCTTGTCTCCGCATCTATCCACTTTTAGGTCTCGTGCGCTACCCCCTTTTATTTTTGCCGAATTCATGTTTTGACAGTTGGCACGCCAGGTAGGGGTGCGTCGAGTTTTCCGTCGAGAAGTGTGATGGAACTATTTGCCGGCGTCAATGGTGCCACTCTCGTCCATGGCCATGTTCTTCTCAATAAGATCGGCCGGAGTCATCTGGTGCCCATCATCGCCAAAAAATTCGATTGGATCAATCTAATCTACAACCGGGCGTTGATCGCCGAGTTATTTTCCTGGCCGGCAAGATTTGAAATCCTCTGCTACCATGAGCATCAACGATAAGCCACACAAGTTTATATTCTCATATGATACATCCACATGCAGGCACGCATGGCAATTTGGCCAACTCAATCAGGAGCCGCCAGCAATACTTTTATCCCTAATCGACATGATATGTGCAGCGTCATTGTTCATCGAAGCAGCCGTTTTCAATTTCACTTGTGAGATCAAATTGGTCGTCTTCGTGTTCGTCGGTTTTGTCGAAAAAATCTACTTGCCGATTCCGATCCGGCGTCAACAACTGCATGCATGTCCATAAAAAAAAAGGGGCAATTTTCAGCGTTGGTCATCTCACCAATTCAATTTCCTTGTGAGATCGAGTTTTTACAACTGAAGTCCGAAGCAGAGTCGAGCAACAACAGATCAATCTGGAATCTCCACTGTGCAGTATATGTGTCTTCAATCACAAGGCCACCATTGGATCAGTTAACCAGGCCAACCAATCACGCAAGTGTATTCTTCGATCTGCATGTACGTGCATGACAGTCTCGCCATCCAATCAGACGGAATATCATCAGACTGCTTGGCCGTATATATGCCTATGTATACAGATCTTTGTAAAGCACAAACCAAAGTCCCAGACTATCAAGCTAGTGTGTTTCATCGACAATCGAATCTGATCGAGAACGAGCTAACATGATTCCTGCTTGGCTGCGACGTTGTCTAGCTTATCCTACTTAGCTACGACCTAATTAAGATGGGCCAAAAATAGCACCAAGCCACATAGCCTCGCATCAAGGTTATCAAGGTTTCCCAGTCAGTGGTTGTTGTACTCTTTTAATCTTACTCGGACACGACCAGTAAAGCACGGGTTGAGTCATCTCCGTCCTCGCCTACACGGTTGGATGGTCACACCACCGTGTTGGGCGTCTACGTCTTCACCGCCGCCGACAGGTGTCTCCGCCTACACGGCTGGTCTATGATGCTGCCGGGCGTCCACGTCTTTCGCCGTCGACCGCCTTCGCTGCCACCAACTGGTGTTTTCGCCTATACGGTTGGTGGACTCCGCAACCATTGTTGGGCGTCATCGTCATCTTCACCACCGGCTTGCCTTCGCCGCCGCCGACTGGTGCTTTCACCTTCACGATCAGTTGGTCACACCATCGTTGATGGGCGTTCTCATCTTCACCGCCAGTCGCATTAACTGCCTCCACGACTGGTGTTTTCATCGCTATTGATGGACGATTTTGTTCCCACATCAGCCACCTCTGCCGTCATCAAGAGGAATATTAGGACGACGGCGCCCTCCCTGGTCGCGGGACCATGCAAAGGGAAACAGGAGGTACTGAACCCGAACCCATCTTAGGCCGAATGGTTGCGGTTGAGGATTACATTTCTTGCGGTTTTCTTCCTCCGCCCTCCTAATTTCTTCTTCTTGTCTTAAACTTTTATGGCCTTTCCTTGCTTCATCTGAACCCCAATTCCATCGCGTTCCTCAGTATCTTCTCTTATCTCTGCGAGGCCTACATTGCGGTAGAGCCCTTCCTTGATCTCTTCCGTTTTTACTACGAGTTGCGCTGGATGGAACCCAAAAAGGTATCCGGATGTGTCGGATTCCGACTTCGGGATGGCCTGAAGTCGCGATACATCCCTTTCCAGTGCGCCTCTTCTTGCAGCAAATGGCTGGTGAGATGGTTCTATCTTTAGATAGAGAACTCGGATCCTGTCCTTGTTGTCCCTGAAGAACAACCAGACAAGATCCCAGAGTGGACCGCCAAGCCCGACCTGACTCCCTCCCTCCATTCTTTCATCGACATTATCGATGACCTCCGAGTACGAGGGTTGTCGGGATACGAAGTTGCTGCCGATTTCGTTGGTAGGCGGATCCAACCGCACCAGGCCCGCGCCCACCCGGCCTTTGACTACTCTGGGCTGGAGGATGCGACCCAGGTTTCTCCTCGGGGTATTTTTCTTGTATTCCAGATTTTGTTCCGGATGTGCCTATTTCCTCTGACTTATCGAGTTCTGGATCTCGATCTACAGGTTTAGATAGCGACACCGTAGCATGCCGCGTCGGCCAGGTGATGATCAGCGGCCCCACTATGGCGAGCGACATCCCCGTCCCCCTTTGTGAGAAGAGTCCAGCCGAACGCGAAGCCGCGATCAACGTGAGTGTACTCGATGACTACTTTATCTTTCTCTTCCAGGATCGCGTTGTGACTTCATGTTGCGCAGGCTTTCCCTTTGACGGACGTCATCGGGCCGCTTGCGGATCATCAGGCAGTGGCGTCATTGAAAGAGGGCGTCGCGAAGCAGGCGCCCGACGTCGCTGCTGCTGCTACCACGAGCAGCAGCAACGTTCCGAAGAAGGGGAGAAAATTCTCCTCTGTACTCGGGACTCGTCTGAAGGCGCCTAATCCGTCGGTAAGCCTCTCTTGTCTGAAGGAGTGGACATTCTTCGCAAGGCGGCGCGGGTGAAAGCGGCGCACGACGGGATCGGTGCGACCTCCAACGCGTCCCCTGCAATGGCCTCGACAGATGTCGTGGTCGTGACTATTGACCAGGAGGTGACGCCGAGTAGCTCCGTCGTCGGCCTTGTGCCCGCTCGGGGCCAGCCTGCTTATGCCCTTACCTAGGGGGAGCTTCAGACTGAGATGGAGCGCATCCTCCAGGCTGGTGCTCGCGGCGTAGGCCGTGAGATCGAGGAGGACAGGGCGGCGGCGTCGTCGGCGAACCAACGTGCCGACAAGCTAGCTCGTGACCTGGCGGAGGCCCGCGAGGATCTCCTGAAGATGAGGGAGCTGGTGGCCGGCAACGAAATGCAGCAGCAAGGACTCGAGCACCGGATGTCGGAGCTCGAGAACAATTTGTCAGAGATCCGCGGCTCGCTGCGGGTATCTTACACCGGCCTACACCAGCTCGCCGGGGAGTGCGGTGTCACGACCACTGTCCCGGCGAACCCGGATGAGTTCTCGCTGACGTCGTCACTCGCGGATCTGGTGACGGCGATGGGGGCGACCCCCTCCAAACACGCGGCCAGGATCGGCGAGGAGACGTCCAACGGGATCTACACCGAGGCGTGCCACGTCCTCGCGTGCGTGAAGCTGGCGCACCCTGATCGGCGAGGAGGCCGATGACGCGCGTTAGAGCGTGATGGAGGAGGTCGGTGACCTAGGGGAATCCGTGCTCCCCCTTTTTGAAGAGTAGGTCTTTATTTCCCTTGTACACCTTAACCAATCATGCTATAAAACTTTCGTGGGTTCGAACTGCCCTTATGTGTGCAGTTGCTTCCTTTGTTTTCTTAGCATGTGATTCCTAGTACTTTGTTATTGTTGTAGAGATGCCGATATCGAGGATGTCCAGCAGCGCGGGCAGCCTGAGACGCCGGTAATCGTCCCGGCACTTGCGCTTGAGCCGTACGTGCCGTAGGAGGATGTCGGTCAAAGTCTGTCCGCGGAGACGAACATGGCGATAACGTCCTTAGGTTTGCACCTTGGTTTTTACTTCCTTCACTCTTCTATTCGGATTGATTTAATTTGCTGTGTTCTCGGAGGAGAAGAACAACCTGACTTAGTCCTTTCCGTGTTGGGCAGACCTCGAGAGTGCGCTAGCCGATCGAGATCGAGAGGACCATGGTGGAAGTGAAGAAAGACCAGGCCATGGAAGCCCTCCGAGGTCACGAGGTGTGGTTCAACTCGTACCTCAGGAGCTGCTGCACGGCGATAGCTGGAGTCTGTAGGGAGCTCCGAGCACCTCGCGGGAATCCCGAGGAGTCGGCAGCCGGGTACATCTCGTGGCTGAACGGGGCCTACACACAGCTCGAAGGGATCGGCAAGCGTATCGATGAGGCCCTGAAGCAGGAGTGTCGTCGATCGAGCCGCTATGCTGGAGGGCATGTGCTGGCCTGTATCCGAGATCACCGCCCGCAACTACACCTCGAATTCCTCCACGAAGGGTTCTCACGTTCTCGGAGGACTCCCGTAGAGATTGACGATCTGGCGAAGTCGATGGCGCCGCTTGCCGAGAAGGTCTTTCAGTCCAATGATTGGCGTTGGCCGTCCTAGTAGTCTTCGTATCTCTGGATGTGCTGTGTATGAGTGTTTTCTCATTTTGCGACTTCGATTAGTCATTTGAGTCATACACTTTCCCTAGCCCCCAGCCTTGTCGTCGGAGAATCGTTCTCGGAGGATAAGGCTCTTGGACCCTTGACCTGCCTTGGTTGAAAAAGCACTGACCCTAGCCCCAAGCCGTGAAGTTGGAAAACTCAATTTCCGATTACACGGCTTGGTTGATACGCACGGCGAGAACTCTTACATGGTCATTTGTCTCTACATGATCCGACAAGGCCTTATCCGCTCTGCGCGTCTCCAACCGAAGTTCCCTTAGGTGCCTCAGAGGCCTTGTCAAGACGGCGTAAAGGGACATGAGGATAGGTTTCAACGCTAGGTGTCGTCGTGGTAAGGGATCGTCGGGAATGAACACTTTGATCGTAATCTTTACCTAAAATCAACTTTATTGAAGTCATAAGATGTCTTACAAACATAGAATTGTTCAATGTTTATACATAGAATTTATACATAGAATTTACGTAATTGTTCAATGTTCTAGGAATTTGCTAACTCGCAACCATCGTCGTCCACAATCTTGAATGCACCTGGACACAAGACTTGCGTGATCGTGTATGGTCCTTCCCACTTGGGTGAGAGCTTGTTACGCCCTGCTTGGCTTTGAACCCGCCGGAGGACGAAATCGCCGATCGAAAGTGTGCGTGCTCTGATGCGCTTCTCGTGGTATCGGCGAAGGGCCTGTTGGTAGCTGGCTGCTCTGACGGCAAGTCTATCTCGATGTTCCTCGAGCAGATTCACGTCGTCGCTTCGCTGCTCCTCTTGATCCTCGTCGGAGTACTTCTATACTCGTGTGCTCTGATGTCGTAGCTCCGTGGGGAGCATGGCTTCTGAGCCATACACAAGGAAGAAGGGTGTCTCCTTATTGGACGTTGTCGGTGTGGTGCGCACGGCCCTTAGGACAGAGGGGAGTTCTTCGACCCACTTCTTGTCGTGTGACATGAGTCTGTCATAGACACGGGTCTTGATCCCTTGTAGTACTATGCCGTTTGCCCTCTCGACCTGTCCATTGCTCTGTGGGTGAGAAATCGAGGCAAAGCAGATCTTGACGCCCAATCCGATGCGATAATCTTGGAAGTCGGCACTGATGAACTGGGAGCCATTATCTGTTATGATGCGGTGAGGCAATCCATATCTGCAGAATATCCCTTTGATAAACTTAATGGCGTTGTCGGCCTTGATTTCCCCGTGGGCGTCGCTTCAATCCACTTGGTGAACTTGTCGATCGCCACGAACAGGAACCTATAGCTGCCCTGCCCTCGTGGGAATGGTCTGAGTATGTCGAGCCCCCAGCACGAGAATGGCCAAGTAAGAGGGATAGTCTGGAGTGCTTGCGCTGGATGCCTTGTGTGCTTGCTGTGGAATTGATAGGCTTCACACCGCTGGACCATGTCGTAAGCGTCTTTGAGCGCGGTCGGCCAGAAAAACCCTCGTCGGAAAGCTTTTTCGACTAATGTCCGAACGGCGGCGTGTGACCCGCAAATCTCTTCATGTATGTCGAGGAGGAGATGTTTGGCGTCGTCGAACGAGATGCATTTGAGAAGTACCCCGTTTGGCGCCTTCTTGTATAGATCGTTGCCGATCATACAATAAATCTTGGCTTGTCGGGTTATTTTCTCGGCTTCTGCGTCGTCCTCGGGCAACTCGTCACTACTCAGTAACTTGATGAGTGGGGTCCGCCAGTCGTCTGTGATCTCGATGTCGGCAACGGCGTGTTCTGCCTCAGTAGCCCCCGTCGGGCGCGACTGTGCTATCCTCGTCGTTTCCCTCTTTCACCGATGGCTTTGTCAGGACGTCCAGGAAGGTGCCAGGTTCGAGTGGCTCTCGTCTGGACGCACGTCGGGCTAGGTCATCTGGTTCGATGTTGTCCTTGCGGTATACGTGTCAGACCTCGATCCCATCAAACCTTTTCTCCAGCTTCCTGACTTCTGCGAGTTACTTGGATAACTCAGGGCTAGAGCACTTGTAGTCTTTGTGCACCTGGTTCGTGACTAGTTCGGAATCCCCTTTCACGATTAGTCGCTTGACTCCTAGTGCGGCTGCTGCTCTTATCCCAGTGAGTAGTCTTTCGTACTCGGCTGTGTTGTTGGTCGCCCTGAAGTTGAGGTGAATTGCATGCTTGAACTGATCTCCTGAAGGAGATGTCAAGATGAACCCTGCCCCTGCTCCTTGGCTTGAGTGCACCGTCAAACGCCATTGTCTATGTCTCGTTATCGGTCTGACTGTCTGGCCTGTTGTCGGGCATAATCCAGTCAGCTACAAAATCGGCGAGGACTTGGGACTTGATGGCTATTCGTGGCACAAAATGAACATCAAATTGGCTTAACTCGACTACCCATTTCGCAATGCGGCCGACAACGTCTTTGTTTCTCACGACTTCACCAAGAGAGAAGGAGGAAACAACTGTGACTCTGTGGGCTTGGAAGTAGTGGCGTAGCTTTCTTGATGTCATGATTACTGCATAAAGTAGTTTTTGGATCTGTGGGTAACTTGTCTTTGCGTCGTGGGGAGCTTCGCTAACGTAATAAACTGGTCTTTGCACCTTCTCTCTCTCGACAACAATGATGGTACTCACAGAATATGGTGTGGTGGCAATATAGAGGAATAA
The DNA here is from genome assembly GCA_009805545.1 of Oryza longistaminata. NCBI lineage: Eukaryota > Viridiplantae > Streptophyta > Magnoliopsida > Poales > Poaceae > Oryza > Oryza longistaminata. The sequence goes on from CM020186.1 coordinate 4,255,980, forward strand.
TTCTTCATTAGGTTGGGGAGTAACAAGTACAGGGGGATTTGACAGGTAGCGTTTGAGTGCGATGAACGCATCTTCGGCTTCCTGTGTCCACACAAATTTCTCTTGTTTCTTCAGGAGAGCGAAGAAGGGTTGTCCTCGTTCTCCTATCCTAGCGACGAATCTGCTCAATGCCGCCATGCATCCAGTTAGCTTCTGGACTTCCTTGAGTCTTGTGGGCGACTTCATGTTCTCGATTGCCTTGATCTTCTCGGGATTTGCTTCGATCCCTCTTCCAGAGACGAGGAATCCGAGTAGCTTGCCCGATTGTACTCTGAACGTGCACTTCTCTGGATTGAGCATGAGGCGATATCGTCGGAGGTTGTCGAACGTTTCCCGGAGATCATCGATCAATGAGTCGCTTGTCTTGGTCTTGACAACAATGTCATCGACATAGGCCTCGACATTGTTCCCAAGTTGATCGTTAAGTGCCCCTTGGACCGTGTGTTGGAAAGTGTTTCCTGCAGTTATTAGTCCAAACGGCATCTTAACATAGCAGAATACACCGAACGGCGTGATGAATGATGTCTTATCCTCGTCCTCTTTTGCCATGCGGATCTGGTGGTAGCCGGAGTAAGTGTCAAGAAAGCTTAACAACTCACAACCGGCTGTTGAGTCCACCAATTGGTCTATTCGAGGAAGAGGGAAGTGATCCTTGGGACAAGCCTTGTTGAGGTCGGTGAAGTTGACACACATCCTCCACTTCCTGTTGGCCTTGCGCACCATGACTGGATTGGCTAGTTACTCTGATGAAGCCAGCTTTGAGAAGCTTGTCGAGCTCTTCTCGTATGGCTTGTTTCCGATCTGGTGCAAATCTCCGCAGTTTTTGTTTTACTGGCTTGGCGTCGGGTCGCACCATGAGTTTGTGCTCGATCACCTCCCTGGGGACTCCCGGCATGTCGGACGGCTGCCAAGCGAACACGTCTGCATTGTCGCGGAGGAAGGTGATGAGCGCGAGTTCCTATTTCTCGTCCAGTGACGCCCCGATCTTAACGGTCTTTTCGGGGTTGGCACTGGAGAGCGAAACGATCTTTATTGCACCGTCTGGCTTCGACGTCTTGTTTGTTTTGCTCACTTTCTTGGGTGGCTCAGCTGTGGCGGGCGGTTGTTTGTTTTGCTCACTTTCTTGGATGGCTCAGCTGTGGTGGGTGGGTTGGGCGTGTGCTCGACCATGTCGAGGCTCCGCTTGTTGCATTGTACCGCCAGCTTTGCGTTCCCCTGAATAGTGTTTGTTACCTTCAGCCCGGGCATCTTGAGCACTTGATACGCGTAGTGAGATGCGGCCATGAACTTCGCGAGTGCAGTTCTCCCGATGATAGCATTGTATGCTGTATCAAATTCAGCGACATCAAAGGTGATCTGTTCTGTTCGGAAGTTATTTGCTTGGCCGAAAGTCACAGGCAACGTAATCTTGCCCAATGGCTTGGACGATGACTAAGGAGTAATTCGATGGAAGGGTTGATCAGTGGGCGTCAACTCGCTTCGTGGGATCCGCATCGCGTCCAAGGTGCTGGCGAAGAGAAGGTTGATGGAGCTGCCGCCATCGATGAGAACTCGTGCGACCTTGATATTCCGAATAGTGGGCTCGACCACGATCGGATATCGTCCTGGGATGACAGCAGTCTTGGGGTGGTCTTCCTCTAAGAACTCGATCTTCTGTTCATACCACTTCATCTTGGGCGCAGCCCCCTGCCATGTCGAACAAACTTCACGCTCCACTTTTTTGTACTCTCACTTTGAGGAGTACGCCGTGGAACCTCCGAAGATCTGCGAGACATGGAGATCGGAATCTGGGTATGCTGAGTCCAAGTCCTGAGTAGCTGCCTCAGCGGCCTTCTCGACTACACGTACTCGCTTTCCCTTCTCCAATGCCAGTTGCTTTGCGAGCGACTTTTTGAAGACGAAGCAATCCTCCAGAGAGCGCATGTCCGACTTGTGTATAGGGCACCATATTTTCTTCGCGTCGTTGCCTTTTGGGTCTGGGTGCTTGGGAGGGTCCGCGTACTCTGCTGCAAGGACTTCCGTTTGAGCTTTTCTTTTCCACTCTTGCGACTCTTCTTCTTGCTTTACTCAGGTGTGTCCTTGGCTGGTTTCTTCTCTCCCCCCGTTTTCGGCTTGTCGTTCTTGCGTCTCAGGGCATCGTCCGCGTGAGCGCATCGATCGACAATCTCGAATAGCTTACGAGCAGTTGTGATCCGTCTTGTCGCCAATTCCTAGGTGGTGTAGCGATCTCGGATGCCAGACTTGAATGCGCGGATTACGGAAGCATCGGTGATCTCGGGGATCGTATTTTTGCACTCATTAAAGTGCCGAATATAGTCCCTCAATGATTCGCCCGGATTATGTGTCAACGCATGTAGGTCGTCCTCGATCGCGTGGCGCTTGTATGTTCCTTGGAAATTGGCGACAAACTGCTGCCACAGATCTGTCCATGAAGAAATCGAGTAGGGTGGGAGGTAGACTAGCCATGAACGTGCAGATCCTTTCAACGCCACCGGCAAATAATTTGCTAATGCGTTGTCGTCTGCTCCGGCAGCGTAGAGTACTGTGGAATAGACCTGAAGGAACTCCTCTGGGTCGGTGCTTCCATCGTACTTCTCTATCACTCCCGGTCGAAATCTCTCAGGCCATCGGACATCTCATAGAGCACGACTGAAAGCCCTACACCCGCCGCCGGGGGCGGTGGGTTGTCGGCGATCATATGTCCTCCGTGGATGTCTGTCCGATGACAAAGATGATGAGGATGATGATGATGACGATGAGTCACTCGGTTCCGGTGTGCGATTACAAGGATGACGCCCGGGTTCTCAAGAATCCTGTCGTCGCCCACCGTTGTTGTTCCGGCGCTGATCCCCGTCGTCGTCATCATTACGACGGTGTCCTCGACCAGTATCGCCCGGCATCTATTGTTCGCGATTATCATGTTCGCGGCGGTTGTGGCGATTATCACGGTCTTGGTTCTCGCTCGGATGTCCTCCTTGCTCTTCATTCTTGCGTGCATCGTGCTTCTTGGCAGCCATTCAGGTGGTCACAGAGATCACTGGTGCCGCGAGGCGGAGGGGTGGCTTGCCGAGGTGATGCCCGCTGCTCAGGCAGTTCGCCATTGACACCGCCGGTTGGCGGTTGTTCTGGCGGTACCTTGGCAGCGGCCTCCTCGAACGCGTTGCTGAGGTTGGCCACTGATTCCTGTAGTCGTTCTGTCCACTGTTCGAGATCATCATTCAGAACGGGATCATAAGGGGTTTCCCTCAGTATTGCGTTGATGGTCCTAATGTGTTGGGCCGGTGTAGCCACTTGATCCTCCGCTTCCGTGTTGCTGCCCCTGGACGTGCTGGTCCCATCGATAGCGTACACGTCGCGTGGTGTACTTGTCGATGATGAGGCCTGGTCTTCGAGCAAATGTAGAACAGACGGCTCGTGGGGATCGATATCGATTACCCCAACGAATCGATCGGAGATAGCTGCCGCTCCTCGTTCCTTGTTCGTATCTCTAGGGGAGATTTGTGATTGCTGGACCTTAGGAGGTGACGTCCTCATGGCGCTGAGAAGAACCTTGCAGCTTGAGAGGTCATGATTCTTCGTCTTGTGAATAGGACAATAGACATCACGGGTTGGAGAAATACGTTGAATTCCGTGCTCTCTGTAGGCACGGATTTCGGCTTGTACGTCGAGAAGAACCCAGCAAGCTTGCAAGGTGTGTTTCCTGGTTTTGTGGATAGGACACCAGGACCTTGTCGCCTCGGAAGTTGTCCTTGTCGGCTCATACTTCTTGTCGGAGGGACAAGATTGGGCCGCATTAGGATCCTTCCCGGGCTCAAACGTTGTCGATGTTCCGTTTTCCGCTTCTGCGGGAGGATCCTTCGACATGGAGTCTGTCGAGGTCGTAACCACGTCGCTCTCGCTTCCGGCCATTGCTAGGCTAGTCGAGATCGGCATCGTGGTATAGACCGGAAAGACGATTTCGCCGACTTGGGTCCACACCAGCTTCATTGAGGTCGAAGATCCTTGGCTGATGCTGGGGTTGACGTTGTCGTCGAGAAGGCTTGAAGTCGTAGTAGTAGAACCTTGAGCACCAAGTCCCCATACCTGGCGCGCCACTGTTGACGGGGGATACCCGTAGACCGGATATAGAAGGTATTGGGGTATGCTGGTACGAGGATCTACGTAATACGACATCAAGCAAACAGAAGACAAGAATTATACTGGTTCAGGCCCCTTGGTAGGTAATAGCCCTAATCCAGTTGGTATGGAATTATATGGTGGAAACCACAGATTACAAAGGGAATAATGGAACTCGATGATACAGACGAGACCGTAGTCGAGTTGGTTCGACTAGATCACCTGGCGACTTGGCTCCTGTAGGCTCCGGCTTCGTAGGCTGTGGTGGATGTGTTGGCGGTGAGATTCGATGCCTTAGGTCCTGCACTTCGCGTTCCCTTGAATAGTGATTGTTCCCTTCGGCCCAGGCATCTTGAGCACTTGATATGCGTAGTGAGATGCGGCCATGAAGAGTGCAGTCCTCCCGATGATGGCGTTATATGCTGTGTTGAACTCAGCAACATCAAAGGGGATCTGCTCGGTTCGGAAGTTATTTGCTTGGCCGAAAGTCACAGGAAGTGTGATCTTGCCCAATGGCTTGGACGACGACTGAGGGGTAATTCCATGGAAGGGTTGAGCAGTGGGCGTCAACTCGCTTCGTGGGATCCCCATTGCGTTCAAGGTGCTGGCGAAGAGTAGGTTGATGGAGCTGCCGCCGTCGATGAGAACTCGTGCGACTTTGATATTCCGAATGGTGGGCTCGACCACGATCGGATATCGCCCTGGAATGACAACAGTCTTGGGGTGGTCGGCCTCTGAGAACTCGATCTTCTGCTCTGACCACTTCATCTTGGGTGCAGCCCCCTACCATGTTGAACAAACTTCACGCTCCACTTTCTTGTACTCTCGCTTTGAGGAGTACGCCGTGGAACCTCCGAAGATGTGCGAAACATGGAGGTCGGAGTCTGGGTATGCTGAGTCTGAGTCCTGAGTAGCTGCTTCAGCGGCCTTTTTGACTACACGTACTCGCTTGCCCTTCTCCAATGCCAGTTGCTTTGCGAACGCCTTTTTGAAGACGAAACAGGTCTCCAAGGAGTGCTTGTCCGACTTGTGTATAGGGCACCATATTTTCTTCGTGTCGTCGCCTTGTGGGTCTGGGTGTTTGGGTGGGTCCGCATATTCTGCTGCGAGGACCTCCGTTTGAGCTTTCCTTTTCCCACTCCTCCGACTCTTCTTCTTGCTTGACTCAGGTGCGTCCTTGGCTGGTTTCTTCTCTCCCCCCGTTTTCGGCTTGTCGTTCTTGCGTCTCAGGGCATCGTCCGCGTGAGCGCATCGATCGACAATCTCGAATAGCTTACGAGCAGTTGTGATCCGTCTTGTCGCCAATTCCTAGGTGGTGTAGCGATCTCGGATGCCAGACTTGAATGCGCGGATTACGGAAGCATCGGTGATCTCGGGGATCGTATTTTTGCACTCATTAAAGTGCCGAATATAGTCCCTCAATGATTCGCCCGGATTATGTGTCAACGCATGTAGGTCGTCCTCGATCGCGTGGCGCTTGTATGTTCCTTGGAAATTGGCGACAAACTGCTGCCACAGATCTGTCCATGAAGAAATCGAGTAGGGTGGGAGGTAGACTAGCCATGAACGTGCAGATCCTTTCAACGCCACCGGCAAATAATTTGCTAATGCGTTGTCGTCTGCTCCGGCAGCGTAGAGTACTGTGGAATAGACCTGAAGGAACTCCTCTGGGTCGGTGCTTCCATCGTACTTCTCTATCACTCCCGGTCGAAATCTCTCAGGCCATCGGACATCTCATAGAGCACGACTGAAAGCCCTACACCCGCCGCCGGGGGCGGTGGGTTGTCGGCGATCTTCGGCCCAACGACTTAAAGGAGCGTTTTTGGAACTTTTTCAATTAAAATAATTTGTGAAATGATGTTTCATTTATTAAAAATACTTCCCTTGCTCAAATAATTCCTAGCAAAATCTAGAAAATAGAGGAACAAGCAAAGTATTTAATAAAATTTTATCTAGCTCAATTTTATATTGAAAATTTTCCTAGATTATTAGAGTTTAACTTGTAGGCTTTTAAAATAATTTGTAAAAATGATTTAAACTATGCATTTTTAATTTAGGCTATTTTTAGGGCGTGACATCGTCGTCATCATTGACTGACGTCATCGTCATCGCCAGTTTGCCTTCGGCGCCGCCCATGGTATCTTCACTTTCATGGCTGGCCTATTTTGCCGCTGTTAAAGAACGTTTTCGTTTTCATCATCATTCTACTTCTTTCGTCGCCGACTGGTTATGCCGCCGCCAACTGGTGTTTTTATCTTCACAACTACGCGTCTTCGCTACCGGTTTGCTTCTGTTGCCGCTGACTCGTGTTCACTTCATCACGGCTTTGCAACTTTGTCACCATGGAGCTTCGACATCTCGTCATGTGTCAATAAATATAATGCCGTGTTATTATACTACAGCAAGTGGTTCTACAATTTTCACGATTTCTATTCGGACATCTTCAATATTTATCTTCACTCAAGCAATGAGTACTCGACGACAAGAAGCTACAGTTCTCGACTCTATGTTTAGTTGTTTCTCAACTAACCAAAGAGTCGGGGCTACACAAATACAAGACTCTCAAAATTCGACAAGCTTTATATCAAGATGAAGAAATCAATTAATCAGCCAATGAGTCAACTCCAGGAGTCATTATCTTCATCTTTACTTCGGAGCAGACATTCTACTTCAGCAACTCCAATTATTTCACCGGCAATTTTGGTTTCTGGACGCTGCCATAATCTACTCCAAATTTCTCAAAGTATCAAGTTCAAGATTTAATCTACATGTTCATTGGAGTTTGGAGTTATCAACCAATCAGCTCAGTTTAGACGAGTTGGACAACAGCATCTACTTTCCTCCAAGTGAAGTATCTACAACAGCTATAACACTGCTTCATCGGCCCTGACATCTCCGCTGTTGCTAATGGATGACTATGTCTTCGCTCACTTATTATTTCGCCTTCACAGTTGACCTACTACACAAATGCTGATGAGCATCTTTGTCATTATCATTGGCTGCTACACTGCTATTGACTGGATCACCGACATCGTCATCTTCATCAACATACTGTCAAGCCTCTTCGGCATAGCCTACTCTGCTGCCGTTGATGGGCAACTTCGTCATCATAGCCTGCTATCTCTATTGCCGCTAATCATCATTACCATCGAATGCGTTTGTCGTCGTTGGCTATTTTCTTCATCTTCATGATTGATGGATTTCACCATTGCCATTGATGAGCATCTATGTCTTCACCATTGGCTTGCCTCTGCCGCCGCCCATGGTGTCTTCGCTTTCATGGCTGGCTTATTATGCCTCTGCTGATGGGCGTCTTCGTTTTCTTCACCGGACGCCTCATCTGTTATCGACTGATTATTTCACTGCCATGGCTGCACAACTCTGTCGCCATTACTGGGCGCCTTCGTCTTCACTGCTGGCTGACTTGTCTGCCGCCGACTGGTTTCTTCGCCTCCATGGCTATGCGACTTCATTACCTTTGATTGGTTTCATAGTCTTTACCACCACCAACATGTTCATCAGCTTTGATGGGTGATATCATCTTTATGTTGGTCATTTCGTCTCCATGTCGACTGCATCAGCTATTGCCAATGGACAATTTTGACTATGACAGAAGGACAAGCTATATATGCTCAGGGGCTTATCAACTCAAACACAAGGATCATACCTTCAAGTTGGATTTTGTTCTAGATACAGGCAACATGCACTCGTAGTCCTGAGATTATTTTCTATGCTCGAAGACTGGACTAATCATTATTCCCCGTAAGGGCTATCAACCGAATACTTGCGCCAGTCGGGATTCAATTTTTATATCTATTTTGGAGTATCCCATAAGGGATAATCACTCAGATCAAAAGCTATTCATATGAGCTACACTTGGTCTATATCACCCGGAAGATTTATTACTCGGGAGCATGTTATATGCATAATCCTTTAAAGGGTGTCGAAGGCATATTTTTTGGCCTAGGCCTAATATGTCTGCAGCCCATATTTTCAGGTGTGGCCTGTCAC
>CM020186.1:4266848-4312584 GCA_009805545.1 Oryza longistaminata
CTTAACGCTGCAAAAAAAAAAAAATCTTGAGTGTTAAACTGTGGCGCTTTGCCTCAATGGCGAGGAGAACAAGTTCCCGGCTCCGGCGACCTGATGGCGACGGCAAGGGGTGGTCGGGAGGCCGAACCATGTTCGGTGTTCCAGCAAGCAAGCGTGGAGGGCCGTTCGACAAGAAGGAGGTCTGCCGGCCGCCGCCGCGGACCCCTGCTGCAACTCGGCCGTGCCCACCCACGGCAAGCTCGACGACAAGCCCGGTCGGGCAGTACATCGACAAGGCGGAGGGGTACCCTGCAAGGACTTCAAGCTCCCGGCAAGTGGCGGCGGCGCCGCGGCCCGCCGCCTCCGGCAGCCGGAGATGCCGCAGCGCCGAAGCCAGCGGCGGAAGAAGGCCGCCCAAGGAGCCTGCGCCGGCGAGATGGAGGAAGGCAAGCCGCCCGTCGTTCGTCGGAAGGGTTCCGGTTCTCGACGAACCGTCATGAAGGGGGCCGGAGGTCGCTGATGGAGAAGAAGGGCGGCGGGAGGAGGAGCGCCGGCCAGCGGCGCGCCGGCCGCACCGGTGGGCGTTCAAGATTGGCGCAGGGTTTCATGAAGTAGGAAGAGCTCTTTGCTGGAATGGAATAGCTGCAAATGCATGCTTGTCTCTGGATTGTGCTGTGCTTTAATTTGCCTTTGGCTAAATTTAAAACTGGATGAATCTGTATGATGTTTTTTGTAAATGTATCTCAGCTTCTTGTTGTTTTTAATTTTGTGGTGGGTGAAATAATAAGAAGACAGCTAACTTTGTGTGGTATGGAAAGGCCTGTTTTCTCCGTGAATAAACCTAATTCTAATCTACCTAATTAATTCATTCACTAAACTTTAATATTCTTATGATAGTTCAAGACTTATGGGGAGAACGAGATGGATTAAATTATGTGGCCCTATGTTTTTTGTTTGGGCCTGTTTTGCCAATGTCAAACTTATCAAAACAAATCGTTAATACTAGAGTTTTTAGTAAGTACCTCCAAAATAGAGAAAAAAATTTTGTTATGGTACATCCAAAATTTTTCAGATCTTTAATAAGGACAACCCAAAGGCTGTGGCTTTTCACCCATACTCCAAAATCCGTCCAATACCCAATCCTCCTGGGTTTTGTATGTCCAGATCCAAATCCAGGATTAAAAGTTTTTTATGGGGACGGGGGGAGTAGAAACTTAAAAAACCTGGTAATTTACTAGTCCCTATCATCATCCGATCGATTATACGATATAATTGAATTGTAGGATCGCACAAAAGAACCAAGTCAACCAGAAGGAGGGATTTTGAATGTTGAACATAAAAACCTAAAAACTTTTAAGCGGAACATAGAAGTTACCCTCGAAAGTCAATGAAGATTCTTGACGCAGCCGGGCTGACGCCCTATTTTGACGTTGGTTCTAAAACCGGTGTTGTTTCGGCCGGGTCGGACGTCCTTGCCTGCTGCTACTCGCCGCCGACCGCCTTGACGCCGGTTAGACCGCAGTCGTTGTCGTCGATTAGAACCGGCCCTGTAGTACCCGGTCAAATAGTCGAGATCCAGTAAAACCGCGAGCAAACAAACCTCTTTGAAAATAGATTAAACTTTTATGCATCAATATGTGTTTACAAAGTGCATCTAAAACACTCACTCCTTAACTCATGAATAGATTGAAAACCTCGAAATAAAATACAATTTTTCTCTCCCAAAAAGTCGATAGCTTCGAGTTCCAACCCTCCTACTATTTATACGCCACAACGTGGGGCTGCACCTAGCCACGAATCCAACTAAGAAACTAGGACTCCTAATCAGATAGGAAACCTATCAAAACAATGAAAACAACATCTCCCATACAACTTCAACATTCCAATCTTTCTTAAAACTTTGGACTCGCAATCCAATTTGCTACTCTTTACCTACGCACACAACACAACGTGTATGAACATATGGAAACCTTCACCTTCACGTGCATTGTTCTCTGTCTGAGCATCAATGTGTTGACATCCCGGCCCCTAGGGCTTAATAGAATTAATAGAATACCCATACCACAAGTTGCAAAAACCTTTTTTTTTCCGGAGCCAATCACCAAAAAGAAAACCCTAGGCTAAAAGCCGTGGCCTTGGCCTGGAGCAAATTCCCGGAATGGAGAACCGACCGGGAAATTCTTCTCGGGTGGCTCAACGCGTGAGGACAAAGTGGTGTAGAAAATAACTTATTGTTTGGTCTGTGAGGGTAGTCCTATGTCTGTTTCATAAATTTCTTGGAAAGCCAAATTCTCCACAGAAACTTCTGAGGTTTGAAGCTAATCTCGCAAAGAACTCTGAGATAAGCTTGCTGGCCGGAAGCAATTTCGGGATGGGACCGCCTTATAATAGGATTTTTGGAGGTAAGAGTTTGTAAAAATGGTCCTTTAAAAAATTTCCAAGAATTTGGGGTAAAAGTGGCCTGGGCCTAGAAGAGGTGAGACGTTACTAATCATGCGAAATTCTAACGAAACTAGAAATTCTACGAAAACAACGTGAAAATGACTCACATCAGCCTAGGAGAGGCGAGACGTTACATCATGCGAAATTCTACTAAACTAGAAATTCTACGAAAACAACGCGAAACTGACTCACATCAGGAGTTTGCCGGTTTGACCATTGGGACCCGGTCAAAGCACTAACACCATCGGTCTGACTGGCCACTAAAGCCGACAACCGAAAACACATCACACTGCATTTTCACCAAACACTCACCTTTAACAATTGTTCATCGCCAAGATTAATCATCACATGATTTTATACTGGCCTCTCCATCACTCATATAGATTCATTAGCACCTATATAAATTTGGAGACATATACGAAGGACATAATGGATCCATGCAAGAATTTATTCCAAATCCAAAACATGTTATAATATGAAACATAGAAGTACAGTACACCGCACCATTATTTTATTATCTCTTGGCAATTTTGTAAGAAAAATATTTTGAAAAGACAAAATGACCCTGCTCATACTGTATTTTGTACAAGTGGACCCACATGTTGGTCACATAGAGAGCAAGTCGACGGGGCCCGCCTATCAGCTAGAGTGCATGATGTTGTGGGCATGACCCGGGTAAACTGGTGGCGAGGCAAGGACCTAGGATAGCATGCGGATGGTGACTGTGGGACGAGAAGTTGGATCCTGACGAATCGCCTTGTGAACTAGTTTCTCAAAATCAGTATAGTATGCAGAGATTAGCTGATTGGTCAGTTCATCATTAAGACTAGACATAAACTTCTCCTGTCTCTCAGCATTGGTGTGCACGTCCTTAGGGACGTAGTGCGCGAGGCGGTTGAACTCATGCATATACTCTATATCTGTCATGTTTCCTTGATGCAGTGCACGAAACTTCCTCTTCTTTTGTGCACGGGACTTCCTCTTCCTTTGCGCCACTATTCCATCGGGAACTTGCGCCTTCCTGAAACTGCACCGGAACTCTGCTCAAGTGACTTCTCTTCCTGCTGGGCGAGTAAACATGTAGTTGTCCCACCAAGCAAAAGCGGGGCCCTGGAGCTAGTGGGTAGCGAAGGCAATCTTCTCTTGGTCATTACACTGCAGAAGATTCAACTTCTTCTCAATGGGACGAGGCCAGTCATTGGCTTACAATGTAGGGACATTCAACTTTCGGAATTGCTTAAAACCGTCGCATGTTTTTTTTTGGGAAAAAAACTTTCAAATGTAACTATAGTATATAGTATAGTTGTAGTGTAACTACAATGTAATTACACTATAGTTACATTGTAACTACATTTTAACTATAATGTAATTGCACTTGTAATCTCTATATAAGTTCTATATAAGTTAGATATAAAGTTGCATATATTATTTTAATACTTATATACAAGTTATAATAGTTATAGTGGAATTATATTACAATTATACAATAATTAGATTTGAAAGTTTTTTAAAAAATCTTGCGCAGTTTTTTTAGATAGTTTGCCTTGTTGCCACATTAAGATGTTGCAAGTAAGGCTTTGTCACTCAATCTATGACATGTGGGCCCTTATGGTATATATTGGTTTAGTGGTAAATTCTTAATTACTATTCCCTCCGTTTTAGGTTATAATTAAGATTTTCTAGCATTGTCCATATTCATATAGATGTTAATAAATATAGACAATGCTGAAAAGTCTTATAATATAAAATAGATGAAGTATATTTGTAAAAATAGCAAATAGTTAAATATCTCTACAATATGTGGCATGCGACAATTTACCAAATATTTGCTGGTAAATTATGGAAATCATCCAAACAGCCCAAAAATCTCCCGTCTCGGCGTCTCGGTTCCTCCGCTCCTTGCGCCATCTCGCGGCTGAACAGGCGAGGGGAGGGCGCGCCGATCTCCATCCGGCGAGCAGAGCAGGGGAGGGGAGGGGCGCTGTTTCCATCTGGCGAGCAGAGCAGGCGAGGGGAGGGGAGGGGATCCGGTGAGCATCCACATCTTCTTTCTGGTTCATCTCTCTCTCCCACCGGGACTACTTTTGCCTGGAATTTGCTTGCGTTCGTTAACCCTAGCGTCTCTTCTAGATCTGGAAGAAGCCCTTCTCTTAATTTCAGAGACTTAAACCTTAATACAAGTGACAGCTTGTTCATTCCCCCAAAAGTTTGGGGGTTCTACTGAGCCCCCATGTCCCAAGTTGGATCCGCCCCTGCCTTCAAGTAGGTCAGGATGGCGCTTAAATTCACTGCTGGCCTTTGTGTGTCAATAGATATGCCATGCCATACTAGTATTATTGAAGAATAAAGTCAAAAATTATTATCTATAACTTGCTTGATGTTTTTGTTTCTGATCTCCTAACTAAAATTTCATGGGCTTTCATCTATTCTGACATGGACAAGTTCTTTCGTTACCTATCTGTATATGTCATCTTAAGTATAAGAAGATCCAAATACTGGCATAGGACTGGATGAAGATATAGTGTTTTGAAAAAGTCAGCTGCCGATTGCTGAAGGGTGCTTGTGTCCTGAATTATTCCTTTGCTTAATTGATTTTGCCTTTTCTACAATTGCTTGGATTCAACCATGCTATGTTGATCCACTTTTGTTCTTGTGTTCTCCATGCAATCTGTTCTTTAATCATATTTCTGTTGCGTTCATCGTTGTATCCAACCTTTGCTGTTTCTTTATAAGGGATAAGGCATGTATTAATTTTACAATGTCTTCAAGATTTACATTCCTACTAGCTATAAAATACATTCCTACTAGCTATAAAACCAATATTCTGTGAAACCTCTTGAAAACATGAATCTATTTTTATATCTTTAATGTACTACTTGTAATTTGGCTAATTTCTGGCCAAAATCAAAAGATGTTTGACTTTTGAAATAAAATATACCTTGTAAAGAAAATCAATGGATGAATGGAACATTGAATTAAGAATGCGTAGCCAAATTGCCAATGTTTTTGAGTGTTTAATATCTCTGTTAACTGAGTCATGTATTATGGATATGAACACCCACATGGCAGGCTATAGATTTTCTTTACCTTCCAGGCTGTTTTGACTCTTGGCTAAATTAAATTTACCTGTTAACAAAATACAACATATGTTGAAATTTGCTGTAGCAAATTTAAATGATTTTGCCCTTTTCTTATTGCCATTTCCTAACAAAGCTATTCAACCTAGGATTGGTCTGGTGCTATCAAATTGAGCATTAATTTCTTTTCTCCATTTTTCAAAATTATCTCATGGATGCTTGATAATATACGTTTTACTTTTTTTTTTTTGGTCTGAGTCCAAATACGGTATTGATTTCATCGTGTCATTATATTATGGCAGATTGATGATTCCACAAAATGCAGCTTTGGACCATATAAGCACACCTTCAGAAAGTGGTGAAATACCTTTGGTTATAAATGTTGAAAGTCAGCACATTTTCTGACGATTCTACAGCATGGAAGGGGATACTTTGTTAGCTGACATACAACTGGCACTTGCAAGTAGGTGCTATTTGTTACCTTCAGGCATGCACAAATCTAATACATCATCATGTCCTACTATCACATGTGAAGAAGCTCTTAAGAGGGAGTTGGAGTATCGGCAAAAAATTGAAAGGAGTCATCCACATCTGCTGGTTGGCCTCAATGGATCCCCTGCATTGCTGAATGTAAGTTTCTCTTTTTTTTACGGTTGAATGTAAGTTTCTGATTTGATGGCTTTCAGTATAACTTCGTAGCAAACATTCTATGACTGGATTAGAAAAATGCAACTAGCCTGGACAACTAAGCTGACCAATAGAAGACATTTGAAAATTTCACAATCAGATGTTTTCTTCGCTAATCGAATAAAGTGAGAGTAGTCTACCCTGTAATTTTAATGAAAAAGTAGCTTTCCCTCTTGGTATTAGTGCAGTTTGATCAGTTGTGTTATCCCTATGTAATTAAAGGTATATACTTGAGTTGTTGTTTTGTAGTTTTACCTATGGTTAGGTTCTAAACCATGCAGCTCTATAATAGGGTTAAGTCCGATTTACGCCCCTCAATTATCACCAAAGCTCGATTTACCCCATCAACTCTAATACCGGACGTTTTACACTTATCAACTTTTTAAACCGGACCAAAGACACCCCTCAGTGGTTTAGTCCTATGTAACATAGACATGTTCATATGGGGCCCACTGTCAGCCCCTATTCATCTTCTCCCTCACAACTCTCTCCCCATCTTTCTGTTTGTTGAGCTTGGAGCAGTGCAGCCGCAGATCTTCCGCATATTAGAGGAGTTCGTCTGTATACTAGAGTTGATGTGTTTAAGGTCGTTGATTGTACTTAAAAAAGTCGTTCTTAGTGGTCCAAATCGCAACAATAGCAAATTTATCCGGTTCAGAGTGAAAAGATATATTCAAGGGTAGTCAAAGCGAAACTTAGATAATAAAAATATACCCCAAAGCATAATTCACTAAAAAAAATCATAGAGGCCCCGAACATGGTGGTGGTGTGTGTTGTGGGGATGGTGATCAGGGCCTTGTTGAGTGTCGGGTAGTCGTACACATGAAAATGCGGTCAAGAGTGCCCTTCGCTGTGCTTGATTGGTGGGCATGCATGTGGCTTTTATTGACACTGCAAACGCCCGACAATATAGTTGAAAGAGTCACTCATTATATTGTCCAAATAAACATGTATAAAATATAGAGACAATTTTATTCTTGCCACTACTTTAATATCCAATATTGATTTGGTCTCTATTTTTGGCCTTTTTACCCCTACTTTTTTTAAAACGAATCAATCATTTGTCTGTCCCTGTTCCGTTAACTCTCGCTAACGGTATTAAATGTGGGGGTAAAATAATTTGTCCCTGTTCCGTTAACTCTTGCTAATGGTATTAAATGTGGGGTAAAATAACATGTATACCCTATATTTTCCCATACTTTTGACATAATTAAAATACAAATCTATTGATACCATACTATAGCAGTAATTTAATTTGTCAATTTTTTGTAAAAGTTGCCAAAATGGCTTATCTCAAAATAGGGTAAATATGCAAGTGGTGTACAAAAGTACCGGAAATATCAATATCTAAGGGTATACTTATCATTTTTACCTCACATTTAACACCGTTAGCAACAATTAATAGAACAGGGCCAAACGACTGATTCATTTCGAAAAAGTAGGGGCAAAAACGAAAACTCTAAAAAAATGGGTAAAATCAATATTGGATATTGAAGTAGGAGTAATAACGATATTGCCTCTAAAATCTATATAGATATTTGCAGTACACCCACGTTAGAAAAATAGAGGAATTTGTAGTATACCTAGATCGAAGAGAAGTCACATGGAAAAGTTTGGTAAAAATTTTTCTGCATGTTTAACTTAATTTATTTGCAAGTATTTTGCCGCATTGCTATAACTCAAGCTTTGTTCTTTCCGTTACTTCAACACATTATTATCAAGAATTATTTGCTCCATACATCTAAAAGTATAATTTATATAAAAAAACTCTCTTCTACTGCATCATATAGAGTCCTCATTCTAAGGTATTTGTTTTGTTTATTTATCAAAATATATTTAAACTATATCTATAATCATAATTCACTATAATAATTTGATCTATAATTTGTTCCAAGTCGAGTCTTAGTGTGACATTCCGACCCAATTAGAATTTGACCTTTGTGACATATGAGAGCTGTTTTCACATATTTAGTACATCTTACTAGTTACCAAGATTGGAACCAACTTATAAAGTCTTAGACGTTACGGTTAGTTACCATGCCACAACTATAGCATGTCATAGTTCTATAGTAACATCCCATTACACTGTTTGGGCAAAAGCCCTTTCGGCCAAAGTCAAATTTTGATGTAGCTTGGAGCAACCAAATTGGATGAAAATAGTGTGGCATCCTATCAATCGCCATAACATGAAAACAAATCTCATCACAAATCACTCCCATCTTCTAACCATCATTGATGTGTTTACTCTATGTTGAGTAAATTTCATAAAACTACATATATTATAATCAAACTCACATAATTACATATTTAACTTAACGTATCATAAAACTACATATTGAACACCAAATTTATCACAAAACTATATGTTTTAGATGAAGTGTCACAAAACTACATGTTTAGTAACTAAATTATCACAAAACTACAAGTTTAGAACCAATTTAGTTACAAAACAGTAATGTTTATAGCTCCAGCATAATAATGGTGCTAGGGATTTAAACTCTAAAACCTGTAGTTTTGTCATAACTTCAATATTAAATATGCAGTTTTGTGATACTTAACCTTAAATCTGTAGTTATGTGATAAATATGATGCTAAATCTGTAGTTTTGTGATACAACGCCTTAAATCTGTAGTTTTACGATAGTTTGATCAAAATACATGTAGTTTTATGAAATTTACTCTTATTATTCTCCAGAATCATGAAAGACCATGCGCTATTGTTGCTACGTCTTTTGTTCGTCGTACCTTGCTACATTACTTTACAGAAATTAATTGGTGTTAACATGTCCTTAAAAAAAATACTTCCAGGAGGTTGGATCTGGTTCATCACCTGATTTGTCAGCGAGGAACTCAGCCCATGACAGCTATATGCCCTCACCACAGGCATGTTTTGTTGGTTCCACTGTACAAAGACCACCAGCAAATTGGTACCCCTCAAAGAAAAAGTTGAAAGTTCAACAGCATCCTTCACAGGCTTTGCAGGCCCCCAGGCCAAATTTGATACCTTCCTTTTGGTGCAAAATTTGTAAGGTGGATTGTGTTACAGAATTTAATTTTGGCGCCCATATTGGAGGAAAAAAACACAAGGCAAAAAAGCTGGAGATTCTTGGTAATAGAAACAATGCAAGACCTGCCTCTGGCAATCAATGTACAGGTAATAGAAATCCCGGACCAAATGGCAACGCAGGTTCTGGAAGCAGAAACAATGAACCAAATGTGTTTAGTAGCAATATTGCCAAACCAAGCAGTGACATTTTCTCTGGAAGTCAAACCAACGGAACAATTGGAAATGTATGTACTTCTCTGTTAATGACTGCTTGCAACTTACATGGCTATATGTTTATAACAAGTATTTTGATTTCATTTTCCTCTGAAATGCTAATTGACATGTTTAATTCTCAGCCTCACAAGGAAATCTCATCTGATGGTGATGGAATAAGCAATAGCAAACTAGAGCAAAATGTATGAGCCTCCGACCATAGTTCAATATTGTATGTGTAGTACTTTTGTGATACCAACTAACTCTTTGTTCCTTCTATGAAATGCACAGTGCTGATACTGGATCATTTGAACACAAGTGATGAATAAAGATACTTCAAGCTTATGGTTGAACCGGTAAGTCCTGTTTTATGTAATTCAGATTCACCAGTCATTTTATTTTAATCGATTGTAAACTGGCCACGAGTCCTGCATGCTTGGAGCGTAAAATGTTATAGTTGTTTAGTTTTTCAGATGAGTCTAGTATTATATGTCCATATGCCTTATAGGCTTAAATCATCATAATTTTGCTGGTGTATTGCTTTGCCTTTACAGTCAGGGTTCTGTTGAATGATTCTATTTCTATATCTGTTTGTTAGGCTGTGGGTAGCTTTACCATTTAGCATCCTTAGAGGAAGGGTCGTGTTAACTCTAAGCTTTTTCGTTTTGCAAGGTTATAGCATACTTCAGGAACATCTTCCCAGTTGTCCCCATGTGTGTGTCATGCCACAAGTGCAGCCAAGGATTTGAGCACCACACTTTGGGCAAAGAAACGGGAGGTACTGCAGCTGAACTGTGGCGTGCTGTCATTCAGTAATGAAACAAACTTGGCTGGAACCAAACAGGTCTTTAACCTGCTGATGTACATAGTTTTCTCTTTACACTAGTTGTCTTATTTTTTGTTGCAAATCATGTAGAAATAAAAAAAATCCTTGCTTGGATGATGGTATCTTGCATGCTTTAGCTTGAATTGCTCTGGAAATTTTATCTGGTCAGTAAGACAGTTTCTGGTTATCGCTCTTCTGTCTTCTCCAGTTTTCTTTTGTCATAATTTTGCTTTTAGTTTGTATAGTTCAAATATCATAATTTATTGCAATGTACCTTTGATATTGTTTGTCTGTTCAACCAGCAATTCATCATTTTGAGACATGAATCCTCTAAGGATTGCAGACATAAGGGAATTCTGCTGCTTATATGATGTCCGCAGTTCTAATTTTCTCTCCAAAGTTTTCGTGGCTGGAGTTATGTAGAATTGTAGATACAATTTCTCAAATCTTCATGGCTAGTACTAGAATCTATCTTGACATGTTCTCTCTTAACTACGCCTTGGACGCTTTTTTCCCTGTCGGCATGATAGGTCCGTCATAACCTAATCTAATGTTTGGTTGTATAGTTATTTGACTAGTTAGTGGCTGTCCTAAGACACCAATTATTATGAAGATTTGGAGGTCTTGTTGCAGTAATCCAGTTGTCCCTCTAGTCACATGCATTGCCATGGGCTTCCAAGCTTAAATATTTTGATTACTCGTCGGAAATACAAATCTACATATATAATTTTAATAAAGAAAGAGTGATATTTTAGATAATGGATTTGAAAAAACCCGGCCTCTACACCCCGCAGGATATTCGCAGCCACAAAGTTATACAGTTTGACCATTTAAACTTGCAATATAGGTTTCAAGCAACAAAACATAAACCCCAGTCACTAGGCTTCCGAACGGTATCTAGCAGCAACAAAACAGAGAAAACAAAGTTTGAAACTTCCAACCTTCCTCTCCAATGATGTTTTCTTTATTTTTTAAGGACTGTTTTACCAATCTGAAATGTTACGGTGAACTGAATATGGCTAAATATTCCAGACGTGTAGAGCTTATAGCCCAGAATGAACGAACGGTCTCAATCAATCATAGCGTGCAAATAAGGTGCACGTTTTGCTATGACAATCAACTTCTTATCTCGACCGTTGATCATTCAATTCGATGTCTGCTCTTAGCTTTTTCTCTCACTTGGAAACCGACCGTTCCTTGCCTGATTAGATCATACGAACGGTTGATTGCTTATTTGGTGTTAGCTGATCGCCGTCCATGTGACCACTGATCACAAAAGCTTCTTGCCAATATGACAGTAACATAGCTCTGAAGAATTCTCTTGGTCCAGAACTGCCAACTGAAAATTAGCACACTCTCCAATTCTCCAAATGCTCAGCAACCACAAGTTCACAACTGCAATGGTTAGTCGACGCAGCTAAGCTCCAAACACCATTGGTCCCTGTAGCCACCATGCTCCAAGTTGCTGTCCATTGTGTCCGTATCCTCCTAATCCATTCTAGCCAAGAATTCTCTCTCTTCTCACCAAGCCATGTACTTTGAGCAGAGCAGCCGCTGCTCAGCCACAAGCTCCGCCTCCCACGCCACCGCCATCTGCACCCTCAACCAGGCCACCTTCCTCCTCAACACCCTCCCTTCCTCCTTCGCCGCCGACATCGCCGGGCTGCCGGTGACCAAGGAGTACGTCGCCGACGTGCTCGAGAGAGGATTCCTCCTCAACCTCGTCGGGAACCGGCTGTTCTACGCCGGCGTGCCGCTCCTCCTGTGGATCTTCGGCCCGGTCTTGGCTTGCCTGTGCTCCGTCGTCATGATCCCGATACTGCACAGCATCGACGTGGTTTACGTCGAGGATGGGAGCAGCAAGGGCGAGGCCAACAACGCCAGAGCGGAGATGGTGTACGAGAGCGATGAGAGCGTCATGCAAGTTTGACCAATTTCGTAAACGAGTCGGACCCTGTAACCCGGCAACTCTTTTGCAGAGTATGTGGTGGTGCTCTCATCTCGTCCTTCAAACTCGATCTTGAAGAAAAATGCGGGCAATTCTTGAGCCAACAGTGACTGCACCTGTGTTGTGTGTGTCATGTTTGTGGCTTGGATTGTTTTGAGTATTCTTATTCAAGACATGTTTAGCATGGCACGGCCGGGAGAGTACTTGGTGCTGTAACAGAGACTCACTGATCGGTCAACTGTTAACGCACAGCAATGTACTTGTCAGAACTGCTGTAATTTGTCAGAATAAGATGTTCTCCCGCATTGATTCACTATTTGTACTTGTACTATCACAAAGTCTTTTTCCTCCTCGAGAGGATCTCCCATCGATTTTCATTTCACTTATAAAATAAAAAAAATCACAAGATATATTAATATATGATATATCTTAATATGAATATATAAATTCAAATTCAACATATATAAGTAGAATTAAAAATAACAGATAACTTGTACATATCATTTTTTTACTGGGAAACTTATTTTTCACCTAAGTGGACATACACTTGTTTTGTGCATTCAACTAAAAAGCTACCAGAAAAATTTAAAAAAAGCAGTAAGATATATCAATATGATATATATCACTTTACAAACATGCATGTTCAAATTTAAACTAAAAAAACAGAAACAAATATGATAATCAAAAGTGTGTATCATTTATGGATGAGACTTGTTGTTTTTATTACTACTCGTATAAGTTTTTAGTTGGCATGCACGGAATAAGTGTATGCCCACTCAAGTGATGAAGCCACTTTCATTTTCATGTTTGTGAATAATATACATGTAAATATTGATACATCTTACCACTGTATTTTCTCATTCTAAATAGCTTTTTAGGTGATATATATAAAACGAGGAGATGTCAAGCGGAAAAAAATGCCTCCAAGAAGTACAAATGATCTAGTATCATATATGTCTGGTTGGAAGATGCGTTCCTCTCCTCCAGTAACCAGCTGACACAAAGGCCTATATGTCTGTACTTCCTCCACCAGTAATTTGCATTGAAAAAGGGATATTGTAGTACAAAATTACAGGACCTTGTACCCTAAATCCTACCGGACATGGCAGAAAAATTGGAACTGCAAAAAAGAGGGGGAAAAATCCCAAAACAGACAGAAGATTGCCACGGAATTGCATAAAGAAGAACCATATAGGCCAAAATTCTGGCTAGGAAAAACAGAACAGAACTTTATAGCCACAGTGGCACACCGGGCCCAGGGCCAAATATGTGGGACTGCATAATATGAAAAAAAAAAACAATGTGTACTTTATAAAATTCAAAGTTGTAAACCCCTTTGCGTTTTTATGAGATTTGGGCAGTACTAAATGGGTTAACGTGACCGTTGGTGAAAAATTAACAACAAAGTGATACCATCTGTTCTTGATTTTGTTATAGCAAATGGAAGATATCTAACATTATAATTTTATAGAGAATTGTCCGTTATATGACTCGCTATAGAAGTAGAAGTTTGCCCGTGCAATTTCAAGACGGATATATTTACATCTTCAGAAGGACACTCTTATAATTACAGCTTGATGTGCTCACATACGTGTAACACATGTCTCGTTATATGAGTCTTTTATGTTCATAAAATAGTTGCACCCTAAAAAGGTGACCTTTGAAGTTAAAGACATGACCGGCAGGGGCTCTGTTCACAACAACAACAACACAGATCCTGTTCCCTCCAATGACGAAAGCTATCAAAAACAGAAAGCCAAGTTGTGGCAATGTGCAAACAAAAATGCAGGGTTTTCTCAAATGAAAAACCGTGTGCCTTGCCAAGTTGCCATGTTGATCTTTGCATCCTTCGTGCAGGTTTGTGTAGCCTGCAACACACAAGTTGTATTTTTGGTGGATGCTCGCTACTTCCACTCAGTGGTAGTCAACATCTAAAAGATCACAATATGTAGCAATCCCAACCACGGAAAGGTGTGGACAATGTTAACCACCTAGGTAGTTAGGTCGTTGATTTTAGATGATTTTTACGGTACTCAAGTCGGTACAGGAAAGTAACAACACTTTACGGTACTCGCGAGTTTAGAATCCACTCTTTTTTTTCACACTTCACGGTACTCGCGAGTTTAGAATCCACTCTTTTTTTCTGAACTGCTTATATCATCTCCATAGTACAATCTAACCATTCAGCGAAACATGGGATCGAGGGTACATGGTTCAATTAATTGAGTACTCCATCTGTCCCTAAAAAACAAACTTAGGACTAGATGTGACTTAATCCAGATTCATTGTACTAGATTAAGTCACATCAATTCTAGGTTTATTTTTTAGGACAAAGGAAGTATCTTTGTAGTGTGTAAATATATCATGGGACCCACTAGTAGAAAAAAGAAAGCTAAACCATCTCCATTTCCTATTCAGATGAAGTGGTGTCCAACCGATAGGCAAAAAGAAAGTAATTTGGATGTTTTTTGCAAGCGTGTTGAGACCCTCTTTGTTTAGGCTTATAAACCAATTTATAAGCTGAAAAGTTTAAGCCTAAATAAACAAATAATTTTTTTGTTTGGCTTTTTTAAAGCCATAAGTCGCTCTAACACTGTTAAGTCAAAAGCTAGGTTGGAGAAGCTTTTTTTTTACTTATGTGAGGTATATGTATGAGCCACCACTAAATGTAGGACATTAAATCATCCCACTTATAAATCATATAAGCTAATAACCTGACTTAAAAGTCTAAGTTAATAAGCTTAAGCCTAAACAAAGAGGGCCTGAGAGAGAAGAGAAATGGCTCAGCTCGTGCACAATTGGTGCAAACTAATTTCAATTAAATAGACCTAGCTAGTGAATAACCGTGAAAGTTTACAGAGAATGGGGATCAGTTGGGTCTATTTAATTGAAATTAGCCCGCACCAATTGTGCATAAGTTGAGCCATTCCTTTTCTCTCTCAATACGCTTGCATGGTATAAGAGCTTTTCATGTCGAGGACAACAGACACATGCGTCTTGACGCTTGGAACGCTGAGGCGGAGGTAGTGCTGGTGTCACGTTGGTTGGCACTGCGTCTTGGGCACAAGGCGTTGGTGCCATGGTGGCAAGCACCACATCGCGCACGCCCGGCTGGACGACCACGGTAGAAGGAGAAGGTGTCGTGGTGATTGTGTTGTCTGACACCGTGATGGCGTCTTGGGCCGCCTGTGCTTGAGTGAGGGTGGCGGTAGGGGTGGGCATTCGGTCTGACCGAGCAATTCGGTCTCGGTCTTCGGTCCTGGATGAAATTTCGGTCATCAGAAAGTCAAGACCGATCGGTCCTCGACAAAATTGAAGACCGGACAATTCGGTCTCGGTTTTTTCGGTCTCGGTCTCGGTCACGACCGAGATTCTTGAGATGAAAAAACACAGACCATCCACAATTTTAGATATGAAAAAAACCCGACAAAAGTGCATGCTAACCGGATAAGAGTTGATGGGGCACAAGCAACACGTGGAGGTGGGCTTCGCCGGCGGCACGAGGACCTTGACGACGGGATGCGGCGCTGGATCTGGGAGCTATGAGTGACCTCCACAGCACCTGTCGGAGAGGAGGCGGCGCCACCATGAGTTGAGGGTTCGTCGGAGTCGAGGATGTGCAGATCGGCGGCGATTCAGCAGGAACAGGCGGCGGCACAGCACGAGGAGGAGAAGGCGGCGACACGGCGCGAGGAGAAGGTGGCGGCTGTGGCACGACGTGAGGAGAAGAAAGCGGAGAGGCGCGATGCGAGGAGAAGCGGAGAGATGCAGGCGCGAGCGAGAGCGTGAGCGCGGCGCAGGTGGGGGCGTGGGGAGGACTGGATGGGTGGGAAGGAGACGTGGGGACGGGGGGATTAGGGTTTTCTCGCTAATGGGCTATTGGGCTGTATTGGGCCTTCGTATTGATTCGGTCAATTCGGTTAGTTCTGTTAACCGAAGGAGATGACCGAAAAAACCGTATAAAATTCGGTTAGTTACAACTGATGACCGAATTTGTGACCGAATTTTTCGGTTTTGGTTAGTTCGGTCTCGGTCCCGGTTAATTTGGTTCGGTTTTTCGGTTTGGTTTTTTTTCCCACCCCTATCCGCAGGCACCAGATTGGGCAGTGGCTGAACCAGGATTAAAATAGAGATGGGGCGGAAAATACTCACTCGATAAGGACAAATGAATGCAACACAAACTATATTTATATTGTAATGGTAAAAAGGTAGTATAATACTGCAATCAAGAACTTAAGGCATAAATCACATGAGTAGTCACCACACATCAATTAAGAGTGTCTTTCATAGAATTGTCTTAACATCATTGCTAACTCGACGTCACACTAGTGGCGATCAGAACCCTCTATACCTTAGAACAAAGTAGATGAGATCCTAAATCTCTGATCTGCAATGATATGTAATTAATCTCTGATCTTGGCATAGACTATTCTAGACCTCTAACAGGGGAGTTGGGCAGTTGCAACAGGAAGGAGTACTATGGGATATTATGTCATGGATCAACAGGTTAGTCTTACATAGTGTATGGCAACAGAGTAAACATAAATTCATATTTCCGTTACAACCATATCCAAACTTTTGATAAGGTGAGACCATGAGGGACTGCAGAGTGGTTTGGTAAAAAATATACACCGGTGATTAGAAGAGCTGATTGTCCATAGCCCCATACTATTGCCTAGGTGAAGGCCCTTCTAACTGTCATTGCCTAGGTAAAGCACAATTTGGATTTTGGTTGCCTTACTAAAGAAAGAAGGGTGCCCATGTTCCTCTTTATATTTGAGTTTGATCTCGGGCTACAAATCACAAAAAAAACTCATTGATTTCAGCAACTAACCAATTCCAGTTTTTATTTTTCATCAATCTTTGGTTCTTGAACACTGGTGGCTTGCCCGCTATGGTGCCGTCCTGGTGAACTACTGGTGCAGACTTCATCCGCCCCATGCCTTCGTGACAGCGAGCCTGCCAAGTCTCCAAGCACTGGTCGTTGCCACCGCCGCGCTGTTGTGGCAGTAAGCCTAGCGAGTGGCACCAAGGGGAGTGTTCGTGGGAGCGGGAGTTGGAGCCCAGTACTGTTCATTCGGCCCGATCATGCAACATGAGTGGGCGGTGTAGTAGTGCACACGGAGGAAGGGGCAGGGGTGGCACAGGAAGGAGCATCGGCAAAGGGCATAAGCTGGGGCGTAGGTGGAGAGATTCGTTTTGATGGCTTGTTTGGACTTTGGAGGGGGAGAGATTCGTTTTGATGGCTTATTTAGACTTTGGAGGTAGCTCCGTCGGGAGGGAGAGGCAGTGACGCAGCGTAGAGCGGAGGGAGAGTGAGACGGGGCGACATATGCGCTTGAGGCGGAAGGGATCGAGGAGGCGCTCATTGAGGGGGAAGGCGGCGTCAAGATTGAAACGAAAAGGAAAGCAAGCAGAGAGAAATGACGCCAGCAGGAGAGTTAGGGTTTCGTTCGGAGGCGACGTCACGCTCATCGGTGGCGATCTCTCCGGCGAAGAGGAGCGTGTTGGGTTGGGCTCGGGGTTCTAGCGAGTGGCACCAAGGGGAGTGTTCGTGGGAGCGGGAGTTGGAGCCCAGTACTGTTCATTCGGCCCGATCATGCAACATGAGTGGGCGGTGTAGTAGTGCACACGGAGGAAGGGGCAGGGGTGGCACAGGAAGGAGCATCGGCAAAGGCCATGGGTGGTCCCTGTGTGACCTTTTCCGGAAGCCTATTGAAGATTTTGCTGCGATATAACTTTGGGTCCCCAAAGGCAAAGGGATTAGTCCGCAGCTAGGGTTCCCAGCAAAAAAGGCGGAGATCAAGAGATTTGGGGGTAGGGCAAGGCGAATCTGGCGAGTTCCTGAGCGTAAAATCGACGGGAGATTTTGTTTCCCTTTGCGTAGGTTGTGGCAGGAGTTCCCATGGACATAGTGCGAAAAACCGGACCAGGCTGCCGGTTGGACCGGAAAAAACCGGAACCAAACATCCTCCACGATCTGTTGTTGAGAAAAGACCGGAGGATCAATAAACCAGGATGGTGAGTAACTTTTGCAGATTAATGGGCCAAATCGAAGGCCCAAGTCGCACAAGTGAAGGCCCAAAGCATAATGTAAGTGAAAATCACTGCAAAACCTTCATGCATGAGGCTCGAACCTGGGTCTCCAAGGTTAAAACGTGCTCTACTAGCCACCAGACCAACGCACTACTTATGTTTTGGTGGGAAATTGTTGCATGCATGACCGGTTTTTACCTGCAATTGAACCGATCGACTTGGTGGTCCAACCGCTCGACCCGTGAACCAGTTGCTTCGCCGGTTCGATGACCGGTCCGAGTTTTTCTACTATGCCCATGGATCAGAGGTCACTGCAGAAGGCGGATTGGCAGTCCAATAAGAGGCGGGTGGTGGAGAATTTGAGGGGGGAGGGGGGGTCTTAGGGCGAAATCATCTTCAGAGAGAGGAGTTAGAGCTCAGGAATCCGCTGTTGGGGCAGATTGCACGTCGATTTGAAGGGCAGTGGTGGTAGGACGAATACAGGGAAGGAGGGAGATGGCAGCTGGAGGAGGGGAGGGAGGTGGGACGTCCATGGCAAGCCAATCTTGGACGGGACTTAGCTAAGAAAAGGTTCGAGAGGGGTAAGGATATCCAAGGTGACGGGAGCATATTTGGGGCGGCAGCTAAGGAAGAAACCAAATGCTTCAATTTTGGTGAGTTTGGGCATCGTCAGGTACACTGCACTAAACCTCAAGTTTGCTACGCTTGTAAGAATCTTGGCCATTTTTCCTCTCAATGCCCTCAATTTGCTGGGAAAAGGGCTCCGAAAGCTAAGTTGAGGCTAAAGGGTCATGGGATTCAGGATGAGGGGTTCTACTGCTTGGATTTGGGGGGAAAAGCAGGTGTTGAAGGTTGTTCTGCTATTAGGGGAATTCTAACTGTGCTGAAAGTCACATCTGAGATGAAGCATCTGTTCAAAGGGGTAAATTGGGACTGGAAAGTGAAGCAAATTAGTGACTCTGATTTTTTGATTGACATTCCTTCAGAAGAAGCTAGGGAGCAGATGACTAGGTTCAAGGGATTTGTATTCAAAACAACATCCATCAAGGCAAGTGTGTTAGCATCTAAGATGACAGATAGTGCAGTAGATGAGTTATTTATTATTTGGGTGAAAGTTTTTAGAATTCCACCAGAGGCAAAATCTGAGGAGGCTGCGAGGGCTCTGACCGAACTGGTGGGTGATTTTAAAGAAGTGGAGGCTACTTGCTTAAGGAAGGAGGATCCAGTAAGGGTGAAACTTGCTTGTTTAAATCCACATGTTGTTAACTATTCTATAATTGTGTACATCAATGATGTGGGTTTCAAGTTAAGATGGGAAGTTGAAGGTTATTCAAGGGAGGGGGACTTCCCCTCTTCTGATGATTTGGATTCTGAGGGTGAAGATAAAGCTGAGCAGGAGAAAAAAAAGACAAAAAAGCTAAGAAGAGCAAAGGAGTTTCTGGCAAAAAGGGTGCCTAGTCAAAAGGGAAAAGCGCCATCAAAAAATTGGATGGGTCAAAATCTGGACCACCTACATCCAGGGGAAAGAAGGTGGATGAAGAGGCCATTGTTGAGGATAGTGAGTCCACAAAGGAGATTGTGACTCAAAAGTCAGGGATGGTCAATGAGACAGCAAATGTGATGCATGAATTAACTGAGAACTCCATGGCTGAGGAGAAAACAATTGTGGTGTGGAAGTCTGACAATATATTCTCTCAACCAGAGGTTTTTGAAGGTGACTCTCAGGATGATAGTACACTAATGGATAAGATGGATACAGATCTAGGGGGTTTGGGTTTTAAAGAAGTAGTGGATATGGAGGATGATGATGTCAAATGTGCTATTTCTACTGACTCTGGTATTGAGAAGATGAGGGTAGAGGAAGAGGAGGTAGAGAATAGTATGAGGGAGAAAGAGGAGTTGTTAAGGAGGCAGTGGCTGATGAAGGTTTGCATGAGGTTCAGTTTTAGAAGAAAGCTGGAGGAAGTAGAAGGCAAGGGCTGAGGGTGATGGACAATGAGGTTCCTGTCCAGTTGAATGCTGAGATGAGGAAATCCAAAATAAATTTGAACCCAGGTATGACTAATTCTTATGCTATTTTTCGGTCTGCTGATAAGAAATGTCTTGCTGCTATTGCTGTTGCTAGTAACATTGATTTAGGGGTCAGTGATGAGGTGGAGTGCAAGATTGATGCCATTTGTGCTAGGGAAAAAGCACAGGCAGATCTCTTTGCAGTAGAGAAAAAGCTGATGAAGCAAAAAGAGTGTGTGGGTGATGAAGGAGTGAGTACAGCTATGGAGGAGGGGGATGATGCTGAGATTGTAATAGTGAATGAGGGGGATGATAACATGGGGGTGGACGAGGACTGTCGGTAATCTTCTGTGGCAGAGAGCACCAAGAGGGTGATTACAACCAAAAGAAAGAATAAAAAAAATGGAAAAACCAGGGGGGGCTCAGAGCTGAAGAGGAGGGTGGGGTTGGGGAGAAAAAGCAAATCATGAGAGTACTCTTTTGGAACATAAGGGGGTTGGGGAATGTAGGGAGACAAAATCAGTTCTGGGATTTGTTTTTTGAGCAGAGGATTGAACAAAGTCTTACTGAAAGGGAGCCAAAAAACATGGTGGGGGATTATTTTTGCTGGAGGTATGTGGCTGCTATAGGTCATTCGGGGGATTCATACTGGAGTAAAGGACTTGCTGTTTGACATCTTTGACTGGGATCAGGGTGAATTTTCATTGATGATGGTGATTAAAAACAAAAAAAAAAGATGGCTTCACATGGGATTTGATTAATGTTTATGGACCTGCTCAGCAATGTTATAGAAATAAATTCCCGGGGGAGCTTACTAGGAGAGTGGAGAAGAGTGTTTATCCTATTTTGATGGGGGGACATTAATCTTTTATAGATATTGGATTTATAAGTCAAATGGGGTGGTTGATGTACACAGGATTGAGGTTTTCAACGATTTTATTGCTGTTAATGCTTTTCAAGAGTTATATAGGTTGGGGGGGTATACTTGGACGAATAAGTAGCTTAATCCTATCAGGGTGGTTTTAGACAAGGTGTTTGCTTCCACTTCTTGGGAAAAAAGGAATCCTCGTACTGTTGTGAGTTCTTTGCTTACGGTAGGATCTGATCACAATCCTCTTCTTCTGGATACTAGAGAAGGTGAAAGGGGAAGTAGTGAGATTTTTAGAGTGGAAATGGGTTGGTTTGATCAGCAGGGGTTTGAAGAACAGTTGATGAGTAAATGGCCTCAGAGATTGCAACTGAATGTTATGGACTACCGGCACCAATTGATGCCTTTCTTAAGGCGGTGGATGAGAGGATGGAGTGCAAATAATTTGGCTACGGAGAAAAAGAAAAGAAAAGAGTAGGACAGACTGGCGGAAATTGACATGGAGGCAAATATAAGAGAACTTTTTGAACATGAATGGAGGGAGAGGTATAGGATAGAGGCTGAGGTGGAACGAATCTACGCTCAGGAAGAAATATGGTGGCAAAGGAGGGGTGGTCAAACATGGTTACTTAAGGGTGATGCAAATACAACTTTTTTCCTTGGGGTTGCCAATGGGAGGAAAGGAAGAGTCATATCTTTTCCATTCAGAAGGGGGAAGGGGTGCTGTCTGATCCAAAAGAGATACAAAGACACATTTATGAAAACTATAAGTCTCTATTTGGTAGTGAACAGATGAATGGGGTTCATATCAGTAAGCTAGCTTGGGATAACAATTTAAGATTAACTCAAGAATCTAGCGACTGGTTGGTAAGACCTTTTACCTTGGAAGAGCATTATAAAGTAATGACGGGGATGAAGACTAACTCTGCTCCTGGTCCAGATGGGTTTTGTGTGGGTTTTTATAAGAAGTTGTGGCCTCATTTTAGGGGGTTGGTGAAAGAGATGCTGAATGATCTTCATAAAGGGGTTCTGAATCTAGACAGAGTCGGGGTTGTCACCCTTTTACTAAAAGTGAAAGATGTCAATACCATCAAACAATATAGGCCAATATGTTTACATAATGTAATCTTGAAGGTTTTGACAAAGACAGTTACAGTCAGGATGGCAGAGGTGGCTAATGAGATTATTAATTGGACCCAAACAACCTTTATCCCAGGAAGATGTATTTTAGAATGATGTTCTATATTGCATGAAGTGATTCATGAACAAAAATGCAGGGGTGAATCAGGGGTTATTTTCAAAATTGATTTTGAGAAAGCTTATGACAGAGTCCATTGGGGGTTCCTGTATGAAGTTGTGGAAAGGAAAAATTTTCACCCACAGTTCATTGGCTAGATCAAGAAATCACTGGGGGAAAAGTGTGCATCAATATTAATGGGGATCATGGACCTTTCTTTAAAACTAGAAGGGGCTTAAGGCAGGGGGATCCTTTATCTCCTATCTTGTTTAATCTTGTGGGAGATGCCCTTTCCAATATCTTGGTGGCTGCTTGTAGTGCTGGGGTGTTGGAAGGTTTAGTTCCTCATCTAGTTGAGGGGGGATTGAGTCATTTACAATATGCTGATGACACCATTCTTTTTATTAAAGCTACTGAGGAGAACATTGTGGTGCTGAAATTTTTGCTTTTTTGTTTTGAGGAGATATCTGGGATGAAGATAAACTACCAAAAGAGTGAGGTTTTTGTATTGGGAGTGGATAGGGAAGAGGAAGAGATATTTGCTAACATGCTGAACTGCAAAGTGGGTCATTGGTCCTTGATTTACTTGGGGTTGCCTAAGAGCAAAGATAAGGTGACTAAGAGGGAGTTGTTACCAATCATGCAAAAAGTTGAGAAGAGGATGGATAGCTGGCAAAGTGGACACTGTTGGTATTTCTTAACGACATTAACAGAAATATAATTCCCAGCAATGGCGCAGAAACACTTGTGGTATATTATGGTTACAGATTTCATCCGCAAGCGCACGGATATACCATTGTAGCATTTCATCCGAGAGCATTCCAAGGGTATCGTATTTGTTTAATCCCGTAGGAAGATTATAATAGAGAGAACCAAGCTAATATTTATATGTTACTTGTAATAATCAAAGACTAAGCAGGGGTTAGTTCAATTCAAAGGGTAGGGTGACACAAAGCTGAAGCATTCACTATTCTAGTGTATTCTAATTCTACGCTAAATGGAAAGAATAAGAAAAGAATCATTTCCTACACTTCTAATATACATACATACACTTCAGTCAATATTATCTACTATATAATCATATAGCCAATACCCCCCTTACGATGCCCTCCTAGTGTTTCGAGAGACCACCCCCTGGCTGCCGAGTTCCTTACGACAGCCCGTCATGGCCATCCAACCGGGGCTAAATACGGAGGAGTATCCTCCCCAGGAAAGTAACTTTGGATTATATACACACGTGGAGGAATACCCGTACTGAGCTATCACCATTAGCGGCCCATCTCGGCATATTCGCAGTATATAACCCCAAATAATGATATTCAGTAGCTTAAGCACCTCGCTTATGCTACCAAATACTACTCTACAATCACCGTCATGACTTAATCATATAAATGAACATTGTACCCACACCATTGCATCTCCCGAGAAAGCTAGCTAAACAATTATATCTCGAATAATATCTCATAAAATAGGTGCTCAAATAGTCAGAGTGAAGTAAAGTACCGTAAATATATTGAGAAGAATATTCTATAAATATTACAAGTCTTACAAAGAAGGAAAAGCTGCTAAAGCCATACCCGAACTTTTCTGAAGAATCCGAGGACCGAGGATTCTATTATATTTATATTCCACTATACTCTAGAGACTATACTAAACTTGTGAGAATGTATGAAGCTTCTTGCTTGAGGTGTGTGTTGAAATGGAGGATGAGAGCTCCTTTTATAGCATGGCAATGACGGTTATGGCGGTTGGAAAGGTCGGTAATACTCTCCAACCGCCAAAGGGAAGCAATCCAGACTGTCCAGCGCCAACCCTGCATCGAACAGCTGCATGGTTTGGCCGAACCATGGGCTAGGCCAAACCAGCCCAATCTCGGCTGGCGGCCTCCTTATCTCTTCCCTTATTCAGAACAACAAATTTTGGGCCTATTGGATCGTGGCAATTTTGTGTTCTTGGCCCATTCATCCATAAGTCTGATTCTTCAATAGCGTTCGATTGATCGATCGTCCGTTTTACTGCCGATATTCCTCCATTTTTTGTTATTCTTTGCAAGAGGTTAGAAAGCCTAGTGCTAGTGGAATATAACTTATTCTAACACAAATACGCTTTGCAAGCATAACTAGTTCTCCTTTATTTTGGTAATATTGACGGGTGAAACTGATCGATAACGATCGTCAACAGACACCTTTTCTATGGTGGGAGGGAGATAAGGATTAATGCTTGCCTGACCAGCATTGCTTTGTACACTATGGGGTTCTATCATCTTCTTGAGGAGTTCCATAAGAAGATGGACTCAATTAGGGGGAGATTTTACTGGCAGGGTCAGGAAAAAAGAAGAGATACCATATGCTGAAATGGTAGGCCCTTTGTAGACCAAAAGATTTTGGGGGGCTTGGTTTCATTGACACAAAGCTGATGAATACAGCTCTGTTATGCAAATGAATCGTTAAGCTGGAAAATAACTCTAAGGACATGAGTTGTGAAGTGCTGAAAAGGAAGTACCTGAGGGATGGTAGAAGTTTCTTTAGCAGTTCTTCAATTGGGGGTCTCAATTCTGGAAGGGACTTCATGCTGGCAAGAAGTGGCTGCAGTTGTTCATGGAGAGAAAAGTAGGGAATGGAAAATATACCTTATTTTGGGAGGATGTGTGGTTAGGACAAGCTCCTCTTAGAGTGCAGTACCCTGGGTTGTATAATATCAGTTTGCAATGTAAGAAGACTGTCAGACGTGTGGGATAGGGGAAAATGAGAGTTAAGTTTCAGAAGGCAATTGAATGAAGAGAATACTTTAGAACTACAGGAACTAATAGATAGGTTGAAAGGGTTTGGCATTACAACAGATAATGAGCAAATTGTTTGGCCTTATGGGAAGAAAGGGGAGTACAATGCGAGATCCTTGTATAGATCATTAAGTTTTGGTGGGGTTACAGACGCTGGTATGCAGGATGTATGGCAAAGTAAAATTTCTCTTAAGATCAAACACTTTGTGTTCTTAGCCATAAGAGGGATAATTCTTTGTGCACTAGAATTGATCAAAAAGAAGTGGAGAGGGGGTGATGAATTTTGTAAGCTCTGTGGGAAAAGGGAATCAGTGAATCATGTTTTGTTTAACTGCTCTATTGCCAAATTCGTTTGGTGTGTGATTAAAGTGTCTTTGGGGTTAGATTTGACTCCTGGCAACTTAGGGGATGCCTTGGCTATGTTTAAAAAGAAACTAGGGAGTTCAATGGGTGTTTTTTTAGTTGCTGCCTGTGTTTGGACGATTTGGCTCAATAGAAATGATTAGGTTTTAGAAAACATTCTGGTCAAATCTCCTTTGCAGGTGGTGTACAAGGCCGTTGCTATGATGCAAAGGTGGAAGGAGTTACTAAAGGGGGGAGGTCGAGGGCAAGTAGATAACTGGAGAGACAAGATCTTGGCAAACTTAGCGCGGCTGCGGCAACTTTGTGACCCTCCTGAATTCATCTTACGCTGGTGGTTGATGCTGGAGCTGGTTTTTGGGTGGTGTTTTCTCTGTGATCGTGGTGTCAGCTTTGCTTGAATGTTAGCTGGAAACACCAGCCTGTTTATTAGTTTGTGTCCTGGTTTTCTTTTTCAGTTAGATTGTTGTTTGTTTGAGACTCTGTTCGGTTTTCAAGCTGGGTAATGAAAATTGGCTGATCTCAAAAAAAAAAAAAAAAAAAAAGGCGGCCGTCAGGACGATGGATCGGCGCCTCGTAGGGATGCAAGCGGGGCGGGCAAGCGGGCTTTTTTTTTCCTGCTTATCCCACTTCTAGTTAATTTTTTCTTCTGAATTTTGTACTACCATACGAAAAAATAGACTAGCAAGCGGGTTTTTATACGGATAGCGGGACTACCCACTTACATCCCTAGCGCCTCGGCGGCGGCTGCGGTTGATACGGAGGAGATCGCGGCAGCGGTTGAGACTTGAGAGGAAGGCGGACGGATCAAGACACCGCTCGGCCGTTTTCTTTTCGCTGATTCCGGATCGCGATCGATCGAGTCGCGCGACGGTGGGTGCGGACTGCGGAGGAGGAGCGCTTCATGCAAAAATTTCGCGATTCCCAGCGACCCGAAATATTACAAGAATTCATTTGGTTTAATAAGCCACACGCGTGCGACGGCGCCGAATCTATCCACCAAGATAATTAAACTAATCTCCAGATTATTCTCATCCAAGCCCCTGCTTCCTCCTCTATAAGTTGACTCCACCCCGGCCGAGGTCTCCTCATTCATCTCATCATCGCCTTCTTGCTTCTCTCTCTCTCTCTCTCTCTCTCTTTTTCGCATCCATCTTAGTATTGGCAAAAGCTCGTGGTCGTGCTCCGGCCATGAAGACGACGATGGCGGCGGCGGCGACCTGCCTCGTGGCGCTGCTGGTGGTGGTGCTCGCGGAGGCGGCCGGCGTGGGCGGCACCACCGTCGCCTACAATGACCGCAGCCTGGTGATCGACGGCGAGCGGCGCATCATCATTTCAGGATCTATCCATTACCCGAGGAGCACCCCGGAGGTATAATGAAAGTTAGCTATGGATCTATATTGATCGCTATGCGCATGCATGCGTGCGTGCAAAACTACGTGTGATTTTGGTAGGTCTTAGCCGTCTTTTGATATTGCACGTACATGAGATGAGATTAGTACGTGCGGATTTTGGTTTTGTTCTTCATATATATGCTATACACCAATCTCAAAGGATCACACAAAATCTAACTATAGCCGTCATTTATATCTACTGTAATTATTTCTTATAGATCTCATTTATATCT
Organism: Oryza longistaminata; assembly: GCA_009805545.1. Classification (NCBI taxonomy): domain Eukaryota; kingdom Viridiplantae; phylum Streptophyta; class Magnoliopsida; order Poales; family Poaceae; genus Oryza; species Oryza longistaminata. The sequence continues at coordinate 4,293,983 of CM020186.1, forward strand.
ACTCTAGATGTCTAGAAATTTATATTCTCTCTCAGTTTTTCTAGTCATACACCCGCGCACATCATTATTCTTTTTTTCACCAGTTGCTTGGCTCATAACATCGTTATACATATGGTCGAATATGACTAACAGTACGTATTTACTTAAGTAGATTAATCTTCGCATCATACTTTCACAGTACGTATAATATCCTACTAGCGATCGATCGACTATGATAGAATATATGACTAACAGTACGTATTTACTTAAGTAGATTAATCTTCGCATCGTACTTTCACAGTACGTATTAAGTACTGACATGAAGATCAGTGTTAATTAGCTATACTTACAGGCTACTATATGTCGTATTAAATAGCCTAACCTCACCATCTTTATTTTCATTGGTCTGTCGTATTTCAAGGCTAGCTAGTAAAAAACTCAGAAATCGTATTTTCTTCTGACCTCATATATATTTCATGAATCTCAGATACACACACATGCCGGTATATATATAATTTATATAGTTATACACTGGGAAGATGATCCCAGTGAGAAAAAAAAAATCATTCCGATATGTATACAATTTTAATAATAATTATGTACAGGCACGTTAACGTTAGCAAAAACCAGGAAACCCGTCAGTTCTTGCGCAGTTGCGCCGCTGCTCATGAAACATCGTCATCGCTCGGCGTTGAAACCATCTCCTTCCTCTCGAAGGCCTGGGTTCTCCTCTCAATTGGCAATCCTAATTAAGCAATTGGTCTCTCTGGGCTGCCATTTATTAATCTCATCCTGAAGCCTATGTTCTATTCTTCTATTCTTAGTAGTATCTTGAACACACAATTCAGATAGAACTTCACTAATTTCTTTTTGTTCTATAGCTACTAGAGTTGACTGGTTGAGATAGGAGCTTTAAGTGAACTAGGAAAGTAGCCCACGCATACACGCGGGCATGTTGTTTAATCTTGTTTGAAATTTTATTATTTTGAAAGTGTGGATGATATTTTTGAAATATTTTTTTACTCTATTTTAAACGTTTGTTCGTTAATAACTGTTGGGCGTATTACTTGAACCTGTATATCCTCAAATTTATTAGAAAAAATATGTCCCAATGATGGAGTTAGTTCATATCTATTTATTTATATTGTGTGTGATTCTTTTTTTAAAATTTTTGGAGTTTCCAAACTTTATATAACATTTTTTGTTAGTTTCTTTTTAAATAAAATATATCTAATCTAATCTAATGGTCTAAATTATCGGGTCCACCGATTTAAGTGAAAATCGACGGCGAGATTAGACATTGCCACGTGGCGGCCTAGGAGCGTTTGTAGAAGTGCCACGTGGCGGCTTAAGAGCGTTTATAGGAAGTTTAATGGACTTTTAGTATATAATAGATAGATTGATAGATAGGTTCTTAATTAGTATCTCTACATCACAATCTTCTTGGTTGAGTCATTCCTCTTGCAGCCTTAACACTAACAGATGACGTGCTCTTTAATTTATAGGGGACATATAAGATATTATAAACTTAAATAGTTTCAATATTTGATGTATTCCTTGTATAGCGTTTATACTATTCAATTATCACCAAACATTACTTTGTGCTTAATGATGTCTTAAAGTTCAACATTTTTCCTATTTAAAATAAAAAAAATATTTTACATATATATTTACTAGCTACTAGTATTGTAGGGCCCTTTATTTTTGTCTCGTACTAGGCCCTCAAAATTTCATGACTAGCCAATAATACACGTATATTTATCATGTTTCCCTCTGGTGCAGATGTGGCCTGATCTGATTAAGAAAGCAAAGGAAGGTGGCCTTGACGCGATCGAGACCTACGTCTTCTGGAACGGCCATGAGCCCCATCGCCGCCAGGTTAGTTCTGTCTCCGATAAAATATGTATACTGCTTTAGCTGTTACTGCTATTTATTTAGTAAGTAATCGAATATGTGAATCCACAGTAAATATTTTACGATTTAAAACTAAGCTTATGTAATTCAAAGCAAGGCTGTTCCCCATGTATATACGGAGGGAATACTATTTATTTAGTAAGTAATCGAATATGTAAATCCACGGTAAATATTGTACGATTTAAAACTAAGCTTATGTAATTCAAAGCAATGCTGTTCCCCATGTATATTATTTAAAACTAAGCTTATGTAATTCAAAGCAATGTTGTTCCCCATGTATATTATTTAGATGAATTAAGCTTAGTTTATACATCCTTATATTCCTTGCGTATAGATCGCAGTATCGCTACTTGTAGCTTATTTTGCAAACCCGATTCTTGATATTTCTAACCAATGCATGAAACAAAGTAGTATAATCGAAATTGCATGTAGATTGAACGGTTTAGTTTTTTTTCTTTTGTTCTATTATTTTTTTCTTTTGTTCTATTATGTCAGGCGTGAAAATTCCAGCTACTTTTAGTACTCTTAGAATTATGGAGTGGTCATAATATATGCCATCTCCTACGATGGTTACTATAGAAGTAACTATAGTTCAAACCAAGAATATATGCCATCTCCTACGATGTGTGCATTTTGAAAAATTTTAGCCTATTCTAGCAATGTTCTTCTGATGACCTACGATGTGTGCATTTTGAAAAATTTTAGCCTATTCTAGCAATGTTCTTCTGATGACCTACGATGTGTGCATTTTGAAAAATTTTAGCCTATTCTAGCAATGTTCTTCTGATGACCTACGATGTGTGCATTTTGAAAAATTTTAGCCTATTCTAGCAATGTTCTTCTGATGACCTACGATGTGTGCATTTTGAAAAATTTTAGCCTATTCTAGCAATGTTCTTCTGATGACCTACGATGTGTGCATTTTGAAAAATTTTAGCCTATTCTAGCAATGTTCTTCTGATGACCTACGATGTGTGCATTTTGAAAAATTTTAGCCTATTCTAGCAATGTTCTTCTGATGACCTACGATGTGTGCATTTTGAAAAATTTTAGCCTATTCTAGCAATGTTCTTCTGATGACCTACGATGTGTGCATTTTGAAAAATTTTAGCCTATTCTAGCAATGTTCTTCTGATGACCTACGATGTGTGCATTTTGAAAAATTTTAGCATATTCTAGCGATGTTCTTCTCATGACCTTCGTGAAATGTTTTGATATATATATGTAGTACAACTTCCTTCTCATGACCTTCTTGAAATGTTTTGATATACATGTAGTACAACTTGCCTATTCTAGCAATGTTTCTCATGACCTTCGTGAAATGTTTTATATATATATGTAGTACAACTTCCTTCTCATGACCTTCGTGAAATGTTTTGATATATATGTAGTACAACTTCGAGGGCAACTATGATATTATCAGATTTTTCAAGGAGATCCAGAATGCTGGCTTATATGCTATTCTTCGCATCGGGCCATACATTTGCGGCGAATGGAACTATGGGTACATAACTGTATATGCTCAATCTTACACACGTTTGTGTGATAGATAAGGGAATGTTGAATACTATTTCACTAGCACACTGCACTATTTTTTTAATCGTTTTCCTCATATGCAGAGGACCCCCCCCCCCCCCCTTTTTATGAATAATTATTTTACTATCAACTGTGAGGGGAGAGGTGCATGCGCTGGGAGAGGGTCGGGTCATTGTGTGTCGCATCGTGCTATTAGTAGAGCAGTACTACGCCCCATCTCTATGTATATATATAGTAAGCGAAATTTTCAGCAATTGTTTTGTTTCCTATTGAGTAGAATGAGATGGAAATCTTCACGACTCTCATTGTAAACAAGATGAAGGATGCCAAAATGTTTGCTGGACAAGGAGGCCCAATCATCCTGGCACAGGTGTTGTACCATTTTTAGTTATGGGAGCAATATGGTGTGATGCAAGCTAGCACCCCCTGTTGCCAATAATACAAGTTATTAAATTACAAATGCATTGCTTGTATGTTTTTATATAGATTGAAAACGAGTACGGAAATATCATGGGCCAACTAAACAATAACCAGTCCGCGTCTGAATACATCCATTGGTGTGCGGACATGGCTAACAAGCAGAATGTCGGTGTCCCATGGATCATGTGTCAGCAAGATAGTGATGTGCCGCACAATGTGGTGAGCATGAGTTTCAATTTGTTTCTAACAATGTAGGATGTTTGTATATGTTTATATATTATTTCTTTTGTTGATTTGCTGAAATTAATGTTGCTGTTTTGTTTCCCGATCGATTAATTTAGGTGAACACCTGCAACGGTTTCTACTGTCATGATTGGTTCCCGAATAGGACAGGAATCCCTAAGATTTGGACTGAGAACTGGACTGGATGGTATATATATTTATAATTTTCTTTCATCACATATATATATGTTTATCTTCTTTTGTAAAAGAACTTTTTTAATACTCAAATATGACTTGAAGCATATCTTTTATGACTTTCATTGATTTGGATTAGGTTTAAAGCCTGGGACAAGCCGGATTTCCATAGGTCTGCTGAAGATATTGCTTTTGCAGTTGCAATGTTCTTCCAAAAGCGTGGTTCTCTCCAGAACTACTACATGGTATGTACTCTCAATTTCTCGTTGCTTTCTCACATATATATGTGACAATGAATCGAACTAATTGTTGCCATCACACCATTTTTACCAGTACCATGGTGGAACGAATTTTGGTCGCACCTCAGGTGGCCCATACATTACAACTAGTTACGACTATGATGCGCCTTTGGATGAATATGGTGAGAAATGAACATACAATATTTTAGACTATTCAATTAAATGCACAATTAATAAGCTATAAATCATAGTATAATTATGATTTTCCTTTGGTTTACCTATATCATAATTAGGTAATCTCCGGCAACCAAAATATGGCCTTTTCCAGCAAACTGATACATGTGGTTCACATTGATAATTTCTTTTCAACATATCTGACGCACTATGATCACTCATTTTCTATAGGTTACCAAGTACACCTTGGACTCCACCTCAGCTTGTTTCATCAACAACCGGAATGACAACAAAGATCTTAACGTAACCCTTGATGGAAACACTCACCTTCTGCCTGCTTGGTCTGTGAGTATCTTGCCTGACTGCAAGACCGTTGCCTTCAATAGCGCCAAGGTATTTTTCCAATCATTATTGGATTCTGACTATATAATTTGATTGATGCAAGATCTATAATATTACACTATTGTTACAAGCTAATTGTTAAGATTGTTTTTTCTTTCGTTTTTTTTGGAACAATTAGATCAAAGCCCAAACGACTATCATGGTAAAGAAGGCTAACATGGTAGAGAAGGAGCCAGAGAGCTTGAAATGGTCATGGATGCGTGAAAATTTGACGCCCTTCATGACTGATGAGAAGGGAAGCTATAGGAAGAATGAGCTCTTAGAGCAGATTGTCACATCAACTGATCAAAGTGATTACTTGTGGTACAGAACAAGGTATTGGCCAAAAAAAACATTTTTCTTGCATCTTTTATATCATATAAGCAACAATTTTAATGTTAACTTATTATTAAATAATATGTTGCCTAATTTTGACACATATAATGAAATGCAGCCTTGATCACAAGGGTGAGGCAAGCTACACTTTGTTCGTGAACACAACCGGCCATGAACTATATGCCTTTGTGAATGGAATGCTTGTTGGTAAGTAGCTAGTTAACTTTAGCTGCTTGCACAACATAATAATTGGTGATAATTTTCTCATTGAGATGTTCAAATGATTGATATCAGAAATGTCACACTAAAACTGCCAATGTGGTTGGCAGGTCAAAACCATTCTCCAAATGGACACTTTGTTTTCCAGCTTGAGTCACCAGCAAAGCTTCACGATGGCAAGAACTACATTTCTCTTTTGAGTGCTACCATTGGCCTTAAGGTTTCTAATTTATTTACTACACAGTTCATTAAAACATCATCACTATATTTATTATTGTGTATGATGAAAGATGTTTGTTCCGTGTCAAACAGAACTATGGCCCTTTGTTTGAGAAGATGCCTGCTGGGATAGTTGGAGGACCAGTTAAGTTGATCGACAACAATGGCAAAGGGATTGATCTCTCCAACAGTTCGTGGTCATATAAGGTGCACAAAACCTCTATCAATTATCAACTATTACTATTTAATTATCAATTATATTTCTAATGATATTTTTAAGACTTTTGATGACATAAGTTATTAGGAAATATACCAGCTAATTTTTCCCTTGATTCAATATATTGTTTAGATTAATTAATACTCATCATCTTACCATTTTAATTACCTCCTAAGAGATAAGTGGAGCACCCTAAAGATCTATTTCTATTGATTGTAATATTGCTTTGATTTTCTATTTCTAGGCTGGCTTGGCAGGTGAGTATAGGCAAATCCACCTTGACAAGCCTGGTTGTACATGGGACAACAACAATGGCACCGTACCTATCAACAAGCCCTTTACGTGGTACAAGGTATTATATAGATTGATATGTATTATCCATGTTGTACTGAGCTACGAAATGCAAGTAAACTCCTGTGTTATTTTCTATTTAGACTACCTTCCAAGCTCCAGCCGGTGAGGACACGGTGGTGGTGGACCTCCTGGGGCTGAACAAGGGCGTGGCATGGGTGAACGGGAACAACCTTGGCCGTTACTGGCCATCATACACAGCGGCGGAGATGGGCGGTTGCCACCACTGCGACTACCGTGGAGTTTTTCAGGCCGACGGCGATGGCCAAAAATGCCTCACGGGATGCGGTGAGCCGTCGCAACGGTTCTACCACGTTCCACGCTCATTCCTCAAGAATGGTGAGCCCAACACACTCATTCTCTTTGAGGAGGCCGGCGGCGACCCATCACACGTCAGCTTCCGCACTGTCGCAGCGGGCCCCGTGTGCGCGTCCGCTGAGGTTGGGGACACCATCACACTATCCTGCGGTCAGCACAGCAAGACTATCTCAGCCATCAACGTGACTAGCTTTGGTGTTGCGCGTGGCCAGTGCGGCGCCTATGAGGGCGGGTGCGAGTCCAAGGCAGCGTACAAGGCTTTCACAGAAGCATGCCTTGGGAAGGAGTCATGCACAGTGCAAATCACCAATGCAATCACCGGCTCCGGGTGCCTCTCCAACGTCCTCACCGTTCAGGCTTCATGTTGATATTATTGGTGTCTTATAATTAGGTTTGGTTTGTTTAGATAATGCGCAAGGAAAACCTAGTGCATGTATTCAGTTCAATATTAAACTATAGACTTATATATGTGAGTTAAGTTAGAGTGTGATCAAGTAATCGTAGATTGTGTGATATTGGAACAATTTGCATCTATAGAGTATTTTTGTGAGTGAAAAAATTTGTTGCCTTCACTTGTTTCGTGGAATTAAAGAATATTTTTTTGGAGGTTTATAATTTTGTAAGTGTAGTTATTTCCGCTATTTCACTATTAAAATAGATTCCTATACTGAAAAACAAATCCCTAAATATCCAGTTCAAAAGTTCTAAAGCAGTAATATAATAAGAATAGGAAACAGTTCCAGGAACTAAGGAAGGTAATTTTGGAGCAATTTCGGAGCTCTATGTACTCATCCATTTTAATTGAAATGTAGTATGAGTCGTCTCACCAAGTTGGCACTTTTTTTGTGACCTCAGCAAAAAACCTATATGTTTCAGTATGAAAATTTGTAGCGTCTAGGCCTTGAGGATTATCGTTCTGCATGCTGCAAGCTAGGCTTTGATTGAAATGTTGTAGATCTGAATGATTCCTATATATCGCAACTTCATTGTACGGTAATCATTGTACATGTAGCTAGCATTGCTGATAACTTGCTAATTATCAAGTCAAGGCCTCAAGAGTCATTATTGCAAACTGAAAATGGGAAGATAATAATTAAGTAACAAGTGTCAACAGTACGGCAGCAACACATAAAACGTCCTATACTACACAAAAGCAAAGAAGCAAATCAAATTTGTTGCTACATATGATGTTGTAGTCTTCATAAGTAGAGAGTCTTATCTGTGCCGCCTGGCGCGAGCAATGCGTCAAGCCTCGAGGGCGACGACGGTGGAAGCCACGAGCAACGACGTGGGCGACGCGGTGGCGGAGGCGGCCGCGGCCACCGCGGCGGCGTCGGAGGCCATCTTCCTTGGGTGTGCCACGATGTCGCCGGACATGTCGTCGACGGCCAACACGTCGCCTTCAAAAAAAGCTGGCTGGTGAGGTTGCGCGTCGTGCCGGCGTCCAAGAAGGTGTCGCCGGAGACGACAACAGCGACTGCGTTGGGACGACGACTCCCCGCTGATTCCTGTTGGAGATGAAGAGAGGAAGAGACGGGGGAAAGAGAAAAGGGATGTTCCCAACATAAGGAGACCATCATATATGTTTGCAACATTTCAATGACATTTCGGGACCATATTACTAAGCGGGTTTGGTCGAGGTCAACCTGCCACATTAGATGAAACCACTTTCTAAACCACTAAAGTACTAGATTGACACTGGTTTTTAAAATTTGGGGAGACGTTATACCCAGTTTTACGGTTGAGGGATACGATTCGATCGAGGGTAAGAGGTGAAGAACGAACAATGGACTTATTCTGGAGAAAAAAAGAGAGGGAGGGGAGAGGAACGTTGGGCCAGACGTGGACCAAAGAGAGGAAGAGGTTAATTTTCAGTTCTTTTCTTTTTAGAAAACTCTGTTAATTGTTTTTATTGCTTAATAATTTTTTTGATGATCTGAAAATTCAAGTAAAATTTGATGGAGAATTTAAGAAAAATACTCCAAACCACATTCAATTTTATTCTTGTATGTATTTTATTGTTTGCAACTTCTTTTAGTACTTTAATAAATTTATTACTCCATTTAGAAAAAATGGTTTTTAATTTGGGATGAATTTATCACGGCGTGACAATCCACCGCCTCATCGCTACTTGAGCTGGCTGTCTGGAGTCCACGCGGTGGCAAGTATGATGGCGATGGGGCATGTTCCCTACTCCCTGTTGGATGGGCACTGAGAGCTGCTACTGGATCTAGAAGCACTATTCCAGACCACACAGGTAGGGATTGGGATCCTTTGACGTGAATTCAAAGGAACATGGTGACTGACATGTGGGCTCCACCGCTCGCGAGCCCACCTGTCAGTGACCATATCATGGGAACCGCTTCCCAGAGGTAGACGGTGACCGGTGTCTCGATGGCTCATGAAGTGTCGTTAGGCCGCGTTTGTTCATGGGCGGCAGCTTCAATTGAATTTGTCTCTGGCTGGTATACACAACGGCGGTGGTGGAGGTCTCCCCTCGACTCGCAAATGACGACAACAACAGAGCCTAGGGTGACAACATCAACCCTGGTAGCAGCAGTATAAGATCTGGGGCTTCTAGCTCCACGGCACCAGTTGCTCCTCCTCCAACTCTTTGCGGTGGTGATGGTAGAGGTGATATAGGTCGGATAAGCCGTCTCGGTGGTGGCAATTCTAATTGGTCGGATCGGTGGCGTGCTAGGAGTAGAGCTGGGCGCAGCAGCGGCTCTAAGGGAGTGCCAGAGCTGGTTGTGGTTAGGTTCGAAAATGGTGTGATAGCGTCGGCTCTGTGGCAATGACGGTATAGCGCTGATGATGTACATGTTCGTGCTATAGAGGTGTAAGTTGTCTAGGCACCGGTTGACCGGTGTTTAGTGACGACAAGGCAGCTAGGAGAATTACTTAAGTCTCCTTCCTATGCTCATAACGGAAAGGAGTTTTTGTGGTGACTTCAACGATAGTGAGTGAGCATGGTGGGGGAAGGGTAGGCTAGATATGTTTTTTTGTCCTGAAGATTGAAACGAGGAGGAAAAGCTTAAGGTTTAGCATTCTACTCTTTTCTTTTCTATTGTTTTTATTATCTTAGTTATGAAATTAGTTGTGTATGGACTCGTGTAACTTTTAGCTGCGTTTGTGAATATAGAGACCAGATTTATATTCATTATTAAAATATTATTAAGTTTTCCGTAGCTAGCAGCAACAACAATAATATACATCATGCATCAACTGCGCTTCTTTAGGTAGCCATGAATTCTGATACATGCCTTTACAACTCCTCAATCAGGTGGCAAATCGGTGCCTCCCTCTCTATTTTTTCTTATAAATCAAAATTCATAATGACAAATCCTATCTTACTATAAAGTTGATGTTCACTAACTCCTAAAATTCAACATGCAAGTGTACCACATCATCACTCACTAGCAATTATTATCAAGAGTATTTTAAATATCTTGCAAATATGGCATATCATTTATAATTTTGTTGTATTTTTAGAACTCAATATACAAGCAATGTCAAATCATTATACATCATTTTCACATTATTTAAACATATACATTTAACATTTCTATAATTCACTTTATTTAATTTAAGCATATATATACATCTAACATTTCTATAATGTATAACATGCAATCATCCCTTCCATCTCATAATTACAATAACACTGACAAATAATCGTTCCCTTCCATCTCATTGGTTTCTTCTCTATTTCTTAATAAACTTACAATGGGTAAAACAATTGCTGGTGAGGAGTGAGTGTGACGCTCGCGAGGGAAGGTGTGAGCTGTGAATGCCGAACAATTGCTGGTGAGGAGTGGGTGTGACGAAGGTGTGCACCGATCAGCTATGAATGCCGCGAGCTTGTAGACTCTTGATTTTTAGAATTTGGATCTGCAATTCAAAATGCAGTAAGATTTGAGCAATATCAACTTTTTTTATTTACTGACTTTTAATTGAGTGCTAAACGTGAACTAAGACTAGAGTCTTGGTGGCTGAATCTTTAGTGTTTTCTTCAAACATGGAGTTGTCAAACACAGAGTTGTTTTATTCGCTGATTATGTCTGAATCTTCGATGTTTTCCTAAAACAGGGAGTGTTTTATTCGCTGACCTATTAGAATTAAAGATTAAAGTGTTTTATTTGTTGATATAGTAGAATTCGAGAATATGATTATAAATAGGGAGGGGAGGTGTTTTATTCAATGATATATAAGCATAACAAAATCTCAACTCAATCTTATATTTTATTCGGAGTTTTTTTCTAAAAAAATCTCAATTTACATTAAAAATCAAAATTGATGAAAGAACCCATGTGTTTTCATTAAAAATCAAAATTTACATATGAAAATTGAATATAGGTTTTCATTGCGGCTATGAAGGGCGACCTTATCTCAATCTGTATAACTGCCACTTCATCAACCCATGTGTTATCCACCACATCATTTGTCAGAATCTGAATTTTTGTCTAAAAATAGAGTAAAAGGCTCTGTACACTTTCATTCATCATACCTGGAGCTTTTGTTTAACAAAAAAGAGGGGAAGTTATAGTTTTTGGTTTGGACTCACTCTCAGTAAGTGACAACTTGGATTTCCTCAACTATTGGTTCTTGCTGGAGTGCAGTAGTATATTCCTACATGATTCATGCCATATTTTGCAATACCTAGAATCATATCAGGACAACTTTTTTTTGTTGTAGGACTGAACACCATCAACTTCTTCAGATGACATGGACTGACGCATTATGAAAAGGAATAGGAACTTCCATCTTGAATATAACAAGTGTAGTTCAACCAATTATTTTTTTTAGTTTTTGCCTACAGATACACCTTAGTGTATTGGTCTGGCAGCTTGGTATGCATGGCCACTGCCCACAGGATTCTGCACACCACATGGTCTGTCTGTCAATTTGTAATTTATCAATATTGCATTAAGCCATTAGCACATTGGCACTGCAACCAGTGTAATTTTATTCTTCAGATTATTCATTGTAAGCATATTTATGTAATCTTATTCATGTTCAGGAAATTTTGGTGAAGCAATTCAAGTCATATTTTTTTTTCTTCATACTTCCACCATGTTTTTTATATAATGATACTTCCTGCATATATAACTGGAGAAAGCACAGAGCAATGTCTGGTGCTGATTTTAAGTAAAAAAAAGCTTGACCAAGAAACATCTCTATACCCAACCTACAAACATCAAAGCTTTTAGATTCGGGATAGAATTCTGAGACTACTACACTATCACGCTGCAAGCTGACAGCTTACAATTTCCTCTTTATGTATGTTGTTCTTTTTCCCGTGATACATACGGTGTGTCAAAAGTGAGATTTTTTTCAATAAGAAAAGCACACGGAACCGTGCTTCAGACGAGGAATGGAGCTTCCAGTGCGGCGGAGGCTGCAGCGGGACTAGCAGCACGAACAGGGCGAAGCACGAGGGGATCAGACCTGTCCCGAAACTGCTCTCACCGTGTACAGACCCTCGTCTCGCTGCAGCTAATCGAGTCTGCAACAAGAGAGAAGCATAATTTCTAGTTAGTTTCTAATGCATCTGCAAACCAAAGCATCCTGAATTCCTAATAATTAATGCAGTGGAAACTGCATTTTTACAGCGGGTACTTTGTAAGATTCGAGGACAAACAGGGTGATTCCAAACGAATCTTGTCCAAGAAGCTCAGCGAGCCGTAGACGAAGGCGCAGCAGTTCAGGTCGTCTCCCACCAGCGCGTTCTCTAGCCCGATCGTGGTCACCTAATCAATCATAAGTTTTCAGAAATCAGAACACATCACAGCATAAGCAGAACGCACATTCAATCTTCTTACCATGTCAAGTGTTAGCAGCTCCGATGACCATGGCGAGTTGTGTATCTGGATCGGGAGGACGAAGACGGCGGCTTCGGCAATCACCCAGAGTATTGCTCCGATGGTGAGGAGTGACTTCAGGCGGCGGCTGTTCCACTTTATCTCCTGCACTTGCAAGATATGTGAGAAAAATACTGAACTTACTATGTTTTAGTCTAGAACAGCGGGTTAAGGAATAACCTGCAGAACAACGGAGACGAGGAAGCTGCAACAAAATATGATGGCGGGTATCTACATGCATGTCAAAAAATCAGAGGTGTAATGCTTAGAATTAGATGATTGGTACTCTATCTTCTATGGACAGAGGTTAACCAAAGGTTTTAAAACTCACAATTGCGTTGGAGTATTTGTTCATTTTCAGGTCTCTAGTGACGTAGAACGCATTGTCAAATACCATCTAATCAATGCATTAGTTGAAAACCATCTAAAGTAGAGTATCCATATATGGTTTGCTCCAGTATCTCAAAATAAATAACAACTTAAGAAAACATTGGTTGCAATTGAAAACTTAAATAGACTAAACTCATATGTCATATGGAAGATACCACTTCATACTCGACTGAAGTAACTATATTTATACTAGGAGGAAGTTGGTTTAGGACTTCTCAAACCAACGGCATAAGAGCAATATAGAGAAGCCGGCACTTTTCTGCCGACTGCAAGGCCATCTGGTGCATACATATGCATGCAGCATGCTGTTAAATCCTGGTCTCTTTCGCGTTATTATTCCTTTAAGCAATCACAATCTCATTTAGCCGAGATCGACGATACAGTAGCAGCATGGCAGAGAGTCGGAGAGCACACAATTAGCTTCTATAATCCGTACTTAACACATGCCATTCATCACATTTCAGTTGTTGGCCGTGAGCTAGCTCCCACTTGCAGGATCACGCATTCACGCTGTAGAGTGGCAACAGGTTCTCTGTTTAGGACAAAGATGGTGTTGGCAACCAGCAAAGGAGTCAAGCCATCAAGGGCTCAAGCCGATATATGCATGAAGAGTAAACAGAGCAAAAGTGGCATGATACATACTGGTATTCTGGTAAGGTACTACCTAAAAAACTTCCACAAGTTCTTTTTTTTTTGTCAAAGACTTTCAAATTTAACTCTAGTATAATTAAAGTGTAATTACATTGTACTTAAACTCTATAGTTACAATATAATTGATATATAGCGGGTGTGTAACTTGACAAGAAAAAACATATGAGGTGAGTTGGCTAGCTCAGCAAGCTTACCTGTTTAACAGGTCGTAGGTTTGACTCCACCTTTGTACCCATGGCTGTGAATTTTTTTTTACTAACTTTGCACGAATCTTAGGGCGAACCAATGGTTAGAAATTTGGAAGTTTTGATTGAAAAAATTGTCGCACTTTATGTAGCAATTCCATTGTGGTAAAGGATGCGCTTGGACATCTCTACGTGCAAATTAAATGCCGTTCCAGTCTTCAGCCTTACCATATCCTGCTCCTTTTTGTTACCATTGAGTTCTGCAAACTATGTGGCTTAGAACTTTGTATAGGGTGTGTTTAGTTCACAACAAAATTGAAAGTTTGGTTGAAATTGGAACGATATGATGGAAAAGTTGAAAGTTTATGTATGTAGGAAAGTTTTGATGTGATGGAAAAGTTGGATGTTTGAAGAAAAAATTTGGAACTAAACAAGGCCTATGGTCTTTAGTCATGAGACATTTAGTTAACCTTTACAATCAGCTTATAAACACGAGATGGTGAGATATTGGAGTAACCCAGATGAATAGAACATTCTATTGTCAGTATCTAGCCAGCACATCAGCAAAAAAAACACGCGAGAAAAAATGTCAGAAAAAACAAGCAAAAAAAACGCGCAAGAAAAAAAAAGCACAAAGAAAACATGCTAGGAAAAAACTGTCAGAAAGAAATGCGCCATTTTTAAAAAATGGTTTGAGAAAACTGCGCATGAAAAAACATTGTTTATAAAAAAACAAGTCGCTCTGAAAAAACTACCAAACTACCAGAAAAAACACTATTTATAAAAAACAAATAAAAAAATCGGATTTAACGCGAGAAAAAACAATTGTTTCTAAAAACGGTTCGAGAAAACCGTCTGACTCAACGCGAGAAAAAAAATCATCATTTAAAAAAAAAGGTTAGAGAAAACCGTCCGACTCAACACGAGAAAAAAATGTCGTTTATAATAAGAACCGCTCCTAAAAACTTTCCGACTCAATGCGAGATAAAATTGATGAACGCTTAGGTTGGATAGGATCTCTCGATTTTTTTTTTCTATCTCCTGCATAGCTTTTGTTTCATCATCTATTCTCATGTATTAGAAACCCTGCACGCCTCTGTATGCAATTATCAGAATATTTTTTGTTAACTATAGATATTATTCTTGATAACATAGATATGAAAATAATATTAAAAAAATAATAAACATCTTTTTAATTGTTATTTATAGAAGAGTGCACAATGACTCTATTTTGTGTAGACTTGACCATGCGAGGCAGTGTCAAATCCTGTTACTGGTTGCACGAATGAGATTGAAAGAGTATTTTAGATTATATGCATGTTGTCACAGGAATAATACAATTATTTTAGGTAAAGCAAACATCGGTAAGATTGTTATCGTCGAGGTTGGGCCATTATATTGATGATGTTCAAATTTTCTGATTGTCTTAACTACAAACGATCCATACCAAAATTGTCATTGACATAATTATGATTATGTATGAAAAACGTATATTATCATTAGAATTTTTTTACCCGTTGCAACGTAAGGGTATTTTTGCTAGTATAATTAAAGTATAATTACATTATAAACTATAGTTACAATGTACCTGATAAACGAGTATGTAACTTGACAAGAAAAAACATATGAGGTGTGTTGGCTAGTTCAGCAAGCACCTGTTTAACAGGTCGTAGGTTTGACTCCACCTTTGTACCCATGGCTGTGAATTTTTTTTACTAACTTTGCACGAATCTTAGGGCGCTTTATGTAGCAATTCCATTCGAGTAAAGGATGCGCTTGGACATCTCTACGCGCAAATTAAATGCCGTTCCAGTCTTCCAGCCTTACTATATATATCTGCTCCTTTTTGTTACCATTGAGTTCTGCAAACTATATATGTGGACTTTGTATAGTCATGAGACATTTAGGGCATCTACAATGTGAGCCACTCCTAGAGTATCCTCACTAACTGAGGACACTCGTAGGAGAACTCAGCTCGCAATGGAGGTCACAGCTAAGTGGGTTCTTCAAAACCCGAAGCAACTGAATGAAGGTATTCTATCCCACAGTAGATATCCCAACCAAAAAGTCATTGATATTAATACCTCTCCTACCCCTGCCGGCAACGCGTCTCTGTCTCCTCCCTCTCTCTTGTCGCCCGTCTCTCTGCTCTCTCCCTCTCTCAACTTGCTCTCTGCTCTCTCCCTTTCTCTCTCTATCTCTCAGCAAAGCGGACGGCGAGCGCGCGCAGCTCGGCGGCGGTCGGCGAGCGCCGCGCGGGTCGCGGTCGCGAGGGCGACAAAGAGGACCTCATCGCTGCCGGAGCTTCGTCAGCGAGGTCGACGAGGAGAGCCACCTACTCCGCCGCGGATCCATCACCGCCGCTGCTCGCCGCTCTCTCTCTCTCTCTCTCTTTCTCTCTCTCTCTCTCTCATGGGTCCGTCTCGGCGCCGTCCTGGCCACGCCGCACTCTGGGAGGACGTGGAGGAAGCCATCCTGGTCACGGTGGTCGCGATGAAGCTCCTCTCTCTCCCTCTTCGTCGTCGTCGGCCAGCGGCGACTTCACCTCTGCCAAGGGGGGAATAGGAATACGAGCTGGGGAACGGATATCCACAGGAGCCTGTCGCCCCCCAATGCGTCTCTTGGCTGCGTTGCTTGGCTAAAAAGCGACGAGAGACGCGTCCCTCAGCTGGGGGACGCGCTTCATCATGGGGAGCCGAAGTGGACGGAAAAGCGAATACCCATCGGTGAGGGGACGACCCAGGGGTACCCATTGTAGATGGCCTTAGATAACTTTTACAATCAGCTTATAGCCACGTGATGGTGAGATATTGGAGTAACCCAGATGAATAGATGGACATTCTATTGTCAGTATCTACTCAGCACATCAGCAACAATAGATGAGGTGAGTGGCTTGATTATCGTCATAGTAAGTTGATTGTATTACCAAATTGATGAGCAAGGATATAGAATTTATAATGGAGCATCACGCGAAAACGTTGCTGGTTCATGTCCAGTTATGTTGCGGAACCATGCATGTGGATCTATTTTTTTTTTTTTTGAAAAGAAATATAGATCTATTATGTGATAATAGCTACTTATAGTATCTACAGAAGGAGGAATAACCATGATCATAGTTGTTGGTTGAGGTATTCAGCTTAATTACAAAAATGTAATGCATAACTAGCATCAAAATAAGATGCACTTGATAGTGTAGTATTACGGGGTTTGTGGTTTCAACTCTGAGGTCCAATGTTCAATCCCAACACACTCATAATTTTTTAAGTTTCGTCTCTCCCTCAAAATCTAGTTTATTTACTAGAATCAAAATAATTTACATTTTTAATATACTCCCTCCATTTTTTAATATATGGTGCCGTTAACTATTAACATGATATTTACATGATATTGGTTTGTTCGTCTTATAAACATTGTTTATTTTATTATGACTTTGTTTTATTATTAAGGGAACTTTATACATTACTTATATTTGTCATATTTACATTTTTCTTAATAAAACTAATCATCTAAAGAGTTGTCTATTAAAAAAACAACGAAGGTAGTATTTTGTTTCTTACCAGTGACATTATCATACAGCTTTTCTGTGATGCTGATGCTACGTACTATTCCCTCCATTTCAAATTATAAAGCATAACCGCTCTTAACCTAAAGATTAAGAAACAATTATTATCACATTATCGTTTGAATCACACCAACTAATACAATACATGCAACCAATTAATTAGAGATCTTAAGAGTGTTAGATTTAAATAATAGTACTAATTTAGAGAAGAGGAGATGCTAATTAATTGCAAACATGTATACACGACTTGTATTATGAAACATTTTTTAAAAAATAGTTGTACCATATATTTTGGAGGGAGTAGTAACTAGTGTGTCAATCTAGTACCCCTTAATGTTTTTTCATTAGTGAAAAATCAACTTCCGTGAGATGGTAGAGTGCGATGGATATACTCCCTTCATATAAAAATATATAACGTTGATGATTTTTCACATAATGTTTGATCATTTGTTTTATACTTAAAAATATATAAAATATTATTTATTTTATTGTGACTTATTTTATTATTAAATAAACTATAATCTTAATTTATATTATTATATATTTATACTAATTTTGTGAGTAAGATGAACAAAAGTTAACGATGTTATATATTTTAATATGAACTCGTTCCGTCGAAAAAATCAACGAAGATTTTTGGACAGAGGGAGCATGTGGTAGTACAAAAATACCTTGTGAGTACGAGGTGGTTATCTCCAACGGCGCGTACGATCGGCTTGTCACGGTTTTGGTCTACGGCATACTCTGTTCCTCTGCTCTCACGATCGGCTGCATGTAATGTAATGCATGCTCTCTCTTGGAATCCTGACCAATTCGACACCGACACACACGCATTCGATAGAGAGATAAAACCAGAGAGATTCTCTCGATTCCGCGCGCGCCGCCTGCAGGAAATCAGCACAAGCAAATCGCCGCTAGCTATACGTACGCTCTGTGCCCATCCCTGAAACTTTTTCAGTTGATGAGTTTACGGGTAGGATCCAGTATTTATCCGCCATATCTCTAGCTTGAGATCGACGATACGGTAGCAGCTACGTATACTCGCTACTCCTAGTAGGCTAGAACTACAACTACTAGCCCATAGCCGGGGCGGGCTGTCGGCTTGTCGGCGACGCCTGCCAGAGCTCTGAAAATTTTCACTTCTTTTCTCTGTACTACAGCATGCTAGCCAGTTTGGCCTTGTTTAGGCCGTACTCCCTCTGTCCAAAAAAAAAGACAAACCCTGGTTTCCGT
>CM020186.1:4316800-4411728 GCA_009805545.1 Oryza longistaminata
ATCGGCGGAGAAGCCGCCGGCGGCGGCGGCGGCGGCGGTGACACCGCCGATGAGGATCAGCTCCTGTGTCGTAGTGGCAATGCTCTTGCTTATGCTCAGTTAGTTGCTCCTGAGTGATTAGTCAGGTTGTTTAGTTTAGCATTAGCAGGTAGATTTTGTTGAGTTAAAAAAATGTAAAGTAATTATGGTATTGGTTATGCTACTAACAAGAAACAAGTGACGAGAAAACTTATAATGTGCGTGAGACTAAATATTGGGGCGAGGGGATTAGTTATCGTTTATGTGCATATCTCTGCTACTTAAAAATTACGTAGTGGTGGCGGTGACTCCGACCCTGACAGACACGCGTAATACCAACCGTAGGATCGTGAAATCCATTGGCTCATATCGCATCCGCAACGCTCTGATCCTGCCGAGCGCAGACGCGCACATGTTCCCCTCTCTCCCGAGCGGTGCTTTGATCCGTCTTCCTCTCAACCACTTCCTCGATCCCCTTCGTTTCAACAGCGGTCGCGATCCGTCGTCCTGACGCCGCCGTCATCCTCCTTCCTCCCCATCCCCCATCCCCCATCCCCCAGCGCCCGCATTCCCCCTCCCCCTGCTGGCAGCTTCTCCACCGCGCCGGCGCCGGATTGCCGGCGATGGCGGCCAAGCAGGTACTCATCCATTGCTTCCCCCCTTCCTCTTCTTTAAGGCCTTGTTCGGTTGCTTGGGAATTAATCCCCAAGGGATCCTATCCAGGGAGGGATTGAGTGAATCCCTCCTATCTCACTCAAACCCTGTGGGGTTCGAATCCCTGCCCGTTTCTAATCCCTGTCATATAAACCCTGCCTTCGTTTAGCACAGGGAAATATAAAGCAGCGGCTGTACGTTCCCAAGCAAGCAATGAAACAATATGCATTCTCCCAGATCAAATCCATAGGACGCAGTAAATGAGCCTCCTTTTCTCTTGCTAAATGAGCCTCCTTTTCTCTTGCTAATTGTGCAGCCTCATCTTCAGTTTGTTTGGTCCTCATATCAAGGTACCTTTCCATAAGTCCTTCTACGCCAACACTCTTCTTTTGCCTCTTGGGTTCTTTTTCTTCTTTGTTTCTTGGTACAGCAACAACCCTTCTATGCGGCATCTCTTTAAGCCTTTCAGCATTTGCATTATCATCTTCAGTTGCATCTGCATCATCTTGTACTTGATAAGCCAAGGTGTCCTCATAATCTGGAAATATAATCTCAGTGTTACCAAGATCATCTTGATCACTCTCAACTTGAGTAATGATTGGATGTTGCAATGGCTCAGTTGAGGTGAAATTGTAGGTTCCTTCTGCAGTATGTCCTACACAAGAAAATTGAGTACAAGAAAGGGTAAGCAAGAAAGCATGATTATAACTTGTGATATTGAAAACAAGGATTATAGCTTGTGATAGAACTAACCATCGTAAAGTTCTCCCAAGGCCTCAAATAGAGGGAAAGATTTGGTGCGAAACTTCTTGGCTTTAGGAAATGACTACACAATAAAAGGAAAACACTAAAAAGATGCATAATGTAATTAACTACAAAATTAAGTAATGGTCAGAAATAATCTTACGATGATTATATTGTTCCATATAGCAGGCTCAGCCTCAATGATGCATCTCTGGTTATTCCATGAAGCTCCACTTTGTTTTCTAGCCTCTTTCAGCATCCTATATTCTCTTTTTAGCTCTTTCTCCTTTTCTTGGATTTGGGACTTTGTTAAGCAGACATATCTGTCCTTCTCATGGAATTCCTTCACGATTTTGTTCCAAGCTTCTGAAGTCCATCCATTCTGACCCCTATACTCAGGAGTGTTGTGCTCATGCAATAACTCAACAAGAATCTTCTCTAGGGCTGGGTTCCAAGAGGCTCTTGTTTTTTCTACACAAGATAAGAATTGATGTATAATCTACATTTAATAATTTCAAACATGAATTTCACATGTTCTATAATTGCATACCTATTGGAGAACCTCCATGCTTTCTTGTAGGACGACCTTTCGGAGAGTTCTTCTTTTGTGCAGCTTTCGCTAAAAGCATGGTCAACCTTGGAGAACCTCTTCCAAGCATATTAACTGAGAAAGGATGCATAACACAATATTCATAACAAAAGCATTGTAGCAAATGTATGTCACATGCAACCACCATAGTTCATTTATAACATAATATTTGTAATATGTCGTAGTTATTACAGCTCACAAAACATCAAAAAAAAATCAAATATACTACTTATTACAACCCACTAATTCCTATGCTGTCGATAGTCATTCCACATTTGATGTGCTATCGTGTCCCTCAAAAGATTCCCTTGATTAGTGTTTTGATCATTGCCTTCATCACCATCTGGCAGGTCAACATAATTGCTTGGATGGATATTATGTGGTTGGTTATTTAACCATTGCTCATCCCCATTCAGTGATCGAATAATATTATGGAACACTGCAGCAGCCACTGGTATCTTCACTTGGTTCTTGATTTTGTGGAAAGTTGCAACTTTGAGGATAGGGAAGCGCTTCTTTACAACCCCCAAAGTCCTTTCAACATGATTCCTCAATACCGCATGGCGATGGTTAAATAACTCTTTGTAGTTTTGAGGTCTACGCCGACCTGCCCCATACTCCTTTAGATGATACCTGACTTTACGATATGGTGCAAGGAAAGAATTGGTGTTGGCATATCCACCCTCAACCAAATAGAACTTTCCAGGGGGTACTTGGAAGCCTTTGTTTACTGCAGAGGTAAGAACCCTGGCATCTGTAGCCGACCCCTCCCACCCAGTAGACATGAAAGTGATCTTCAGATCAAAATCACAAGCTATCATCACATTTTGGCTAAGAGTATTTTTCCTATTTCTAAATGGAGCTGCTTTGTCAGATGATATAGATATGGGTATATGGGTGCCGTCAATTGCACCAAGGCAATTCTGCAGCAAAAAAAAAAAACCAGATATGATTTTCTAAAAATGTAAAACAGCATATTAATAAGGATATAAGTGTTTAGGTAAGAACCTTGAAATAGGGATAAAATCTAGGATCTTTTTCTATTTTCCAATGAACTTCATTAGGATTTGGAGGCTTCAGAAACCGCTTCGAGAGCGAAGGGACAACTGAGTTGAAGAAATGCTTTACGTGACGATGAAAGCTATCCCCACTGTGCCCAAATTTCTCTTGCAAATCTATAGTAGTACTATAGATAGCACACAAATTATTTACAATTTTGCACTTAGCACAGCAACAAAAGATCAAGAAAGATAATCACAAAAGAATCACTAAACTATGGGAATTAATCTTAAGAAGATCCAAGTTATGAAGCATATTTAAAAATTGATGGGAAAAATGAAAAGAACAATAAGGATCTTTTTTTCTTAAAGAGTGCACAGTGCAACAATAATTGATGGCAGTAGCACTTACAGGATGTATGAAAAAGCAGATTACATGGCAGTAGCACTTACCAAATTTAGTTGTCAAATTTAGTTACAGATGATCTTTTATTAGTTAGCGCCGAGCATGTTCAGAATTCAGAAATCTGAAAAATCTGAGAACTTGTATATTCTCTATGCTTTTTTATACAAATTTAACCGTATGTTGAAAGGAAAAGAAATTTTGGTCTACATTACACCACTTCTTTTATTTTTTATATTTACATCACAAAATATAGATAAACAACTTAAAGCAAAGGGAATAAATAGATCTAGTACCTCTTGGAGAGGGTACAAGGTCCCAGGAAGGAGAGGGTACAAGGTCCCAGGAAGGAGGAGGTTGGTCTTCTCCAACTCTAATGGGTGCACGTGCAATCTACAAAACAAGCACAACTTATACACATCACTGACAACTCAAATTCAGAACTAGAACTAGAGTTACATAAAACCCAGAACTAGAGCTAGCTAGCATCAAAGTAGGAGCTGCTGTTTTTCAATCAAATATAAGGATCTCATCATCAAATACAGTATAACATGGGTACAGAATTAATCACCCAATCAGCTCATTTAACACTAGACATATTAGTGCTTGAATAGCTATGATAAACATGTTTTATACAAGTATCATGTTGAGGAAAACAAATCTGTTAGTCTAATGAGACTAAAAGCTACTGTTGTTAGTTTAAAATAAATCAGTTTAAGTATACATTACTGTATATACTACTGCATTTTGTTGCTAGTTTGTTTGTGAAACAATGACGATAGAATTAGTTTACAATTCAGAAATGTTAAACTAATTACAGAGTACCTCCATAGCTCTACAATCCTCAAAATCAGGACACCCAACCCTTGTAATTTCCAAACAGAAATATAACCAACAACCACAAGTTGGGACTCCGGAAGCACCAAGAACTGAGTACTTCACTGTAAAAACTTGTAAGTCAATTTTACAAGACATGCCCAGGCAAGCATCACAGCATCAGTCACACTAAGCAAAACTAATCAAGGCAAGCATGTTTCCATAGCCACCATACAGCTCTCGCTCTCACCATCTGCTGCCTCAAAGCCACCGTGAATCAAGAACTCAAATCAAGAACCAGAGTTGGGTGGTGCGGCGGCGGCGGCAAATCAAGAACTCATCCCCACCCAACCAAGAAAAAAAGCTCCACGCCCAAATCAAGAACTCACCAGATCGAGCAGGATACGAGGAGGACGAAGACGAATCGCTGAGCGCTCACACACCAGATCGAATCACGGCGAGACGAGAGATGGCGGCGACGACGGGAAAGGGAGAAGAGAAGAAAACCCTAACCCTAGCTTTGCAAGAGGAGGGGAGAAGGGGAAAGGCAGCGTGCTCACCGGAGAGAAGATGGCGGCCGGAGGAGAGAGCCGTGTCGTCGCCGTCGCCGTCGCCGTCGCCTCCGGGTCGCGCCGCGCGCCGCCCCCTCCGTCGCGTCTTCGTTGCGCCGCCGCCTCCTCTCGAGGAAATTTTCCACGCCCCAGGAGTAGATGATTTTTTCCCGGGCCTAGAGAAGAGGGAAACCCCGTGGTGGGCCGGGCTAAAATTCACGGCAGGGCTTAACCGAGCGCACAATTTCGCATGGGCCGGGATTTTTTCCTCGCCGGGGTGATCCATGGGGATTGGGCCCCGATCCCGGCCGGGAACAGCCCAACCGAACAAGGCCTAACTGAATGAAAAATCCTTGCGTTTTTGGCGGTTGAGTAAGGTCATGTGCATCGGTGAGTGCATCACACTGCTGAGTTCCATGTGTGATGAAAGGGGGAGGGATGTGAGCAGATTGGATTGTGATGATTTTTCAACAGCGTGCGTATAGATGAATTGAGGAGGGATGTGAGCTGATTGGATTGTGATGATTTTTCACCATGCATATCCGGCCATTGTGATGATTTTTCAGCAGAGTACCTAGAGATTAGCTGTCAGGCTCTCAGGCAAAGCATAGTAATAAACTTCATCTGCGTCTTAAGGATCATTCGCATGCATAACAACTGTGATTATGCATGATCTGAAAAGGGCAGTAAATTATTAATGATGAACTACTGTGCGGGACTCATATTTTTGTCTCTTTGCAGAAATAAAAACGACTAGAATCCACTCATTATTATATTTCTTTGTACACAAAGTTACTAGAGCAAATATGGCAAAGGAGCAAATGCAACAGCAGGAAAATAAAAGGAAAAGAATCAGATAGAATGAGACTATATATATGTTCAGGAATCAATGCAGAAGTGACCAAAAGACTAGCTAGAAATTTGAGAAAAATATGCACATGCTGCACTACTATTGTTGTTCTTAAACAATATTCCTTTCAAAGAAAAAATATTTCGAAACATGCATATTGCCCGCTCTCTGCTGCTTAGTGGATACTGGATTTGATTTATGCAAAGATCATATCAGAGAGAAATATTATCTGATAGACAATCAAGAGTTTTTAGGTTTTCAGAGAAAATTTAGACCATGCTAAAAAAGAAAACAACGTAGTGCTTGGTTACTATGCAGTCCCTTCTGTGGCAATACATCATGCGAAATAATCAACTTGGAATGCAATGTTGTTTCTTTTATAAGGGAGTTAAATAGTTTAGAAGAATATGGGTCAGAATTATATTATTATTATTGATCTGTTTATGTTGTTTGCTACTGTACCACCTATGCATGATTATGTACCATCCTATTCTGTTAATGTACAGTCAATTGTGTATTTTTTATGTAACAATTGAGTCTATGTACTTGTGAGAAAGATCATTTTCTGATTGAAATTGATTGCTGAGTGTACGACAAGTCCCCTAACTTACGAAACCGTTTAAATAAGGTCCCTCGGCAGTGAGAGGGACAGGTGGGGATATAGAGAGGGGATAGAGAGAAGTGGTAGTGAGGATGACAGGTGGGGTTCACGTGGGCCCCACCATTTTTTATTATTGTGTGTGTGAAACTGACATATGGGTCCCATAGGTTTTATTATTTTTCGGATCGAATTGCCACGTAAGCGCCACGTCGACGCCACGTCAGATGAAAACCGAGTCAAATTTGCCACGTAGAAGCCACCTCAGCCAAAACCGGGGTCAAATACTGCCGAGGGACCTTATTTAAACGGTTTCGTAAGTTGGGGGACCTGTCGTACCCGGTTTTGCGATTAAGGGACGAAAATCGGAATGGGCGACAAATAGAGGGACCCAAAAGTGAACTTATTCCCTTCTAAAACGGAAGAGCGTTTGGCACTTTGGCCCAATAACAACTCGAGCGTTTGGCCCAATAACTTAAATGGGCTAAATCGTACTGTGAAAGCTACAGTTGTTCGATTAAAGAAAGTCCGGCTACCTCAACTATGGGTTATATCTACTTTATATCCCTCAACAATAAAATCAGGTATAACGACTCCTTCAAATATTAAATTAGTACTACCTCTGTCTCATAATAATTATATTTATAGGATTTGAATTTGGTCCAAAACAATTATCACAATATAGTACTAATGGTTCCATTAATCACTTTTCATTTAAATTTCTTCATATTTTACCCTCAACTACTCTTCAACTCTTACCTACCATTTAATAAAGGACAACTACTCTTCAACTCTTACCTACCATTTAATAAAGGACATCATAGTCTTTCTTCTAAACCTTAATATGCACTAAACAATCTATAATTATAATTATTTTAGGATGGATGTAGTACAAAATACTGTTAGGAAACGATAGGCAAACAAATGATAAAAAATAATAGATCGATCATAAAAGACACGAGATTTAACGTGGAAAACTCTCCCAAAGCATGAGAGAAAAAACAACGGGCGCCAGCCAGCAAAATATCTTCACTATATTGGGGTGAGGTTACAACGCTACACAGCGGCTTACAAGAGGTATATATATGAGGTGGAACCCTAAAAGGCATGACGATCCGGCCCAAGCCTTCAGCGACGTGGCCTCCGCTTCACTCCAGCAGAAGCTAGCCTTTATTAAGTACAAATAAATTTGAATCACAGCTCAATAAATGCTTCTCCTAAAGCAACCTTGAGCGCGGTATTGGAGACGTGACATGTTCACTACGGTAAGAAAATATCGAGTCAGCAAGAAAGTTAGGATTATTCGGTGGAGCTCATATGTCATCCTCACTCTCACTCCTTAATTTCTTCCTGCTTCCCCTCTCCCCCTCTCTTCCTCCCTTCGGCAGATGGGTCTTGAGTCCGTGGACACGTTGCCGATGCCCTTAGCTTTCGCCGCGGCGCCGCCAGCGTCGTCCGTTACTTTACGTCCCCGCGCTTCGGTCGTTTGGTCCGACGCTTCGCGTCACGCGGTCGCTCACTCGCTCCCCCATGATGCCGAAGCTGAAATGCCCGATCGTGTAGAACACCACGATGTGCACCGCACCGTAACAGAAGTAGGGGTGTAAGTGGGTCAGCCGCGAACCCACTTAAAGGTCAGTTCGCGGCTTATTTTAGCCTATAAGTGGGTTTCGCGGGTTAGCCACTTGCACCCCTAAGCAGAAGAGCACGACAATCTTGCGCACCGCCGGCTTCGTGGTACGAGTGCGACACGAGCGCATCCATGTGTGAATTTGTGATGCCGATCGAGCGCGAACAGCGGCATTCTGGGAGCCGGGGACGAAGGCGCTGATGGTGCTGGACTGCTGGTGCCCGACACGCTGAACAACCAGTCCGGCCATATCATGGAGTAGAGCTTCTTCACGGACGACGCCGGCCGGCTTCCTCAAATACTTGGAGCTAGCAAAACATGCAAAGCCATGTACGGTGATTAATTAGCTCACAGTGACCGCTCGGAACATGACACGACATCGTGATCATGTGTACACATATATACCTTAGTGGTCGGCTGATGCTAGGCGCTGTCCGAGAAAGGCTGCTTGTTGGAGCACAGCCACGGCCGCTTGCATGCTGCAGCTGGATCAGCGAGGCGTAGGCGCTGCAAGAGGGTTCTTCACTAGGTGCTATCGTGTCCGCCACCGCTATCGTTCCGGTAGGGCAGGTGGGCGGTGGCACAGGGGGCTCCAGGCGAAGGCTTCCCCTCACCGTGCTAGAGCTATAGGATAGAGAGGGGGAGATGGGATAAGGAGAGTGGGGGAGAAGAAGAGAAGTAGACACTTATATGTGGGCCTCATGTTTAAGTTTTAATTTACTTGATAACCGAGATGTCACAGTTAGCGAAAACCACTCTCAAACCCACCGAAATTTTGACAAATTGACCCTATAAGAAAACTTATTTTGAGATTGATCCATGCTAAAAACTAATTGCAAAAATGAGTTGTCGGCTCAGTGTCATCGAGTTTGGCGCGTATATATATCGTCTCAGCACCAGTAATGTTGGCGCTAAGATCCAAAATGAGCTGGCGGCGCATTCTAAGTTTTCTTAAAGGGTCGATTTGTCGAAATTTCGGCTCAAAACCAAGTCATTTTGACTGCTTTTAATAGTTGTAGGAGTATAGATATAACACGTGGATACAGATCAAATAAATCTAACGTGTAGTTGAGGGAGTCCATTAGACTTTTTCCTGATCGATTTAACGGAGCCGTCAATGAATCAGTTTGGGCTTGTTTGGTTGTTTCGTTGCAGGCTAACTTTATCGTAATCCAATTTGCAAAAGGTATGACCAATCACACAAAGTGTGACTAAACAAATTGTTACATGAAAGTGAACGAAGATTTGGCTAAAAATAGGTATATGACATGTGGGCCAACGAGTGAGATTTACCATACTTGTAGTTGTAGCAAACAACCAAACGTTTGCCTAATAAAATATGGCAGGTCTAAAGTGTCTTAACATATTTGTTGCCCACTAAAATATATGGCACGTTTAAAATGTCTAATATACTCCCTTCGTCTTGTAAAAACCAACCTATAATAATGAGGAATTGAGGATAAAATTAATCATCTTAGTTTAGGCATAACCAGCGACGGGGCATTAACCGGAAGAACGAATCTACTTAACAACTATAGTACTAGTACTAGTTCATCAAGCAAGTCAAGATATATATTTCTAGTATATATGTTTCAAATAAAATTTTCTCTTAAATTATTGATCCGATCTACGATCCGATTACATCTTTATGTTCGTAACAATTAAATCTTTATAGTAAGATCTCACATGATTATATTTTTATGACAGATTACAAATTACTTTTATAATATATCTAAATTACTTTTAGATTTCATTAAATTACTTCTTAGACATATAAAAGTAAATTCAATAAAGACTAAAAGTAATTTACATATATTATAGAAGTAACTTAAAATAAAAAGAAAGTAACTTGTCACGACATTAAAAGTAAATCCGTTGTAGGGGGGTGTTAAAAACATGAGTCTATCTACAAATTAAATTTAATCAACACAAATTATGGAATTGAATAAAACCGATAATAAAATAAATAACTCATAACATTATGAATGTATAAGAAGTAATTTAATCTAATCTAAAAGTAAATTATGTATATAACAAAAGTAATATACAACATAGATATTTTTTATCGAGTATAATCATGTAGGATCTTCTTGTAAAGATCTAATTGCAATGAGAACAATGGTATTATTGAATTACAGATCGGATAAGTAATTTAAGAGAAAATTCTACGAGAAGAAAAAAAAGACATGCACTATTAGTTGTACTAGTAGCAACAAGAGTGAGGTCGCTCGATATGACTAACCAACGATTGTCTCGTCATTGTCATGTCCTATAATAAGATATGATGCTTCCTAATATAATAATTAATCTGAGATATGATACTTTCTAGTAGAATAAATCTGGACAGAGGAAAGACCCTGCCCAAATTTATTCTACTAGCTAGGAAATTAACATCACATCCTATCATATCATAGATTGGTTTTTATGGAAACGTAGGAAGAATGGTGTGATAAACTGTGACAGCACAAAAGGCCCTTAAATACATTGGTTGCCTGAAACAAAATACACTACTGCATCCTGATTGTCCATAAATCGATCACTTTGCAGGGGGATCATGTTCCGTGCGTACGCGCCGACAAAGGAGACGGCGCGCACTTTGGCAGCCCTAATAGCGCTTAGCGCTTTGCTAATGGCATTTAGCGCGGTTTATTTCGGGTTTTTTCGGATAAAAATTTGCCATGCGTCTGTTTCTTCACTTTGTTTAGTTGACTAAAACAAACTTTCAACTCGGATTTATTCAGGATTTGAAAACTTTCAAGTCTAGATTTAAACTCAGATTTAAAAATTTTTAAGTCAAGATTTGAATACTTTAAAATTATCAACTCAGATTTTGAAAACCTTCAAATCTTGATTTGAAAATTTTCTAGTCAGATTTGAAAAAAATTCAAGTCAAGATTTGAAAACTTTCAAGTCAAATTTAAAAAATTTCAACTAAAGATTTGAAAAATTTAAACTCAGATTTAAAAACTTTCATCTCAGATTAAAAAACATTCAACTCAAATTTGAAAACTTTCATCTCAAATCTTAAAAACCTTCAACTATTTAAGTCAAGATTTAAAAACCTTCAACTCAGATTTAAAATTTTCATCTCAGATTCAAAAACGTTCAACTCAAAATTGAAAACTTTCATCTCAAAACTTAAAAACTTTCAATTCAAATCTTAAAAACTTTCAACTCAAATTCAAAACTTTCAGAAAAATTAAAGATGAAATATTCAATTTCTAAAATAAAAAAGGGAAAAAATCGGCACAAATTGTTCACGGCCTCCCGCGACGGAAAAAAAGAAAAAAAAGGAAGAGACTACGCGAGGGTGTGGGCCAGGAATGCGCGCCGCTTAAGCTAATAGGGCGTACGCGCTAATTAGCAATCGCGCACTTTGCATGGGGGATATTGTAAACATTTGTGACCAACCATGCATTGCAATCATGTCATGCTTCTCCCGTTGGATGGCAACAAGAAGGTCATGAGAAAAAAAATTGAAAGGACAATAATATATGAATGATTTGGAGGCCAAAGTACTGCATGCATTCATTTCCTAGTATAAATAGTGGACCTAACATAAACTCGACATCACGATTGTTGAGCAATACTATCAGATCAACAACATACCCTCGACATCCCAATCGTTTAGTAATGCTATCAAATCAATTAGTAGTGGCCAAACTCCTAGCGGAAATGTTACACCTAGCAATAGATTGAGGGTGATTTGATAT
Organism: Oryza longistaminata; assembly: GCA_009805545.1. Taxonomy (NCBI): domain Eukaryota; kingdom Viridiplantae; phylum Streptophyta; class Magnoliopsida; order Poales; family Poaceae; genus Oryza; species Oryza longistaminata. The sequence continues at coordinate 4,328,365 of CM020186.1, forward strand.
CACATATTGGAGCATGCCAACTAGAAATGTTACACCTAGCGATAAAATGAGGGTGATCTCAAATGAGATATTGGAGAATGCTAACTGATCGTATAGTTAAAACATGTGCATGTTCAATTTATCCCCTATTACAGTTAGGGCTATATAGTAAAAACAAATTTTCTCTAACGGCTGAAATCCCCACCTGCAATTTAAGGATAGTGAAAATCTTTATGAGAGAACCTATAAAACCAACGGAAATCTATTCTTTAGATGTGGTCGTGATCTAATGATGGTGAAAATTGACAATCTTCATAAGAGGACCTACAAAGCGAACGAAAATATATTCTTTACACATCGTCAGTTAAGCCGACCCCTTGTGAAGATAGAATTTTCACAAGTGATGAGATTAAGTTGACCGCTAGTGCTATAGACTTTCAGCCAAAAAATAAAAAAAAATCCAAAAACCCTAACCTCTTAAAAACCCTAGCTACTTGACCATTTTCGCGTATGACAAGTGGGATCAGGTATTGATAGTGTAGTAAGTAACTATTGTATGAGAGCAAGTTTAACAGTATAGCCAACTACTGGTTCCAAATCATCAATAGTTAATTTAATAGCCAATTCATATAATAATTGTTCACTATACTTTTAATACATGGTCCCACCTGTCATATCCGTGCTACAGCTGGCTATGGATCTGTAGCCCGCTGTTCTTCTCTCTCATATTTTAGATAAAATATGTTTATAGCTGGCTAATAGTCTGCTATTGTACATGCTCTGAATTAGCTATTAAATTGACTATGATGATTTGGATCTAGAAGTTGTTTATACTATTAAATCTACTAGTAGTCCGCAGATGGCTCCGCCCTATGAAACCGGCAAGGTGGTGGCCAGCGGCCTGCCGTACACCACCACCGAGGCGGAGATCCGGGAGCTCTTCGAGCGGTTCGGTCCCCTCCGGTCGCTCCAGCTCTCTCGCTTCCCGGACTCCGGCAACTTCCGCGGCCTCGCGTTCGTCTCCTTCGAGGTAACTGTCGAATTAACACTTCTATTATGCTCCATTTTATTTCCATCTTGATGTTGCACCAAATAATTTCAGCATCCGTATGATTGTACTACTATTTGTCTTAAGTTGTCCTGGACTTTGGAGGTAACAAATGGTTGGCCGAATGCTCATTTGCAGCCATGGCCGCTTCATCCTCTACCTGAAATTCTGAATCAACTTGGTGTTATGACTTGCTAGTTGCTACAGAGGAAGTTGCTGTTATAGTCTTATGGTCTGCACCTATCCGATTATTGTTACATTGCTCTGATTGTCGTTTCACTGGTATTGAGAAATGTCGTTCTACTGGTGTATGTATCATATTAAAAGCCTTGTATAGTTGTATTCCTAATCTTATACTACAATCCTTGGATGTCTGTGCATGGAACAATACTGTATGTCATGACTTTGTTGGATCGATGGAAAGCTGATAAAGAAATAAAATTTTTAACAGTGGAATTCCTTTTCATACTATCTTTGTAATTTTCATTTGTCATGGAACATACTTGCCAAATCACAAAAAGTTGGTTACTTTTAGTTTGATTTGATAGACTGATTTTGTTCTACTGTGCCATTTCAGTCAAACGAGGTGGCAATGAAGTCTCTTGAGCTTGACGGATTCAAAATGTAAGGATGAGGAGTGGCTATTTCTCTTCAACTCATGGAAGCACGCCATGGAGCATTTGCTCTATACTGATATATGCATTGTGTTTACAGTGGCAACAGGTTTATGAGAGTTGAAAGATGCAGGTTGGCTGCTGGCTCGAAGAGGAAAAGGACTGTGGAGTTCCAAACTGATCCTAAGAAGGCTGATGGGTGTCTGTCAGCATATGTTGGCAATCTCAAATGGGATGTTACAGAAACAGACTTAAGGGACTTCTTCAAGTCACTGAAGATTTCATCGATAAGGTTTGCTATCAACAAGAGAACAGGTGATTCTCGTGGTTTTTGTCATGTTGATTTTGAGGACGACGAGTCGCTTGAGAAGGCTGTAGGAATGAATCAATCTGAACTGCGCGGCCGACCTATCAAGATATCATATGCTGTCAGTAACAGGGGCTGAAGGCTACTAGATAGTAAACTTTGAGCATGAGCGAGCCTCAGTGTTATGCTTTTGCTCCCTCAGTTTTGTTACGGTTATATATCCGTATTAAGTTTCTACTGAAAGTGTTGTTTCCTGCATCAATCTCTATGTAGAATGTAATTCACCGTGTGACAAATACTTGGTGCTACTTAATATCGACCTTATAAACACTTCTCAGAAATCTCGGTCAAATATAACTATCTGGTCATATCAGTGGCGACTGATGTTGGAATGTTGTCTCATTGAGTTTGATGTCGAGGGCCTAAAGTTAGTAATTGTTGAGCTCAGAACTAAACCTAATCTTTTAGAGTATTATATCCCATCTGAATAGATGTTCTTTAACTAGAGTATATGCTTTTCACAGTACTTGTTTGCAGGGAATGCCTTCTCCAATGCATTTTAACGTCTCCCTGAGGCACGCACGCCTGCTGTCAATGCTTGATGCTGTCTGCTGTCCACTGCTTGATGCTGTCTGCTGTCCACTGCTTGATGTTTTCTGGTTGGTTTTATGCATCTTTTGTGGTGCCCTGGGAGGGGTAACTATGCTCATAATACTGTCCATCTCATGATATAGAAAAAAGGCAGTCGCTGAGCTCATCACTACACGGACAAGGATTTTGTTTGTTTCAGGTCTTGTTTGTCGACGCATTCATTCACTTCCCGTCCTGGCAAGAACATGTGGTCAGTAAATAAGATGCCCGTGATATCTCATTATGACAAGAACATGTCTCTGATTTTCTGGCCGCTGCGGGGCCCTGTGTTCTTGCAATGGAGGAGACATTGCCCGGTTGTGAAGTTCAGATTTCAGACCCTGTGTTCTTCTGGCTTTGTGCCGTGCTTGGTGCTTCTAATTAACTGGAATGATTCTCCTGTGTTTGGTTAATGATAGTTGCAACTGAGCTTTGGTCCAATCTGAACAGCTTTATACGCGCCTGATCAGATTAAAATCGGAGATCTGTGTGTGATCTGTTCCTGGATATTGATCAGATTACGCAAAGGAACGTCGTTTTCCTGTACGTACGTAGCCTGCCTGTCAGGTCTGCAATTGGCATCCGTGGAACGGCTTGCTGGAGGAGCATGATTGATTGATTGCCATTTGTTCATTTCTCGGAGATAGCTGGCTAACCGCTGGATGATGATTCGAGTTTTCTCTCTCTCTCCCGAATGGAAACGATGAACTCGACAAGCTGGGAGGACACGGATCGGGAACGTCCTTTTCTCGATCATTTCAGCACGGGAAGGAATCGACCAGCTCAAATTAAAACGAGGTGCTCCTTATAACAGTAGGATTGAGATAAGAGCATCGGTTTGGGCCCAGGTTCTCTAGCAGCATCGCGTCCACGTCCAGCCACACTAATCCAGGTCAGACTCCTGCCCTCCCCGAGCGAGGATCCTCTGCGTAGATCCTAATCTTCTCTGGCTTTTACTTTGTGGCGGCGCCAAATGCCGCCAGTGAAGACCCAAAATAGCCGTCACAAAGATGGTTTTCGTAGTAGTGATAGTTTTAGCTAGTCAAACAAAGATTAAGCAGTAGGTTAAAATACTACTACGCTGTATCAGGAGATTAAGAGAGAGTCCTACTGGTTCAAAAGGTGAAATAGAATTAAGGAGGTCTATTGCCCCCTACTCTGAAAATATACTCGTTTAGAGACAACTTTTTAATTAAAACTTTACTCTTTTATTCATTATGATCAGAGTTATTAGGGGTAATACTATTTTTTCTCGTATTCGTTATTTTGTGCATTGTTTTGGATCTGTGTTGCGCAGTAGTAGGGGTGTAAATAAACATATCATTATTTAAGGCAACTATTTTTTAGGGCATCCTCGGGAAAAATAAAATATTGTCATGTTTCAATTAATGGATGCGCGATTCCTCGGTCCTGATGCAGGCAAACAATAGCAAAACAGAGTGCCAGTGTCCCGTCCGTTAAAAGGGCACCAAAAGGGCCTTTTGGCTCATGTTTCTTCCATCTGATTATCAGAAGCATCTTCTTCCTCGCCCACATCCTCATACACCCTTTTCGGTTACTGACCATATCACATCTCAATCTAACTCATCTACAGGTCAAAAATGGAGGTAAAGAAAGCCGCAGCCACGAATCGCCTGTCATCTCTTCATTATTCCTTTTGAAATGGAATTTTACATTCCCGCTTGTTTAGAAATATGTAGTTTTCATCATCATATCTGTTTGCATGTATAGTAGCAGTAATGACAAATGACTAGTAGTTAATTGATCCTTGGATTAATTATCTTGTGATGCAGAAGGGGAGGAGGCGGCACATCCCGGCATTCGGTGAGTGGAACCAGCAATGCGAGGAGCTGCCAATCACGCAGTACTTCGATTCGGCGATGGAACACGGCCTCGTCGTCACGGCCGGACACTACTACCACGCCACCGCCGGCGAGTTGCTCTTCAAGGTCGCCGGCTCACCGCCTCCACAGAAGCCACCCAAGAAAGCAAGTATACTATGCCCTGTGCTCCATAACATTTTTAGTGCTTGCACACTACCTGGAAAAAAACCCTAAAGAAATTCTAGTGCTTATTACTCATTGCCTAAACATTTTAGTGATCATAGTAGTAAAATATAGATATGTCCGTTGTCTAAAAGAACTTCGATCTATTGTTGATCACTTTAAAGTGAAGGTGTCTTTAGTATATCTAATTAATTCAAATTTGAAGTATGCATGGAAGATTTGTGGATATTTTATCAGAACACACATGGCATATATATCTTGATAACCTGCACGCACTACCTCTATCTTGATTTGTTCTTTGTCAAGACGGTTTTATGTTTGCATTTGTCAGGTGAGGAGCACAAAGAATGGGATGGAGAACCAGGCGGCGAGGAGGAGGGATGGACCATCTGTTGTTGTTGATGGTGGGGTAGTTGTCCATGGATCGAGGAGGCCTAGGGTTGTTAGGGCAGTAGACGAGGACTTGTACAAAGTCCCCTCTGAACTCCTCCGCAAGAAGGCAAAAGGGGTACTACTACTGCACCCAATTTAACCTCCATTTTATCTTTAATTATCTTGAGGATACTAATTAGTTTTCGAAGGATGAAACAAATCGCTAATAAACCATGTCAGTGTACAGATCAAGTTGACTCCTAGTAATTCTTGTTATTCACTAAATGTCCACGTGCTGATATTTTTTTATCAGAGGAAGCATGTGAGAAGTTTGTGGATGGGCTGTGTAGGACTCAATTGCGTCGCCTGAATCATAAAGAAGATGCAATCTACAAGGCTACGCATGGCAACATTGTTCAACTGTACCGAGAAAGCCTCACAATATATATGTGGACCGATTGGCCTTTATTTTGTGGTTGAAGCTCGTTTGTCCAGACTGCAGTCTGGGGTGCAAGCAACTGTTGCTTGCACCTAGTGAAAATTTGTTACTGCCATATATGTAAATTATCTAGGAAAACGAATGGTAGATGATCTGAAGCTAGCTAGCTAATCTAATTTGCAGAGCCTTGCTGCTTGCCGTGGCTCTTCATCAGCCGTGGTAGAACGCTCTCGAGCTTTGTGCGACACTAGCTAGTGCCCCTTCATCGTTCTACGTGGGGAGCTTTTGTTTTTTTACTTGGTCCGTCTTGTCAATTTGGCATGCATGTAGGACGGACACTGTGATGCCGTCTAGACCTCTTGGAGGTGGGGACAAGTTGTCAGAGATGCGACTTCACTTACATAATAAGATCATAGCGGAGCGAACTTTCTCAACTTTTTTATAAGTTAGTTGTGTTTTCTTATATAAATTAAGAGTAAATTTAACAAAATCTCATGTATTGATGAAAGTTTAGGAAAACCATAGGTTTTATAACATATGACACATAACCACGGGTACCATCGTTAAAATCTTGATAAATTTCAGCATTTCTTACATTTTTTAGAATCCTAAAAAAATTAAAGTATCAAGAGTAAATTTCACAAAACTACAGATGTAAGGTGATGTATCACAAAAAATATAGATTTAACAATAAATTTATCACAAAACTACAGTTTCAAGGCTAAGTATTGCAAAACCACATTTTTTATTATAAAATTATCACAAAACTATAGACATTGGGGTTGAAATATTTAGCATTAATGTTATGTTTGAGTTATAATGTCCAAGCTTTGCGATTAAATTGATATAAAACATGTAGTTTTACGATAACTTTATTACTAAATCTATAGTTTTGTGATAGTCCACCTTGTACTTGTACTTCTGTGATTTAGTGTTAAATCTATAGTTTTGCGATACATAATATTAAATATATAGTTTTATGATAATTTGGCTAAAGTACTAATAGTTTTGTGAAATTTACTCAAGTATCGATGCCAACAACTTATTAATTATTTTTTTATATACACTGAAATGTTTTCAAATTTTAAATTAATTCGCGCTCAAAATGCATAAAGGTAGGGTTTTGTGAAACATTAAAACCATAATACCTACAGTTGGGTGTCACATGTCATAATACATGTCTGCAACTTTAACTATAAAACTAGGAAAATGGCCTGCACGATGAGCGGGCATTTATTTTGTTGAAAGATAAGATTATATTTTATTTAGAAATTCTCATAGGTAAAAAACTTAGGATCAAACAATATCCTTTTAAAATGATTCAGGTGTTCTATTTTCTTAACGTATCTCAAAAAACAAACATCGACTCTTGAATAGAAGATGGATTAAGTTAATACAACTTTTGCATCAAGTAAATATTACACTACCGCTAGCTTAATTATCAAGCATATCACTTGTATAGATACCATGCAAATATGGCTAGAAGCGAAAATTGCGAGATCAAGGAACTCAAAATGATCAATGATCTTACGAAGGCATATGACAAACAAATTAAGGGTACATTAAAAGTTGGATTATCCCCCCTCTATTAAGGGTACTTTAAAAGGTTTTGGTGCATACAAATTACTTACACCATCACTTTGCTTGGTATTGCAAAATATCAACATTGTTTGAAGTTAATTTCTTTAGTTTTGGCAAGTTTAATTATTTTCTTGAAACAATATTTGTCTAAAATAAGACCATAATTATATAAATTTAATTAATATGGGTAGTTCACTTATAAATTTTGAAGTGTTTTGTAGTAAAGTTTTTCTGTCATGTAGTCTGGTTATATCAATAATATAGTTTTGTTCAATAAATTGAATATTATATACTGCACCAGAATTAATAAAAATTTATGTGGCATTGTCCACATCCTGCAACAAATATATTTTTCCTTATTTCCTCTGTCCCAAAATATAAGCATTTTTAGAATAGTGTTAAGTCAAAGATTTTTAACTTTAATTAATAGTAAAAGAATAAAAAAGATCAATCACGTAAAATTGAGGTTACTAGATTTATCATTAAACAAACTATCATAATATACAACTCTTTTTATTTAAAACATCAGATATTATTGGTCATAGTAGCATCTCAAAGACTAAGTCGAAATTCAAAAATGTTTATATTTTGAGATGGAGAGACTAGCTTTTGTTTTAGGACGGTTGCGGTACTTGTTTATAGTGACAAATAGAGTAACAACCGCAACAGAGTAAAGCATTTAGTAAAAGACTGCAAATTAATGATTATTCTCATCTCATTTCTTTCAAAAAAAATATTATTCGCATTTCACAGAAAGATATTATTCGCATCTCATTTCTTTAAAAAAAAATAGTAAAAGTGCATAAACTTCAGTGTCAAAAAAACAGAGGTTGTTGTTTGCTCCATGCTTGGCTGCTGGCTGCAACCTCTGCTGACGTTTCTGTAGCCATGACGTTTCCAACTGTATTTTTCACTGTACAAACTACCCAAGGAAGGCCAAAAAAAGAAACAAAATTTACCAACCTCCACTACTGGCCTACTGGGGCCATGGCAACTGCAACTTTCCTAGTCCAGGTAAAAAAGCAGAAGTGTACTGGTAGCAGGAGTATACTACTCCTACGTTGCTACTGTGTTGTCGGCGACAGGTATACGTTGTATATCAGGTAGTTCGCGATAAATGTACTAGTATCCAGTTTTACCCACCCGTGCCGTCGGATCTTCTCGAAATAAAGAAGCGTCACATCGACCAGGCAAGTACGCTACGAGCTTCCAAGAACTCACCCACATTTAGCACGAGCAAAGCAGGATCGAGCCTTTAATTCGAGAGAGATTTTGCCCTTTTTAATTTCTTCGAGAGAGCTGCTTCTTCTGTAGGAGTACGCTACAGCAACAGCTTAGAGCAGAGGAGAGGACAGAGGAGATGAGAGTACAGTACGCCAGCTACAGTTGTTTGTTGTTCTTTGGGGGTGTACTCTCCATTGACCAGGAGAGGATGAGAAAAAATAGTAGCAGAGGAACGCAAGAAAGAAACCAATCGAATTCAGAGATTTTTTTGCTGAACGAACCGAACGGAGAGGAGGCGAAGAGAGAAAAGCGAATTGCTGGTAGGATCCGATCACCGCGGGACAGGATCAAATTTTCTTTTCTTTTCCTTTTTGGAATGGAATGGAAGATGAAAAAAAGGCGTCTAAATTCACCCGTACACGAATGGACGAAGCAAAAAAGCATGCAGAAAACGAAGGCGATCAAACTGATTGCATCACGCAAGATTATTCAACACCAAACCAGGGCAAACCTGCAGGAGCAAGAAGAAGAAGACGACGATGGAGGAAGCAGGGGGGCGTACCTGTTGGTGAAGATGAGGCCGATGCAGAAGCTGGCGAGGCAGAGGAGGAGGGTCCATTTCTTGGAGATGGTGCCACGGAGCACCAGCTCGTCCCCTCCGCCGAGCACCGCTGCTCCCCCCCTGCTCTTGTTGAAGCTCATCTTCACCTGATCTCTTCTTCCTCCTCGCTCTCTAATCAGTCTCCAATTCACACGCCCTCACCACCTATGGATCCTGTCTCCCCGATCTCGGAGACCTCATGATCACACTCCAAGAACCAGAAATATGGTCCCTCCACCCTCCTGCTCCTCTAACTTTTGTCAAGATCAAGTCACTACTCACTACTACCTTTAATTTCCTCTCTCTCTATCTCTGTGTGTCAAGATTCTTTGGTTCTTGAAGCCGCCTGCTGCCAGTGGCTGGTGCCTTTGGGGTGAAGGGGAAGGCTGTAGGAGATATGGAGATGGAGCCGAGGGAAAGGACGCACCAACTGCGTGCGTGCTCGCGCGCGTGAAGGGTATAGAGTGGAGTCCGGGGGAGGGAAGGGATCTCGGCGATTCTTGGTGGCGCTGCTCCAGATTTATTCGGCCTTCGCCACTTGGTCCGGTCTGGACATCTCCGGCCAGCTTAGCTTAGCTTAGAGCAGGTACATAAGCTAGCTGCAAACATATTTTAGGAAGATAAATAAGGAGAGAGAAGGCAGCGGGCTACAGATTTATAGCCAGCTGTAGAACGAACTCTAAGACACAGTGTGTGTATGATAAATGGGACCAGGTATTAATAGTGTAGTATGTAACTATTGTATGAATGAGCTATTAGATTGACTATATATGAATTGGAGCTAGTAGTTGGCTATACTATTGAACTTGCTCTTAGCTAGTTTAGCTTCTTGTAAGCTTTAGCTGAAGTAGTAGGTGGTTAAGGTGGTGTTTGGATCCATGGACTTAACTTTAGTCCCTGTCTTTAGACACTAATTTAGAGTATTAAATATAGACTACTTCTCAACGTGTTGCCAGCGTGCCTAAAAGGATGGTCAATAATTCGATTAAAATCACTAAAAAAATATATGACGATAATTTTCTAACAAAACCGTGCCAATTATTCACTACAATTAACGTAAATATAAATGGTAGGATGCAGGATAGTGCATCTATATAAAAGTTAATCAATTTATATATTATATATTCACCCTTTAAAAACATGTACAAAGTTGGTGTCTAACAGGTCATGTATATGTCCTTGGACAGGTAGACTAATCATAAATTCGTAGTCAAGTCACTTGTAGAAATTGTACAAACAGTGTTTTCTTGTGGCGTACTTTTTGCCCATGTTAGCAAGTTCAGGCCACACATATATGCTACTTCAGCTAGTGAGGAGTTTATAACAATGTACAGTAATAAAGAGCCATCGACCATTAATTGTTTATCTCTACTTTTCTTTGTAATGGAGCAAGGTATCTTCTTTGTTGCAATTGTTTTTGGTAAATTATGGACAAAGGGATCTAGTTCCTTTCTTCACCGCTTGCAAAGTATTTATTCTTGATAATTTGAGAGCGCTAAGCACAACGAGAAACGACTATTATTTTGTTATATCAAAGCTATCACCCTGAAACGGCAAATTAACATGCTAAATCGCAAGAATACAAAATGGTCGGCGTTTCTGTTATCTGGATGCACATAACTCTGTTATCACCCTGCAACCGTAAATTAATTTGTTAGTGAACAAGACATACTAGTATCATATATATAGGAGTATCACCTATCACCCCTGCAACTGTAAATTAATTTGTTGCTGAACAAGGGAGAGATTCACACGCATACAAAAATTAGCAAGAAAGCAGGGTTGTTTATGGGAGATAATTAATTGCAATTGGTGGGCAATAAGTTTATTATTACCAGGGGCGACCATGTGAGCGAAAGAGCGGATCCAGGTTGGGCTGAGCCCAAAGTCCTTGGCACACCTCATGTGCGATTAGGGGGGCCAATCATTGCGTGGATCATTGTCTAGTCTTTCTTGGTTTCTAGATCCAATTTTATTAGTACCCCAACTTGCTCCTCCGTATAATTATGCTATATTTTGACCAAAAGCCAAGGGCGTATATGCATCTTATAATTAATTAATTGGACAAGAACACACTTCGATCGTAGAAAGCACTAAAGCGAGATGGTACATTTTGGTACGTATATTAATATGTGCTGTGGTACATTTTGGTACGTATATGTGCTGATGGTTTACTTTGTCCATCGTCCGTGTGCAAATCTATACCTAATTAAAAAATAAGCAAGGTTTCCGTCAAAAAAATTCGTCCGTCTTTTTTTATTTTTCGCCCTTTTTTCCTTTTTTTCCTGTCCGTTTTCCTTTTTTTTTCTCCGTCCGTTTCTTTTTCTTCTTCCTGTCCGATTCTTTTTTCTTTTTTTTATCCATATATATTTTTTCTTTCTTTATGTCCTTTCCACTCTTTTTCTTTTTTTCACAATTTTTTCCGTCTGTCTTTTTTTTTCGTCTGCTTTTTTTCTCTTCGCCTTTTTTCACTTTTTTCCCCATGCTGTTTTTTTACCTTTTTTTCAGGCCTTTTTACCGGGTTTTTTTTTCATATGTTTGTTGCTGTTTTTTAGTTGTATTTTCTCGCACGCGATAAGGATTTGTTTTTTTATATGGCATGCTTTTTTATCGTCCGGCTGAACACTAGCGTCGCCGCTAGGTCGATCTGTCTTTCCATGCGTTTCTTCCACCAATTGATTGCCAAAAATTAATTCCCCACTGCTCCCTCATCATTTTCCTATGATTTTCTCTTTTAACTCTGTTTTAATTCACTGAATTTAATCTCTATTTAAAAATCACCATTTTTATCCCGAGTTTTATCGCTCCGATTTTAATAAAAACGGAAAGAGGAGATCGAGTGTATCAAAAACCCTCAACCAATTTTGAAAGATCGAGAAAGATTCGACCGGATTTGATGGGAGGATCGGTTTTGGCATGTACGGAGATGACATTAGCTTTCGGAGGTTGAAGAGGACAGTCAGCTATGCGAGCCGGACTTACAACTCCACTTGACAAGGAATGAAATGAGCTTTTTTTTTGTCCAAAACCAAAGAGTAAAATATATAACGATCCAAAAATATTTTTACCCGTTGCAAAGCACGGGCATTTTTTCTAGTAAATATTAGATTGGAAAATGTGCAACTAAATTGGAACAAATAAATAAGCTAAAAACCCTTTTGATTGGAGATACTATCAAATTAATTCTATTAAAAATCTTGTCACGAAAGAAATTATATGAAAAATCATCCGAGATGATTCTAAGTTAGCCAGAGGTGATGGCACGCGTGCTGCTGTTTTTTGTTTATGATTATGTAGAAGATGCACATTATATTACATTTATTTGATATCTGTTACAGTGCACAAGAGGAATACACAAATAGGCCATAACATTTCACATCCAGATACTAAATTCAAATTACATTTATAATTTTGTCAACTTAATTATTATAGTCTCATGAGCCTTACCGAGAATTTTTTTTTATTTTACCTTTTTAATTTTAAAAATAGATTCTCCCAAAATTTATTTTCAGTTTTGAATCCTTTGGCACACAGTCTCGGTGATGTGGCCAAACAAAATTGCCACGTCATTGTTTCGCAGCCACCGACACTGGTATGACCAAAAAGTTCAGAATTAGAAAACAAATTTCAGGAGAGTCTACTTGTAAAATTAAAAAGGTTCAACTTTTTGAAAAATCCCTTTACTGATGCATGCTACATGTGTGGATGCATGTTGTTCGAGCTAAGAGAGATGGCTTTGGATCAAAAGAATCCCATCAAATAATTCTGGATGTTCACATAAATTTCAACTATGTATGGAATACCTGAATAGAAAATCAAATCATTTTACTTTCATAAACATTAATTATAACTCTCTGCAGTTTTTTAAATACACGTAGAACAAAAAAATATTGGTCTAATTAAGGATTTTGAAGATATTGTTAAAATAGCATATTCTCATGATCCAGATACCGATGACTACTTATTAATTTATAACGTAATATGTTTTTATGCAAATAGTACTACATCCGTTCTAAAATATAGTGACCTAATAAACTAGACATTTCTAGTACTAGAATATGTAATGTGTCTTATCCCGTATTAGATGGTTATATTTTGATATAGATGAAGTAGAACACTAAACGCTCGTCAGATTTAAAAAAAAAACTCTGGCAGCCAAATTAGAAACTTAATTATTTCTCAACCTGGACTGGAGATCGATATACGTGATGCCAGTACGCACAAAAGGAACTGTTGGAGTTATTTTGCATTTAAAACGGTCGCGACTGTACTTCTTGATTGCAATGAAATACTCCTGCCAGCCCAAAAAAGACCATTGAAAAAGGAACCTAAAAGAGGAAGAGAAATCAAAGGGGCGATGCCCTGTAGCAGCCACGTGAACGGTCACATGCATTGCTGCTGCTGCTGCACGGCGATCGCTGAAGAAGCTAGCTAGGCACCCAAAATGCACTGAAGCTGCATACAGATACAGATACAGAGGGTTGTGGGCACAATCTGATCGAACTCTGTAGTCTGCACCATGCCGACATCAAGTACCTCCTGGGCCTAAAATCTCTAGAAAATTAACGTCATCGAGCTTCGTGTATGTTCTTGGAGAACTGTACAACGGATAACGTATTGGAGACCATTTAGTACTACTGATTAATTTTTAGAAAATATAATAACGGGGTATAGTATATATTGTTGAATAATAAAATTTAAGCGATCTCGATGATGGTGTAGTCTACCAGTAGTAGTTGGTGATGGCTCATGTGACACGCTTTGTGATTTTCAATTTGTGCCGACGATTTGTTTGTTATTTTCTAAAGTTGGTAGTTATGTTAAAATTAATAGAAACTATATGCGGATAACTTAAGAGATAAGCACTATCGATAAAAGGAGATACCACCTGTATCTTTAAAGAGTTGGTACTTATTCAAGAATTTATCGCAGATTACTATTTATTTTTCAAGCTTTGATCGTTCCTTTTCCAGCAATGAACTTTATAAATCCAATACTCTTTTAGAGGTTTTAATTTTTGGTGATAGCAGTTAATCTGCTACTCCATCTACTCATATTTTAGTTTGAGCATATTACCTCTTAAATTGCTTAATATTATATAGCAACTAAATGTAAATAGATAGTGGTATATAAAATTAAATTAAGGTGGGTATCTTACATAAAAAAGATGGGGCAACATATTTCATGAAGTAAATACTTTTACTTATGATAGGCAACAATATTGTGATCATTTTTCTTTCATCTGTGGCAATAGCAAAGCACAGGCACCTAGTACTTTTAAAAATATGCTACCTTACCGGTGTGTTGTAGGGATGAAAATGGTGCGGATACGGACAGATAATGCCTATACCATATTTGTTTTCATTTTTTCGGATACGAAAAAGAATACGAATAGCTCGGATTCAGAAACAAATACAAATTATCTCAAACATGAATAAGGATCGAATATGATCAGACATGAATACATAAATATTTTTTTTTCTCGGAACACGGAAACTACCTCAACTTCTGATAGAAACAAATACCATCATATATAATTAGCAAATTTTATATAAAATATAGTACAAATTATAATTAGAGAATGGGAAGGGTGGAAGCACGGGTGGTTCGGCTCCACTCCTGACCTAAAAGTGTTGGCTTTTTGAAAACCGTCACTTTTGTCTCAACCTCACTAACAATTATTTCGATGGGACAAAACTCAAAGGTACCGGTTCCTATTGAAAACCGGCACCTATTATTCACAAAGGTGCCGGTTCTACCAGATGGTGTCCTACAGGTGCGCACCTCGGGTAGGACAAGGTTTATAGGTGTCCCTTTTTGTATTTCTGGTATTTATAGTGTCGTCCATTTTGTGTGTTTTTTGATTGTGCAATTATAATTCTTTATTAAAAGAACTTTTACAAAATTCAAAATCGCTTCGATTATATAATGCAAAGCTAATTAAAACAAGCAAAGACTTATAGTGCTTAACAAGTTCACATGCTCTGCATACTATATTTATAATTCGATCGATATATATGCTGCCATATTGTGGATGAATAACTTGTACAATAGCAGAGCCTAAATAGATGCTCATCCGAATATATATGATGGCGGTGCTCGATCTTGATTTTGTGACGCAGAGACAGAAGAGGGATGTAATATTTAGCTCTAGCCTCTGCTAAAGCAAAACAAGCTTTGCTTAATTTTGGTTCACATTGATCATCACCAACAGCTAGCTGAATGTGCGGTTTGAAGGGACCTTCTGAATGACAGCGATTTAATTTCTGAAACAGCAAAAGGGTAGTAATGTTTGTCTGAATGTTGTTGTAGGATCAGCATCGATCAGTGAGAATAATCTTGTCTTAATCACCTTTAAGGGTAACAAGTAGATAGATAGAGAGAAAGAGAGATGTCATGTGTGCTGTGTGCACGCATCATTGTAGTACTCATTAGTTGAACCATCAATATTGTACAAACCATTAATTAAGCCATCCGTTTGGCCCAAGTTTCTAACCCGAAACCCTGGCCCTTGAACTGTTTCGTCGACCAGTAATAGATAGATCACATGGCATCTGTCCGAAGCAAATCTTCGCAAGCAAAGTACACTCCAAGTCTGCAACAGATTCTTTTCCTCCTCCCACTGCACTCCATTAATCAGCATCTGGTTGGTGTCGACTAGCTATATTGCAAATATTCTTGTCAATTATTGTATGTAGTAGTGGTACCAAGGAATTGCATGGTCAAAGCTTTAGATGTATAATTAATTAATAATAACTGCCTGTAACAAATTTGAAACCGGCCCACTCGGAGGAAACCGGTAGATTTCCAAATTTTAGCAATCTTTCCTATTTTAATCCTAGGTGCCAAATTTGGGTGTAAACAGGTTGATCTGAAGGTATCAATTCGCTTCTCAGGATCCCCATTACATCGAGAGTGCTGACGAAGAGAAGGTTGAGCTGCCACCGTCAGCCAGAACGCGTGCGACTTTGAAATTTCAGATAGTAGGTCCAACTATTATTGGATATCGGTCGGGGGTTATCATCAGAGAAGGGTGGTCGGCCTCTGAAAATTATATTTTCTGATTTGACCACTTCATTTTCGACGTTGATCCCCGGGATGTGGAGCACACCTCGCGTTAACTCAACTTTCTTGTATTCCCGCTTGGAGGAATATAAAGTAGACCCACCGAAGATGTGGGCCACATGCTGGTTGAAGCAACAAAAATCTGGTTCGTGGTCGGATGGAAGGTCGCGGTTGCCTTACTTAACTATTCAAACTTGTTTCATTTGTCTTGGTCTAATTTCCTAGCCATGGTCTCCTTGAAGGTGTGAGCGCTTGTTTTGTGCACTGGACACCATTGTCGGACTGGACCATCGTCTTGTGGGGGAGGTCTCTAGGGAGTGTTTTTATCTTGCTCAGCAACAAGAACCTCCGACTGTGCCTTTGTCTAGGGAGTGTGCAACTAAGTGTTCTAGTACTAGGACTCTGGATAAAGAAGAAAGTTTTTGTGCAAGGCTAGAGTAGTAATTAATAACTTAGACGTGGTGTCTATGTTAGAAATTACTTTTGTCTCTTGTGTGCTCCATGGAAAGTGAGATAGGCGGTAGGTGGTGAACAGCCATGTTTGTCCTTCATATTCCTCTAGTTCGAGTACATCATAGAGCTCAAGGCTGGACTCATCCTGACATACCAGGGGAGGGCCGTTGCCCAAAGCATTCGATAGAGTTTTACATTTAACTCAATTAACTAATTAAAATACATAGGAATCCTCTCTAGCCAATTTATCCTAGGTTGTTGTCCTTGGATTAAATTTTGATCGTAGATAATACACACGTTCCTCGTGTTCGATACCCTTGGAATACTCTATGGGGATGTGTTACAATTGTATTTCGTGCGCTTGTTGATTTATCTGTGACCGTAAGAAATACCAACATAGCCATAGTCCAGTTTACATGAATTATGGATAGAAATAGCATAAAGATTACATTGGGGAATAAGAAGATTGGACTAACCCGCCGACTAGAAGATGTCGAGAACGACCCGACGAGATCTATTTGGCGAGTATGGTTCTGGCTCCCTCCAGATTGCTTCTCCTTACAATCATGGTTGTGACTTGTAACTCGATGCTCCTGTCATGCCTCTCGATGAACTAGGAGCCTTGTATTTATATCCTAGATCATCTTCTTCTCCAAGGAGATCTTGGAGAGACAAAACACGATACGGGCCCAAGGATACTCTATCTTCATTGAATAGGACTCTAACACCTTCTATTCCAATAAAATAATTTTCTTCTTTATCTGTCGTATTTCCTTAATCCAAGAATATCTTCTCGTATATGTTGGTAATTCTTACGGTCACCGATAAAATCCGCAAGCGCACGGATATACCGATGTAGCACTTCCCCTACGGAGTATTCCAAGGTATCGAATCTAAGGGAACGTATGTGATTAATTCTTCCTTCGGTTCATCCAATGACACCAAGCAAAGGATAGGCTAGGACAGAGAGGATTTATTAGTGAGAAATAATGTCTAGGGAAAGCTTAATTTTAATCCTAACGCGATACTTCAGGCACTTGCAACCCATTGTTCCCAGATGTTGCTCTACTACGTACCCAGACAGGGAGGACTTAAATGCTCTTGAGGGCTGTCACCACCTCTACACCTACCTCAAACGTACTGTGGGATACGCAGCAATTACTGGATAATAATTACCTAAACACCCCGTCTAAGCAATTAATATCTACTTTAGTGTTTATAACTCACCAAAGCAATCACTATATTTTAGTTGATGATAGTGAACAATAATCTCGTATGCTATTTAGAACTAACCAAGAGATAATTCTCACAAGATAAATCTAGATTGCTCAAGAAGATAATTCTATTAATATCAGAGTAATAAACAGAATAAAAGAATTAGGAGAAGATTACCAACAGCTCTAGAATTCTTCCGACTTCTTCTACTCTACTCTCTTCCTAATTCTAGTATACAAATAGTACAATAGAGTCTCTTATAATTCAGCTCAAGCTTAAAAGTGTGTGAAGAAATGAAGAAAGTGAAGTCTACTTATAGGACAGGTATAACGGTTATGAGAAGGGGAAATGTCCGAACTGCCCCGCAACCGCCATCAGGGAGTGATCTGGAGCGTCCACGCCAAACCCCAGGATCAACGGTGATCACCAGGGTTCGGCTGAACCTGGGCTGGGCCAAATGGCTTCCAAACCTAGTCTGGGTCTCCTCCTCGACCTGCCTTATCCAATTCTTGCAATTTTGGGATGTTTCTTTAGTAGTTTAAAAGCCCATTCTTGCATTGATAGATTTCTCCTTCATTTTTAGTCTGGATTTCCTCCCAACTTCTGGGTTTATCACCTGCATACAAATATACATCAACACTTGTGGAATATGTGAGTTTTAACACCTATCACTATGTTGGATATTTTATTATCTGGACTTTATGCAGACGTTGACGGCATAGATTTGGCATTTAACAGTCGCCAACATTATACAATCGGGTAAATAGTATTGATGTATTCCATGA
This sequence comes from Oryza longistaminata, assembly GCA_009805545.1. Lineage (NCBI taxonomy): Eukaryota > Viridiplantae > Streptophyta > Magnoliopsida > Poales > Poaceae > Oryza > Oryza longistaminata. The sequence goes on from CM020186.1 coordinate 4,346,684, forward strand.
ATCTGTGTATAGAAGGTATGCCATATCCTTGACACTGACACCATATGTGTTTCCGTTTTTGAGAAAACATTTCCATTTCCAAAAATTTCTGACCGACACTCTCTATTTCCGAAAACTCGTCTGAAATCCGAAAACTTTTCAAACCGTTTTCATCCCAGTAATGAATGGCAGGCTCTACGTGCAGACCCACAAATGCTCCACAAAGATCTCAAAAAATTTATCGTATAAATTTCATACGTAGACTAAATTTCACAAAATTCACTTGTGTACCCATTGAGGTATGTATTTTGTTTTCAAAAAAAAAACACAGTTTACCTTGTGGTGCTCGGGACATCGGCCGGAGCTCATGATCATAATGGAGTCAGTCAGGGTGGCTACTGGAGCTTATGGCGGAGGAGGTCAGGGTGGTGGGACGTGGGGCAGAGTTTAGTCCGGTCGGCAACCAGAGCTCCGAGAGGAGATCTGGGCAGTAGCGAGAGAAGGGTCAGGAGGCGCCAGAGTGGCCACGACGGAGGCTGGGAAAGCGATGCCGAACAGCAAAGCATGCGTTGAAGTAGGCGGGGTGTCAGCAGCCTCGGGGCGGAGCGGGCATGGAACAAGGGTAGAGCTGGAGTCGGCGGCCGGCTACTGAGACCATTCACAGTGCGTCACCAAGTTTTGATATTCTTCACATACCACGTAGACCAAGAGCGGTATTAGCCACATGTTACATAGTGCAAAACTCTACAAGACCACATATGGGTAGCTTGTAGTGGGTCCCACTAATACCACTTTTACACTTCTCTTTTTACTTTTCCCCTCTCCTCTCTCCCCTCTCTTCCTTTCCCCACCGGCCACCGCAGAGAGCCGGGCGGAGACAGAGGTTGCGGGGGTCCGGGCAGATCCAGATCTCCGGCCTCCGTGTCGGGCGGCTACGCGGCGGCGGGCGTCGGCGTCGGTCAGCGCCCTCCTCCCCTGGCCAGCCCACCGACTAGCCCTACCGCCGTCATCATCCCTGGTCGGCACCCTCCTCCCCTAGCGTTCGGCTGCCTCGCCCCTCTCCTCTCTCTCCTCTAGCGGTGGTGTGGGTCCCACCTGTGGGTCCTGCTGAGACGAAGAACGCGTAGTCAACTTTGGCTACGCGCGGAGCTGAGGAACGCACACGGTTGGATAAAGTGGCAAAGGAATATTTGCTTTTTTGGTTGAGGCTAAATGCTACGTAGATCTACTGTGAATGGCCTGATGGCGCAGCGGCTCTCTTGCGGGACAGAGTGGGACGTGCACGACGAGAAATTTCCTCTTGCATGAATAACCCACGGATGTAGGCCTCCTTAACTAGGAGCTACGAGGTGGGATTTGGGAGGCTTTTTCTATTTCAAGGCTTAAAGCCTATCCAATATGATCTCTAATCTTAAAATTTAGTGTTTATTTTTGAAAAAAAGTTGGCTCCAATAATTTTCCTAATTAGCTTCCAAAAATTGGAATCTTACTCCCTATCCTTCTCGCTCTCCACTAGTGGAGAAGCGCGCTAGTTCTTAACACACGCGTGGGTGGAGGGATCACACGGATATTATGGAAATATCACACGGATATTATGGAAATATCCTCATGGACTGGTGATTAACATAGTCCTACTAGGAGAGAATTGAGTTTATTCTATATCGTTGTCGACGTTTGGTATCACGACTACGGTATTTGGATGGTATGGGGATCATCGGTACTAGAGTATATGCGAGATTGAGGTAAAAGAGATGGAGACAGATATTTTTATACATGTTCGCCCCTTATCTAACAGGTAATAACCCTACATCCTGTTGGCCAAAGCCGGTATTGCTCTTATTCATCTGAATCGCACAAGTACAATATTTAGGATAACCTGTCTAGCTGTCATCGACTTGGCGGCATGGATAACCAACTCGTAGTCGATGACGGGGTAGTCTTTCTCTTCGAATATGAACTCGTCGAGATCAGAGATGGCTCTAGATCTCTCTTGCCGGTCTCAGGAAGCACCGGATGGGGTATGCCTAGGCTAATCTCTAATGTCGATATTTGGCGGCGTATTGGCTTGTGTGTATGTTATGTGTTGTGGCTCGTCATCTCTCCTCCTAGGGGGCTTGTATTTATACCCATAGATGCCCTCTTGTCCAAGTAGAACTAGGGAGATAAATATGGATACGATCCGAGTAGTCCTTGTCGTTTCCATATAGAACTCTTTTTGTCCTTTCTTATCCGAAACTCCTTTTATATACGAGGTATGATTCCATATAAGACATGGTATATGGTGGGCCCTGCCGAGCTTAGTCAGGAATGTGGTATCCACAACCCTAACAATCGTGCAGGGTTCATTGTCTCCGAGTTCTACGCGGAGACTAAGACAACTCAAGATATAAAAGGCGCACTCTCTAAGGGGTTCAAAAGAGCGAATCATAGCACGAACACACCCACCATAGTTTACGAAGCCAGAGGCTGTGAAGCCTACTCGCCAGGAGATCTTGTCGACTCATCTCGACAAGGATCTCGCCGGTAATGCTGGATTCATCTCTTCTCTTTGCACTTCGTGGTTTCCATATCAATCTCATATAAACTGGATTATGGTTATTATCTTACGAGGGGTCTAAACCAGTATAATCTTTGTCTCTCTGTTTGTTTTAATATCGTATCGTGTAGATCCTCATACCAACGTACCCTAATACACTATTTATCCGATCTACGGGTATCCCCTGTCGACAATAGGTATATAAGATATTATAAAAAAGATAGAGACATATGTGAGCTGATGATTTAGGCTGCATTCGTTGCAGCTTGTTTCCAACCCATCTCCCTCATTTTCCGCGCGCATGCTTTTCAAACTGCTAAACGGTGCGTTTTTTACAAAAAGTTTATATACGAAAGTTGCTTAAAAAAATCATATTGATCCATTTTTTAAAAAGATAGCAAAAAATTAAGTAATCACACGCTAATGGACTGCTCTGTTTTCCGTGCCGGAAGGTAGCTTTCCCAACCCAGGGAAACGAACCCAACCTTAGGTGTGTTCATTGCTAGGTGTTCCCAACCCCTCTCCCTTATATTCCGTGCGCATACTTTTCAAACTGTTAAACGGTGTGTCTCTTTTAAAAAAATTTCTATACGAAAGTTGCTAAAAAAATCATATCAATACATTTTTGAAAAAAAAGCTAATACTTAATTAATCACGCGCTAATAGACCGCTTCGTTTTCCATGCGCAGAAGATTTGTTCCCAACCCCCCACAACAAACACAGCCTTAACATGCTTGCATTTAAAAAGCTATAAAATTTAATAAATTATAAAATTATAGATAGTATAACATGCTTACTTGATGTGACACTTTACCTGTTAAGTTTTAGGAGTCGGTGTTTAGATTTAAACTTTTTTTTTCAAACTTCCAACTTTTCCATCAGATCAAATGTTTGGACACATGCATTGAGCAATAAATGTGGACGAAAAAAAACCAGTTGTACAGTTTGCATGTAAATCACGAGATGAATCTTTTGAGCCTAATTACGTCATGATTTGACAATGTGGTGCTACAGTAAACATTTGCTAATGACAGATTAATTAGGTTTAATAGATTTGTCTCGTAGTTTACAGGCGGAATATGTAATTTGTTTTGTTATTAGTTTACATTTAATACTTCAAATGTATGTCCGTATACTTAAAAAAATTTTGCACCACGAACTAAACACAGCCAAGTGGACTCTAACTCTCTCTCTCTATATATATATATATATAGTAATGTGTTCGTATGTCCTGGATAGGAACTCATTTTCTCCGCATAGAAAACGGAACGGTCTATTAACACGTGATTAATTAAGTATTAGCTATTTTTTTTGAAAATAAATTAATTTAATTTTTTAAATAACCTTTATATAGAAACTTTTTAAAAAACACGCTGATTAACCATTTAAAAAGCGTGCGTGCACGCGGCGCGAAAAATGAGGCAGAGATGTTGTGAAAAGGAGTGCCGAACACAGTCAAAGCCTCAAAGGATTCGGTCGGTCCCAGGGCAGTCCTCTCCGTATAACGCAGCGCCCGATATTTTTTATGGGCATAAATAGTCTGATTGCTACTGTAGCATTTTGTTCAACTATAGGCCATTCACAGTGCACCCTGCTGGCACCCCAGAGATCGCGGCTCGTCGCGCCGACGACGGGGAGGGAGGGGCGCCGGCGACGTTGATGGGGATGGGAAGGAGGGGCGCCAGTGACGGGGATGGGGATGGGAGAGAGGGCGCCGACGATGGGGAGGGAGGGGCGCCGGCGATGGGGAGGGGATGGGACGCGGTGAGGGGAGAAGAAGCGGCAGCTCCAGCCTTATCTGATTGGGGAGAAATCTATACGTATTATCTGACTTTCGGGGTGCAAAGTGTAAAATTTGGATTTCTTTGTTAATAGAAAGATAGCAAGGGACTGAAATAGAAAATACGAGGGGCTGAAACGAAAAAACCAAAGCTACGCATGAAGACCCTTGCATTGTGGGAGGGAAATTTTTTTAGGGCGTGGTTTCAGCCCACATGGCAGCTGTGGCTCCTCAAAACTGTTCGGCGCATTGTAAATGCCCTAACTCCCCAATGGGCAATGGCTAGTCGTCGAGTGTCAGTAGTCAAGAGTAGACTCCGCTTCGCTTCGCCGTACCTTCTCTCTTCTCGTTCTCCTATTTCACAAATCACAACCGGATTGCTTTCTTCCTTCCTCCGGTCTGGTCCCCAACCTCCGCGGCAGCCATGGTTGGCGCCGAGATGCTTGTGGCCGCGGCGGTGAGCCAGGTCGCCCGGAAGATCAACGACATCGTGGGGGTCGCGCAGGGCGAGGTGAAGCTGTGCTGCAATTTCAGCGACGATTTGGAGGGCATCAAGGATACCCTTGTGTACCTGGAAACCTTGCTGAAAAATGCGGAGAATAACTCCTTCGGAAGCGACAGGGCCAACCTGCGACACTGGCTTGGCCAGATCAAGTCCCTGGCTTACGATATCGAAGATATCGTTGATGGGTACTACTCTTCCAAGGAGCAGTTCGATGGGGGCAGCTATGCACAGAAGGTAACAGAATCTCATTCCTTTTTCTTCATCGGTAAAATTTCTTCAATTTCAACTCAATTTTAGAATGCCCCGCAAAAAAGAAAATCAATTTTAGAATGGATCTACATTAATGAGATGTAGAGGTGTATTACTATGGGCAGGGGAAGCACCGTGTGTGCATCCTTAGTTACTGCATAGGCAATAAGTTATCCTTTCCATTGTCCAAAAAAATTTTGAAGCAAGGAGGAAAAGCTTGAAGCTTAGTCTTTTAGTTTTTTCTTTTTGGTTGTTTTGTTATTTATCTCAGTTATGAGATTAGGAGTGTATATGCACTCGTGTAGCTTTTGTCTGTGTGTGGATATAGAGGCTGGATTTCTATCCATTATCTTAAATAAATTGTCCAAGAAATTTATCAGGGGAAATGCAGCTAGATGCACCATTAGAATTGCTTCATTGCCTGTGGAAGAGTGGAACAGCTCTGAGAATTGTGATTATGTTTTATATATTTAAACAATATTGATTACTAGTACTAGATTTACTCTCTTTTTTTTTCCTTATGAAATTCCTTGATACTGGTAGTAGTGAGAGATAAACCTAATAATTACATGCCACATACCTGTAGATTGTACATATACTTCAACACCCTTTTGCAAATAGTGAGAGATAAACCTAATACTTACATGCCACATCGTCAGAGCACTCGATTCTTTTTTGTTTTGGTAAGCAATCAGCTTTTGCCTTTACATAGACAAAAATTGATCGACGAATATTTTGAAAAAAAAAACCTTTGTATTTATATGGAAAAGAAAATGCAAGGTACTTTACCAAACAATTGTGCATCTATGATCTATCTGCTATGTAGGGGTTGATACCGGCCTTGGTTCCTTGCTGCACCAACTGTTATTTACCTATCTCCATTTTTGTTCTTCCAGCAACAATAGTATCAAAATACTAAATGTCTTTCCTGACTAAGGCTACCTTCATAAATTTACAGGGGTCATTATTCTGCTCGCTATCCAATCCAATGCTTCTGAAAGGTAGCATGGTTTATAAGATGAAATCCAAGAGAGAGATGCTACAGCAAAGGCAACAGTTGCCCAATCAGTATCATTTCCTTTCATATATCAATTCAGCTGTGCATTATTTTGAGGAGAAGCAAACAACATCATACAGAAATACTGACATTGCAATTGTCGGGAGGGATGCTGACTTGGATCATCTCATGGATCTTTTAATGCAAAACAGCGCTGAAGAGCTTTGTATTATACCCATAGTTGGGCCTGTAGGTTTTGGAAAGACAAGCCTTGCACAGTTAGTTTTCAATGATACAAGAACAGAGGTATTCAGCTTTAGGATATGGGTTCATGTTTCCATGGGTAATATCAACCTTGAAAAAATTGGGAGAGATATAGTTTCACAAACTACAGAAAAAATTGAGGGAAATATGCAGCTGCAGTCAATCAAGAATGCTGTTCAGCGTGTGCTAAATAAATATAGTTGCTTGATCATAATAGACAGCCTTTGGGGAAAGGATGAAGAAGTGAATGAATTGAAGCAGATGTTGCTTACAGGTAGACACACAGAAAGCAAGATCATAGTGACCACTCATAGCAATAAAGTAGCTAAACTGATTTCCACCGTTCCACTGTACAAGTTGGCAGCTTTATCTGAGGATGATTGTTTAAAAATATTCTCTCAAAGGGCAATGACAGGTCCGGGTGACCCGTTGTTCAGGGAATATGGAGAAGAAATCGTTAGAAGGTGTGAAGGCACACCCTTGGTAGCCAATTTTCTCGGTTCTGTGGTGAATGCTCAACGACAAAGGCGTGAGATTTGGCAAGCTGCAAAGGATGAAGAAATGTGGAAGATAGAGGAAGATTATCCCCAAGACAAAATTTCACCACTATTTCCATCATTCAAGATAATATATTATAATATGCCCCATGAGCTAAGATTATGCTTTGTATATTGTTCAATCTTCCCTAAAGGAACTGTTATAGAAAAGAAGAAACTTATTCAGCAATGGATTGCACTTGACATGATTGAGTCCAAACATGGAACCTTGCCACTTGATGTAACTGCGGAGAAATATATTGATGAACTTAAAGCAATCTATTTCCTTCAAGTTTTAGAGCGGTCTCAGGTAAGTTCATGGGTTGCTTTTTACCTTCTGTACATATCCTATGTAACTAGAATGTGGTTAAATATCTCCATTAAGCATAGTAGCTTATACCATTGTTTTATTTCTAAATTCTCAACAAGTTTCTGTAAGAAGATTGACCATGATAGAATGGCCAATAGTGATATCTCAACAAACAAGTAACACTGTTTTCCTCCACAGAATGATGCAGAAAGATCCAGTGCTTCTGAGGAAATGCTTCGCATGCATAACTTGGCTCATGATCTTGCTAGATCGGTTGCTGGTGAAGATATCCTTGTTATTTTAGATGCCGAGAATGAGCGCAATGCCAGATATTGCGATTACCGTTATGCACAGGTGTCTGCTTCTAGTTTAGAGTCAATCGATCGCAAGGCATGGCCTTCCAAGGCAAGGTCACTAATTTTCAAGAATAGTGGTGCGGACTTTGAGCATGTCAGTGAAGTTCTTTCAGTGAACAAATACCTGCGTGTTTTGGATCTCAGTGGATGTTGTGTTCAAGATATTCCATCTCCTATCTTTCAGCTGAAACAATTGAGATACCTCGACGTTTCATCTTTATCTATTACAGCACTCCCTCTGCAAATTAGTAGCTTTCATAAGTTACAAATGTTGGATCTTTCAGAAACTGAACTAACAGAGTTGCCACCCTTTATAAGCAACTTAAAAGGACTGAATTATTTGAATCTCCAAGGTTGCCAGAAACTTCAACGATTGAATAGCCTTCATTTGTTGCATGATCTACATTACCTAAACTTGTCATGCTGCCCTGAAGTTACTAGTTTTCCTGAATCTATTGAAAATCTGACCAAACTCCGTTTCTTGAATCTTTCTGGATGCTCTAAGCTTTCAACATTACCTATCAGATTTTTGGAATCATTTGCTAGCCTCTGTTCTTTGGTAGATCTTAACTTAAGTGGCTTTGAATTCCAAATGTTGCCCGACTTTTTTGGCAACATATATTCACTTCAGTATTTAAATCTGTCAAAATGTTTGAAACTTGAGGTATTGCCACAATCTTTTGGCCAACTTGCATATCTGAAAAGCCTAAATCTTTCATATTGTTCTGATCTTAAACTGCTGGAATCCTTTGAATGCCTTACCTCTCTTCGGTTTTTGAATCTCTCGAACTGCTCTAGGCTTGAATATTTGCCATCGTGCTTTGGCAAGCTTAATAATTTAGAGTCTCTGAATTTATCACAATGTCTTGGACTTAAAGCACTACCTGAATCACTTCAAAACCTTAAAAATCTTCAGCTTGATGTTTCTGGGTGTCAGGATTGTATAGTACAATCCTTTTCTCTAAGTACCAGAAGTTCCCAGTCCTGCCAACGGTCGGAGAAAGCTGAGCAGGTCAGATCAAGAAACAGTGAAATTTCAGAGATCACTTATGAGGAACCTGCTGAGATTGAACTTTTAAAGAATAATCCAAGTAAAGATTTGGCCTCCATCTCACACCTAAATGAGGATAGAATTGAGGAGCCTGAAGTTGTCACTGAGGTAAACTTACATTTTATTAAAGAAATAAAAACAATTTGCCTAGTGTTTCCTTTGAAATTTCCTTATGTCAATACTTAATTTATCTTTGATAGATTTGAGTTACTGGTGATTGAGAAAGTTGTATGCCAATTTGAACCAGTTTCTCACTACCAACTGAAAATGATGACGAACAGAAACTTTATTGTAGTTGTGCTCGAATTGAAGATCCCTTTTCTAATGAGGTGATCTAATTGGGTACCAGAACATGAATCATACTTTTTTCAGTAGTTCTTAACATTTCGTAGAGAAAATACATGAGTGTTCCTTCAATTAAAAAACTCCCTAGAGGCCAGCAAGTTATAAATTTAAATGGGATTCTCCTTATTACCTAGATTTATGTTTTCACGAAAATTTTGTAATATCATACTAACTAATTGTCCATGTCCTTGTTTCTTGATGTAGCCAAGTGCAACTAGAGGTATGGTACAACAGATTCCAGGAAACCAGCTCTCATCGCCTTCATCTCATCTTTCTTCCTTTGCATCAAGCTCAGCGCCATTTGCATCCTCCTCTTCGGACACCTCAACAAGTGAGCATCCAGTGCCTAATGAAGAGGCGGCAGGTATGGTACTTCAAATAATTTTCTCCCGATTTAATCATCTCAAGATGAGGTTCACTTCTTTATTTGAATATACCATTATAAGGAAATAGATCATCCGCCCTCTTGTTTAAAGGAATTTGATGTTTTTTTATATTCGCTCTCTTTGAGATATACCTGTCATCCAGCAGTGGTAAAAAGGATAGTATATAGCTGACAAATATGCTCATATAATTTCCTTGTGGGTAATTTTGATATTCTCTTTCTATCTTAATACGTGTTATGAGCACCGGCTAATGACCGAATGGGGTATGAATGGAACACCGGAGGTCGAGGCTTTTGGCAGCCTCTTCGACGTCTGGCCCATGATCGGCGACGAAAGCAAAAGCAGGGGATGAGAGAGTAGAGAATTGGAGACGAGACTATAGATTGAATCTTGCTTGGTTCATTCATGATTTCGTGGCCCTTAATTAGGCTTACAATTGAACTGAATTAGCTAATAAAAAAGGATAACAAAGTCTTCTCTAAATGTAAGCAATCGGATCACTATCGCTCGTCCGGCATGCCGCGTCAGTTTTCAGCTCGCGTGATCTCCTTCGACGCCGCTTGGACCGGTTGCTGCATCCGCGTAGTTGCGTTTCTTCATGTAGACGATTCCGACCCTTTACATTACAACTACTTGGAATTCTTTGAGTGTTCTAAAATAATTTGGATAGTGGTACATATGTGGTTACATTTTCTTAATGGTGACATATAGCCAAGTTGGACTAAGATTAATTTTAATTTGTGTGGAATGAGAAAGAGTCAAGACAGTTTGATACGTAGAAGTTTGCATATTCAGAACCTTATACTGGTTTGTCTTGGTTTATTTTCTTGACAATGCAGCTTTGACAGTTCCTCGGTCCAACGAGAAATGCGACAACACTCCCATGCCGGTAAAAGATGGCCTGATATCTGAAGATGATGCACCGGTACATCTGCATCAGAAGCCCCTGCAGGCGACAGCCATGGCAGCCATATGACTGACCTGTAATCCTACAAGAAACCAACTGAAGATTCATATGTGGACTGAGTGAAATTATGAAAGTTATTGGAATAAATTGTTGCTCTGTATGTGAGAGCAAGCTTCAGTCCGTTAGCCTGGTTCCTTTTAGTAGTGTTCTACTATTGGGAGATCTTCATCAACATTTTACATGAAACGTGATGTAATGAACCTCTGTTAATTGTTAATTGTCAGAGCTCTAGTTTTTTGTGGTATAAATTTTGTTGCAAGGGGGCAATGCACTCAACTTTTGAATCATTTGATTGGTATGGAAATCATTGCATTTGTGCAGAGTTCAGGCAGAGTTCAGTTCTTGCAGTTGCACATCATATTACCTGGGCCTGTTTGGCACAGCTCTATCTCTTCTGGAACTGAAGCTCAGCCAAACAGTTTCAGCTCCACCTAAAATGAGAGCAGAGTTGGGTGGAGCGCTCTCACAAAATGAACTAGAGAGGTGGAGCTAGGTTAAGCTACTCCACAACTCCACTTCAGATCTAACTCCTGAAGCTAAAATTTAGAAGTTGGAGCTCTACAAAACGAGAAAACGGACGATATGCCACTGTATAGATTGGGTTCGGATAAAATGCCACTCAATACAATGCACCGGAACTACCGGATGAAATGTCACTTTCAAGATTTTTGTGCCTAAAATGTCCTTGGAGACAAAGGGAGAGGGGAGCGCTGGGGAGGGGCAGCCGGCGGCATCCGGCGGGGACGACCGGGGAGGAGGAGGACAGGGTGGAGGAAGAAGCGATGGCGGTGGAGAATCAGAGCGTAGTCCCCGTCGCTGCCCGGCTGCTGCTACTCGCTGCGTCATCCTCCTCCCCCCGTGTCGCCTCCTCCTCCCCCGCCCCCACCGTTTCCGCCTCCCGGCGAATGTGCGGGTAGGCGTGCTCACTGCCCTGTCCTCCTTCCCCGCGTCGTCGCCTCCTCCTCCTTCTGCCCCGTCGTCCTCGCCGCCACTCACCCGCCACCCTATCGTCCTTCCCCCCCTGTCAGCCACCGCCGACGGCGAGGCCTCCAGCACGACCGCCTGTCGTTCCCCTCTCCCTCTCTCTACAGGGATATTTGGGCCCAAAAATCTTCAAAGTGATATTTCATTCAGTAGATAACGTATTGAGTGGCATTTTGTCCAATGCATTGTATCGAGTGACATTTTATCTGAACCCAACCTATACAGTGGCATATCGTCCGTTTTCTCCTACCAAACGGAGTAACAGACCCTAATATACCATATGAGCTTTTATTAAGCTACAGTTTTCCGGCCCATTTTACCCATTTTACTCATTTCAGGCCGTAGCCCCTGAATCCAGTTGGCATGTGGGCCCAGTCTGAGCAATCCTGCTGGATTTCTTTGGGGATTGCCATTTTTTGAGAATTGATTAAGACAAACTTAGGTTTCCGTCACTTCTTTGATTCATTTTATGGCTGGATTCGACGTGCTTCCTCCAATCCTCGCCCCTTCCCGTGGTTTCGTGTTCCTCCGTTCAACTCCATGATTGGTCCGAGCAAGAAAAGCCTCTCTTTTTCCTTAGGCCCTTCCATTTCAGAGCCAGTCGCCACCTGAGCCGAGCTCCGATTCTTCCATTTCTCTCTGGTTAATCTTGCACTTACCTCTCCATCATTTTGTGTCCTCTTACTTCAAAGCTCTTTTTTTGGGGGTAATTTCGATGCAAGATTGCTTCATGTTGTAGCCGGGTGCGTCAATCTGCTTTCTGGGTCAGAAAGATTGATGAAGCAAAGATTTGGATTTTGTTCCTGTTTCAGTGGCCGAGGGAATCATCTACCAGATTCGGTTTCTTGATGAGAAGCAGTAATCGTGAACCCGTGCCTGCGCGGGGATTCGGTAGCCTCGTGCAGATACCGGATAAGATTCAGAACTCCCTCAAGGTTGATTTTTTTTCTTCAGAAGTGAGGATTTTTTTTTTTTAGAGGAGTTCGAATTAGCTGGGAAGGTTTGAGTTCGTTTGGTTGGATCTTGCTACAGGTGCATTTTGGGCGTTTCTTGAAGAAGAATGGCTTTGGTGGTGGTTCAGAGGCCGAAATGCTGCCGATGCAAGTGCAGGGAACTTGTACTACTGTTGCTCCTGAGGTTAGGTTGGACAAGCAGCTCCAAGCTTGGAAGAACAATCCTAGTTGGTCTGATGAACCTCCAGAAATCAAGGTGTTTGTAGTTCTTTCAGTGTTAGAAATGATTGTAGGTCATATACAAATTAATTGAAGTTGGGCTCTTTCAGAAAATGAAATGGTGGTTAACTGATTGTCTGAGAACAACAGTTATATAATATATTCACCAGAACCTCTAACTTTCTTCTCATTGTAAACCCCTGAATATTTTCTTCAACCTCAATTTGATGTATTCAGTAATTTGGAAAAAAAAAAACACTTGTAGTTGTTCATCGTTTTGTGGGAGATTTCAGGAATGAGCGATGTAGGCGACTACTGTCTTAGTTGTTGAAATGCTAATGCTAACCTTATATGATCAAATCTTTACAGGTGACTGTGCCACAAGGCTCTCTTTGCAACCTGAATCTGAAATTTAAGGCAGGATTACCTCCAGACGCAGTTTACAACATTATAATTGATCCAGAGAACAAAAGAGTTTTCAAAAACATCAAGGTATGTATAAGCAAGTTCCTGAATAGAATAGTGTAACAGGAAACATGAAGGCTCATTCATCATGATATTGTGGCACTTGCTTGATTTCCCTGAATTGGTTACTGATACCAAATGAGCCGAGGAATTGCTCTAGTATCTTAACCGGCCATGTACTCGTGAGAAAGTTGTTGTTCCAATTTTCAGGAAGTAATATCACGGAAAGTCGTGCTTGATGAAGGACCAAGGCAAATAGTTGAAGTGGAGCAGGCAGCAATATGGAGATTTCTCTGGTGGTCTGGTGTCTTGTCAGTTCATGTTTTTGTCGACCAGAACAGAACAAATCACACTGTAAAAACTTGAAACATTGCTACTAGCCTTTGAGAAACAGTTAAGATACATTCTCTGATATGTGGCTTCATGCAACAACTATTGGCAGGTAAAGTTCAAGCAAGGAAGAACAGGTTTTATGAAGAAGTTTGAAGGTTGCTGGAAAATAGAGCCACTATTTGTTGACAAGGAAGCATGCCATCCTTTAGACCCATGCACATTAGAAGAGTATGATTCCTGCACCAATGGCACAGGAAGAGTTGGATCTTCAATTACCTTGGATCAGCTTATTGAACCTGCTATGGTACCCCCGCCTCCGTTTTCATGGTATCTGAGAGGGATTACCACGAGGACAACTGAGATGCTGGTCAATGATCTGATAGCGGAAACTGCTCGGCTGCGAGGTTTGGCAAATAATGCTATTGACAAGCAATATGTTGAGGGAAAGTGTGATACTAGTAGAGATCATCTAACAGAAGAGTGCAATGATATTAAGGAAAGATGGCGTCAGAGAAGAAAAACAGGACGGCATGGAAACTCCCTTAGATTAACTGCTCAAGGATAAACTAGGCATTTTCGCTTCTGGACAGGATGCATTTTAGGGCCAATTTACCTGTACTCCAATGGTAGGTGGTTTTCATTGTAGAATTTGATGAATTGCAGGGTATTCATATTGATATTTTGTAGATGGCTAATAACATCATGTGACTAGTTTGTGAACTGTTTCACACGACTCTTTCGTACAGTAATAATGTAAAATGGATGTTCAGCTGTGTACAATTGATGAGGTGAATAATTGCCCAGTTAAAATGTCTGCTACTGAACACTGCTCTTCCATTTCTACCATTTATCTGAAGCACAGTTTTTTTTAACGAACCGGCCAGCGCCAATTTGTTCAAAAGAAAAAATATATGTGCATCAGACTGAAGCAAAATTGAACTTACTTGAACCTCACGACAGTTCAAACATGATAAGTATGCCTGACACAACATTTTTATATGTGACAATGTGAAATCACAATTTTGGTACCTCTTTTTCACGAAAAAAACATATGCTAAATTGGTGACTGAAAACTGAAGCTAGATAGAACAACAGATGCCATTTCCTGAACCTGAAGTCCTGAACCAAACTGACGGCAAACTCAAAGTTCAGTTGACAACACAAACCAGTTCATCCTTTCTCCAAAGCTGCAAGCCAAGAAAAGCCCCAAATTCCTTACCTTTCTTGACATGCTCAAGGCAACAGCAAACACCTTCCTTGCATTGCATGAGACTTATGAACCTAAAACTCTACATAGCTTCATGGACAGTGCAAAACACCTTCGATCTTTGCACTCGATCGAGCTCGTCGACCCCAGCCATGTCCAGCCAGCCTCCGCCGCCGCCGTCACCGGCGATGCCGTCGCAGCCGCAGCCGTTTCGCTTCTGGCTCCCGTATAGGAGCAATGTGGCGTCCTCCTCTCGCCAGCAACCGCGGCCATCGTCAGGGACGGCGCCGGCGCCGGCGCCACCAACTCCGGCAGATCGTCCGCCGAGAGCGTCACCGGCGCCGGCGCGGGCAATGGGGGAAGATATCTCTGTCCATGGTGAGTCGTCCGATGAATCGGACACGATCCCTGTCCAGAGCGTGGACTCGCCGCGGTGGCGCGGAGCTAGGCGGCGGCCGTCCGTGCCGGACATGGAGCTGACGCTCTCGAGGTCGCCACGCGCCGGCGAGGAACGGACCCCGCGCGGCGGCGGCGAAGGCGGCGAAGGCAACGACACCAAGATCTCCATCTCCGGGTTCCCGAGGTCGCGCACTGTTCACGCGCGCGCGCGCCGTACCGGCGGAGATCGAGGACGGGCTCAAGAGCCTTGCCACCCGCGGCCGCGAGGCGCCGGCGGCGAGCGCGGACGGCGTCCAGGGGTACCGCGTCATCACGCTGGCCGGCCACAACGTCGGCGCGAGCATGGTTCTCGGCGGCGGCGGCGGCGGCGGCGGCAGGGAGCACGGCCCGTCGCCGACAGCCGCCGAGGCGGAGGGCTCGGCGCGGCCTGCGCCGGCGGTGGCCGCGAACGTGAACAGCAACGTGCAGAGCGTGAACAACTCGTCCATGGAGGCGAGCACGTGCAACGCCGGCGACCCCGGCGTGCGCGTCGACATCAGAACGCGCGCGATGAGCCGGTCCTGGTGTCGCCGCGAAAAGGCAGCAGGAAGAAGAGAAGCCAAGGAGCCGGTGCTGGTGCGGAGGCCGCCGCTCGCCGTACCAGCAGCGCCGCAGCCGGAGAACGCGTGGCGGCGCAGCCGCCGCCGCCGAGGGCGAGGCGGTGCCTGCGCGCGCTGATGATGGAGAGCGGGACCGACACGGAGGCTGCACCGAAGCCGAAGCCGAGCTCGTGCCGGTTCCAGTGCGTCGCGGATCACAAGCCGCCGCCGCCGCCGGCGACGACGACCAGCAACGGCGGCGGCGGCGGTGGTGGTGGGGACGGGAGGAGCGGAGAAGAAGGCGGGAAAGAGAACGCAAGGTAAAAAAATGAAATACGTGCGTAATTGACGAAACTGAAGACAGCGTGTGCTTTGATTTGCAATGGTTTTGTGTAAATTTGAAATGAATTCTTCTGGGACAACGAAATGAAACCGCAGTAATAATAAGCTGGTTTGAGATCAGAAGAGCGAGAAATTAAGCGGCATTCGTTTTGTAAAATGCTGTTAAGTAGTGTATCTACAAGTGCAAAGTACTCTCTCCGTCCCAAAATAAGTGTAGTTTTGCACTATTCACGTTCAACGTTTGACCGTTCGTCTTACTTTAAATTTTTTTATTATTAGTATTTTTATTGCTATTAGATGATAAAACATAAATAGTACTTTATGTGTGACTAAATTATTTCAAATTTTTCACAAATTTTTCAAATAAGATGGGCGATTAAATGTTGGGCACGGATATCTACGGCTGCACTTATTTTGGGACAGAGGTAGTAATTTCTACTTCGTGATTTAACAGCAGTGGTTATTCAATGTCTGATAGGCTCTCAGCACTAAGCTCAAATGATAATTGATCAATGGTACCTTGGCTGTTTCATGTCAGAAAATGAGAAAGGCCCGGGGTCTTACTGGCTAGCAACGCAAGCTGCGAGCTAGCCGGTTCGAGCCTCACCCCCTCCTTAATTCAAAATCAATCTAGTCCTTTCTAGATTGGTCCCATTTTATGTCAGAAAATGAGATACGTTTCTGAATAAATAGAAGTATGTATCAACTTTTGAGCGCTTGTGTTTCGAACATGGAGATATTATCCTATTCCTGAAACAATAAAATATGAAATTCATCATGTGAAAATTCATCGAAATTTCTAGATTTCAAACAAATGCCTTATAATACAGGAGAGCGAGAAAAGAATCAAATGAAAATATGCATGGAGATATCCTCCAGCCGAGGCCTTTCAGTCGTTCAAAAGGCATATCCCAGAATAAATTTGTTCGGAAGGGACAATTGCATTTTGTGCCTCCCTGAAGGCCACAGAAACATGCTAGGCGAAGCATCAAGGATCTTCTCTGTAGCAGACTCCTAGGCTCATGTGTGTGCTTTTGTTGAAGAGACAGAGCAACATGCTGGTATTGCACATTTGCACAGTTGTTGTGGTGCATGAGATGAAAAGATAACTGCTCTACCATACTTAAACATCTATATTTTCAATTGAAATTGGCTAGTAAGAATTTCTAGCTTAAAAATACTAGTATAAACGCTCTCAATTGAAAGATCGAGTTCACTTCCTCCGCCCGACCTCACCACCGTCTGAAATAAGCTAAGAGTGCCAGCAAAGCTCACCATACCACCACCACCCCTCTCTGCCTTCTCGGCTCTCCCCCTCCTTAAGCTAACGGCACCACCCCCGTCTCGTCATCTTCCCCATATTCGGCAGCTCCCTTGCCTCCTAACCACTCTCTTTACTTTACCCTCGCCGCCAATACCGGTCCACCATCTGCCGTAGATCACGCGGCTTCGGTGACACTCCCCCCTCTTCCTCCTACCCAGCCCTCCTTCCCTCCTAACCCAAGACTCTAGCTGATTGGTCTTTCGTCGTCTTGCAGGAACCCCCACTATCTCACCGAAGCTGAAGGAAAAAAAGTGCAACACGGATCCAACGGTGGAGGAATCTGACATAAATCCACCCCGAATTTCTACCAAATGAAGGTTAACGATTCCATTTTATTATTTACCATAATTTTAGTTGTGTGCATCCTCACCTGTGTGACTCATCTTCCTGAACTTGTTTTTTTTTCAAAAAAGAAGAAAAGGGACAGTTCAAAAAAGAAGAAAAGGCACAACGATGACAACGGTCAGTTTCCCACAGAAGATCCAAGACGCCTGCCACTCTAAACTAGGCAAAACACCTCCGAAGTCTCAGCTCAGCTTCTCCCCTCCTCCTCAACCAAGCAGAAATGGCGGCTTCTTGCGCACTCACCCTCCCCTCCGCCTTCTCCGTCTCCGTCTCCTCCAATTCACCTCGACGGTTCAGGTACTAATCTCTGTACCTCCAATCGATCTCCTGTGCGTCCGAAGGATTGATCCCTGGTGGTGGTGTCTGGTTTTTTTTGGGGGCGTTCTTGGATGGATGCAGGCGCTCTAGGAGGGTGGTGGCCATGGCCAGCGTGGGGCAGAAGGTATACGCGCCCGGCGTGGCGGTCTCCGAGGGCAATGGCGGGCTGCCAAAGATCGACCTCAAGTCCCCGCATGGGAGGTAATAATTCTAGGTTCGGTTGATTTGGGGTTTCTTTTTCTTTTTTTAAGGCGAAAATTTTGTGGTGGATAACTTGTGTGAGATTCTTGGAGGGATTGTGAGTAGGAATGTTGGATGTATGGTGCCAAAGGTGGGGGAACTTGGTTGTGTTTTTGGGAGAGATGGGATAAAGATTTGGACTGCATTGAACTGGGTAATGCAGCATGAGTAGCAGAAGAACTGATTGGGAGAATAATTTACCATTGAGTTGCTTGTAATTTCTGGATATTTCTCTGGCCAATACTCAAAAACTGGAAAATAAATGAATTTTTGGAATGGTGAAATTTTATGGTTTGGTCTTCTTATTTTCTACAAAATACTTGATTGTTTGATTGTGAAGATTACAGAAGTGGCTTCACAAGGCTGGAATGTAATGTTCATTGTTCAGAATTTGGCACTGTGAGATGGAACTGTGCACTACTGAAAGCTTTGAGATATACTGAGAGAACAAAATGGTTTCAGTGAAAAATGAAGCAGGAGCATTTGCCACGTGTTTTGAAAAACACACTGTTGTCATAATGATTTATTGCGCAACTTGCCATTCAAGTCCAATCTTTTCCATTGTGCTGTGTGATTAGTCAGCTAGTACAAAATAACTCTACGAGCCATGAATTGCTAGAGTTGGATAATCTTGAGATGATATTGAATGGTCCAGATTTGCATAATTTAGGATCTTGGGTACCTCCTAACTTATCCTTTAAAGTTTCAAGTTACTATCGGTTTCTTTCAATTGACACAACAAAGGTGTGTTATCAGGTTTTGTACTTCTTTTCAATTTGTTAATTGTGTGCTCATTTTATGCATGAAGTGAGGCTGAAATTTATCTATTTGGAGCCTGCGTAACATCTTGGAAAGTCCCCAGTGGAAAAGACCTCCTATTTGTCAGACCAGATGCGGTGTTCAACGGCCAGAAACCCATCAGGTTGGCGCTGAAGTTTGGGATAAATTATCTGAAGCTTAACAAATGTCATGCTAACCATCTTCTTTCCTGAAACCAGTGGTGGAATCCCACATTGCTTCCCCCAATTTGGTCCTGGTACCATGCAGCAGGTTTGTGAAACCCATTTTCTGTTGTAGCCATTCAGATAGGAAAGAAACTAATATATTTAACTCATCAAAGCATATGACTAAACAAACTTTGATACAGCCAAGTGAATGATATCATATTTCAGATTGATGTCACATTTAATATATACATCAATCTGGAAAATGCATGTAATAACATGTTAAGCAGGGACCCCAAGTTAGCTTGAAATGAACTACCTGCAGCCTGCCAACATTATACATTCCTTTACCTTATGTGCAGTACACGATACAACTAGTCGTTCTTATATAGTTTTACATGTACCATGGTGTTGACAAGTTAATGTTCATGCACATTCACCAGCAACTGCAGGAAAAACGATTTATGCTGCACCCTTTCTTAAGCAAGTCTAATTTCACTTTTTTTACAGCATGGATTTGCAAGGAACATGAATTGGTCTATCTCTGATTCAGAAGCTAATGAAGGAGATCCAGCTGTAATTTTGGAACTAAAAGATGACTCTTATAGCCGTTCAATGTGGGATTTTAGCTTCCAAGCTCTGTATAAGGTTAAACCCTGCTATCATACTATGTGCTGTGGTGCCTTGTTGCACTCCGCAAAACCAGAATCTTATCAGCACTATTCAACAACTGCAAGTCACCAATTCCAATTAATTGTCTTGCAGGTTGCATTGCACTCTACAAGCCTGTCAACAACCCTGAAAATAACAAATACAGATGATAAGCCTTTTTCATTTAACTCCGCACTTCACAGCTATTTCAGTGTAAGTTGCAGTTTCATGAAGGAAACAAAATCTTATTTGGTTATCAAGCACATCATTGTTAATTATCAAGTATTTGGTTGTCCAGGCTTCAATTACTGGTGTTTCAGTGAAAGGTCTCAAAGGTTGTAAGACCCTAAATAAGGATCCCGATCCCAAAAACCCTTTGGAGGGGAAAGAAGAAAGGTCAGTTTGCATTTTTATCAGTCTATTGTTATTTTGTTTATATTTTGTTCTTCTATACTACAGTAACATTTGAAACTCCCATGGTCCTACATTTTTCCAATAATATATTTCTTTCCCTGAATGGTTCACCGCGTTAGTGGGAAAAAAGAGCTATATTCTGAATTTCCGATTCGTCCTAGGGATGTTCATTCCTGGTTTTAACGGGTTGGGAAAAAGAAACGTGACGTCATTTAAATGTTCCTAGAGGATTGCTGTGACAGTCTCCTCCCTCCGCATCACATATGTCCAATCTTGGAGGATTATGAAGAACTGTAATGAGCAACCCTAGTTCTTGCCTTGTCTTATGTTACTGGATTTGTCACTTTTCTAGATGGTGGGCACTGTTAGCTTCTCGCTGCTGTTGGCCATTGCATTGCTTGTTTCTTTTTCCTAACCTCTGTTGAACTTGGGAACAAATGTGCACTCCTTTTAATTGTGTAATATGTTGAACACAATGTAAATATTAGACATACTTATCAGCCACTTCATATGATACAGGGAAGAGGTGACTTTTCCAGGATTTGTCGACTGCATTTACCTTGGTGCGCCGAGTGAGCTCACCCTGGACAATGGATTGGGTGACAAAATTGTGATATCAAATGCGAAGTACGCTGAATTGATTTGTTAAAAGAGGAATCATTTAAACTCTGTAAAGATTGCATGATTAAATTGTGGCTAATTTTTAAATACAGTTGGTCAGATGCAGTGCTGTGGAATCCTCACTTGCAGATGGAGGCGTGTTACAAAGATTTTGTCTGTGTTGAAAATGCAAAGGTATGACAACTAATATAAATTAACAAATGCACATGAAGGTTCGCTAACAATTATAGACATCACAAATGAAGTTTTAAGAAAA
This sequence comes from Oryza longistaminata, assembly GCA_009805545.1. Taxonomy (NCBI): domain Eukaryota; kingdom Viridiplantae; phylum Streptophyta; class Magnoliopsida; order Poales; family Poaceae; genus Oryza; species Oryza longistaminata. The sequence goes on from CM020186.1 coordinate 4,367,538, forward strand.
ACATGTTGATAATTAGTACTACCTCCGTTTTTTAATAGATGACGCCATTGACTTTTTCTCACATGTTTGACCATTCGTCTTATTCAAAAATTTTAGCAAATGTATAAGATATAAATCACACTGAATGTTCTATGAGTGATAAAACAACTCATAACAAAATAAATTATAATTACGTAAATTTTTTGAATAAGACGAATGGTCAAACATGTGAGAAAAAGTCAACGGCGTCATCTATTAAAAAACGGAGGGAGTATATAGTTTTCTCTAATGATATGATCAATTGCTGATGCAGATTGAAACATTACAACTGGAGCCGAACCAATCTTGGGTGGCAGAGCAGAAAATTGAACTAATATGAATTATGAAGCTAAACTGGGCAAAACAATAGAGTACAACAATTATGTTGCAAAAGGAACTTCTCTTTTTCTTCTCTTTTTCTTTACAACATGAAATGCAAAGGTCATAGCCCCTAATGTATCATCTAGTTGGTGGCATCAGTCATATTTTTGTAAGTGTTTTATGTAATAAATAAGCAAATAAATAAATTCAGTTCTCCCATTATTTCCTCCTCACCTTTTTATTATTGAGCGGCCTGCTAAGTTTTAAGTTCCAAGCTCTGTTTTTCGCACATCTTGCAGTATACAATTGGAGGCTTTGAGCTTCAGATGATTTTTTTTTCCATAAGTTGACTGTTGAAGTGCACTGGAATTAGCATTTTGTTCATGTTCTGTCGTGGGGAACAGACTATAAAGTGTTGCAATCAGCTTATTCTTTTCTGTTTCAGTTTTCCTGGATGTCCATCTTTAAGTCCGTGAAATCTTTTATAAGTTCATTACAAACATGCAGTGTGGTTTTAAAGTGAATCACTGCTCATAAGATCCTTAGGTTCATAGATTCAGCCAGTGCAAAATTGTTTTCTGCACTCTCATAATCATATATCAAGACTCCAAATGAAAATTAATAATGATATCCAGCCCATTTGGAAATAAAACTAGTTGTGTTTCTGTTAATTTCCTTTCTGAATGCTGGTTCATATTCTTCATACGATTCATTACCAGGAGATACTTACTGCAAGCATGGACATGCTAATCATACAATATTTATTCAGCAAAATGTATGTTACACTTACATCCCAGCTCTCAAACAGCCAAAAGTGAGAGCAACGAGCGATAAAAAGGGGAAAAAAGTAATTTACAAAGGCAAAGTGAAGCAAGATTACAATTGAGGGGATTCAGTAGCTAAGCCGTAAGCTAGTTTCGCTGGGTCAAGTGTATTCGCAAGAAGCATCGCAATGGTCACCGGTCCCACACCACCAGGAACTGGAGTTATAGCAGAGGCCAACTTCACAGCTTCTTCGAAGCAGACATCTCCAGTTAATCGATAGCCGTAATCACTGGTTGGATCCTATGAAAGAGTATCATAAGTAGTTATGGCTAAATGGGCAGAAATAAGTAGTGTAAAAAAAAAAAAGGGAAAGTGCATTGATGCACAAATCCAGAACTGCACTCATGAAAAAAGTTCAGTAGGAGGCATGGTTAGCTGTCTATATCAATTTACAATCAGGACATATCATAGGTTGAGACTAATTCATACATAGAATACCAACTAAACCAGAAGGGTTCAACGAGATGCTATTAACAATGGATATGTTAAATAATAACACCAAGAATGCAGTAATGTTGTAAATCAAGCATTTCTGTTCTTGGCCTGAACTACTATAAACAACATTTCATTTACCTCAATTGGGTTTGTTCCAACATCGATCACAACTGCACCTTTCTTTAACCAGCTTCCTCTTACAAGATTGGCCACTCCAGCAGCTGAGATCACAATATCAGATTGACGAGTAATCTCTTCTGGATTTGTTGTGAAAGCATGGATAATACTAACAGTGGCATGGTGTCTCTGGGAGAAAAAAATACTATTAGTTTGTCACAATACTGGCCTTGTAATAATGAAGAATAATCAAGGTAATAGCTTGGCTTTACCTGTAAAAGTAAAGAAGTGGGCAACCCAACAACTTTGCTTCTCCCAATCACAGTGACATGTTTCCCCATGAGTTCGATCCCAGACTGGAGCAATAACTCAAGGCAAGCCTTTGCAGCACAGGGCACAAATAAAGGTTTCCGGCTTCTGAGGGCGAGATTACCAACATTCAATGGATGGAAACCATCAACATCCTTCTCTAGGCTAATAGCGCTCAGAATCCTTTCTTCATCCATATGCTGATTTAGCCAAAAACTAGCATGTTAAATAGCTAGCTTGATGTTCATTATGTCAATATTGAAAATGAAAAAGGCAAAGCTTGGATGTAAAGTAAACTGAATCTTAACAAAACATACTAAAATGAAAACAAAATAAAGGATAGCTGAAGTTGGCTGTCTATTACAATGACAACAAAAGTAGTTTGCATTAGTCATCGAACAAAACAATCATCTAATTGGTGCAAATGAAAGGTTTTCATAATATAAATCTACAAACTTAATCCAACTTCCTGCAGCTGCAACACTAGAATACTAGACAGTAATTACCTGTGGTAGAGGTAGTTGCACAAGAATGCCATGAACAGACGGATCTTCATTGAATCTTGACACAGAATCCACCACTACGTCTTCCGTACAGTTCCCAGGCAACTCCGCCAACAAGGACTTTATTCCAACCTCCTCACAGCCCTTAATTTTGTATCGCACGTATGACTCAGAGTCCCTTCTATCGCCGACCAATACAACAGCTAGGCCAGGCACATGCCCCACTGCATTTTTCATTTGACGAACTTCTTCAGCGATCTGAAACCTTATGTCTTCCGCGACAGACTTGCCATCAATGATGGTCGCAGTGGACTCATAATCAACTACAACAAAGACAAAAACACAAGTACAGAACATCAAATCATTAGCATAAGAAGCTAAACGACAATAACATAAGGCTCCCTCTATGACCAATCAATTGTGAAGAACTGAAGCTTCAGTCTTTTCATGGAAATGGAAGAGTCCACAACCATGAAGGGTATCAACCTAGAAATTTCCTTACAACCTTGCACCAACTAAACCAGAGATTATTGCAGCCACCAAATAAAACTACTCTATACTCCACAGCATGTTTTCAGGCTTTCAGCTTGGCACAGGTAAATCTATAAAAAATTTTTCCCCACTGCACCTTTCCATTTTTCATCAGCTGCTTAAAGCAACCAAGTAGAGCTACTAAAAAACCAACACTTGCATTCATTCCATTTGAATTAGCATTCCGTTCTACCAATAGCTCCATTCTCGGATGTCATCATTCATTAGCAACAACAGCAAGTCTTTCGTTACTAAACTGCTAAAGGATCTGGAAGTGGGTTCAGCACCACTAAGCTGCTAATCTCCAAGTGGGTTCTGCACCAATCAAGCGAGAACCACTGAATTTAAGTATCCGCAACACGCTCTCAAAACCCCAAAACCATCTGAATACTTCGACGAAGCGCACGCCTAGCGTAGAGAAGACCCCACTCCTCCAAGCAAAAGCATCGCATCAGCAAGCCCGCCCGCTTACCTCCGGCGCCGCTCGGGGGAGGCGGCCGCGCCGCGGCGCGCGGTGGCGGGTCCCAGGTGTCGGGGATGTCTGGCCCGAGAAGGCGGCTGCTGCTGCTCCTCCTCCGCCTCCTCCGGGATCCTCCCCTTCTCCTCCCCGCCGCCGGAGCGGCAGCCTCGTGGAGCCCCGCGCGGGCCGCGCGAGGGAGGAAGAACGCGAGCGGGGGGGCAGCGGGGCGCCGGCGAGGGCCGCGAGCAGGGCCACGGCGGCGGCGCCGCCGCCGCCCATCTCCGTCGAAGCGGCGGCGAGCGCAACGTGTGTGAACTCGGAAGCGATGTGGATGGAGGATTTGGGCCTTTTGGGCCCTCGACAAAAGGAGATATTTTTGGGCCTGTTTATTTTGATGTCATTTTCAACCTTACCAAGTTTTAGTAAAGTCAAAAAAAAATAGCTACATTTAGTTTCCTGTCAAATTTTATTAACTATATAAGAAATCCCGACATTTTCAACTTTAAGGTTTTTTTCGGGCATTAAAGTGAATAGGCCCTTTGTCATGATTGTTTTCCTTTTTCTTTTCTTTTTGAAACTTTTTTTGCCACATTTTTGGGCCACTGGTTTGAGTTTTTGATGCATTTTTCTGAAAAAGAAAATCTAAAGTAGCAGGAAGATACCGTGCGTGTGGAAGATGCTGTTTTTGACGTCATTGTCGGGGTATATTCTGATAAAATCTTTGCCTGATGCTTCACAACAATCCGTCGAAATCGTTGTCGATGTATTTATTTTGAATGAAAAATCCTTACTAAGAAAATAGAGAACACTGGATTGATTTAAAAATTTAAAAATGATGTTTTCTTGAAAGGTTGTGAAATTCAATTAACTCGAAAACCACCATACTCCATTTTATGCTCGGAGCAAAAGAAAAACCAAGGGGCAATAAGTTTGGTGAATGCCCATGTCAACCATATCGCTTGCGTTTCAACTTATTAGTCACAACCAAAATTCAAATTTTATAGCTTAGTTGATTTTAATTTTTTTATTGTAGTTTACTTTCTAAAACACACATATATAAAGTTATTCGTATAATTTTCTTTTGCCGCTAATAAGCATAACGGCTTATAAATCGATCGGTTATGGACGAAACTATGGAACTGAAGTTATGTACACTAATGTGACCAGTTGAGGCATTTTGTTGTAAATCATGATTTGAAGTACTTTATTTAGATCTCACCCACTTTAGAATTTATTATAACCTGCCATGATTTACTCGATTTAAATAGTAAACAAACTTGAATGAATTGAATAGAAATTAACTAATCCGAATAGGGCCGAGAATTCAAGTCAGTGCGAACAAATCTCAAAGATGGTCTGAATTTTAGTGAGTACATGAGACATTCAAACTCGTTCTTCGTAATCCAACTTCTCAAATATGTTTTTCAAAAATGCCCATGAGAATAAGTTGTGCGCTTGTTCATAGCGATGAATGTGTGCCTGCGTTTGTGAGAAACGCCCAGGGTATTCTGGCTAGTTCCACAAGGTGGTGGGCTAGATGACCTGGGTTCGAAGCCTCATCCCTTCTCAAATATGTTTTTTGTGTCCTTAAAAAAAAAAACTTCTCAAGAGTCAATTCATTTTCTCGCCTATCTTTGGGAAAAAAAAGTTCAAAAATTGACACGTATATATTCTTTCCAACCTGGGCCCTGCAAAATTCCTTCGAAGCCCACACAACAAAATACGACAACAGTCGGGCCACTCCGCGAGTTGGGCCTAGCAGCCCAACCTCTTCTCCGCCCCACTGCCGGTCGCCGCCTCTCGCGTCGTCGCGTCGCGCCGAGCTCTGCCTCTGCTCCGGCCTCCACGCCCCCATCGCCGCCGCCGCCAGCACCGCCTCCCTCTCCTCCGCCAGCCTCGTTTTGCGCCACCGCCATCGAGAATCAGTGACACAGATGCTGTTTCCTACGGAGTTCGAACTTCGAAGGCGCCAACCATGCTCCCTTCCCGCCACCTCCGTTCCGCGGCGCGGCAGCGGAGCCACCGGCCGCCGCTGGCCGCCGGGGACGCCTCCTCCTCGGGAAGGCTCGACCCCGAGGTGATCCGGAGCAACAAGGCCATCACGGCGCACATGCGCGCCGGCCGCGTCGCCGACGCCGAGCGCCTCTTCGCCGCGATGCCCCGGCGCTCCACCTCCACCTACAACGCCATGCTCGCTGGTTACGCCGCCAACGGCCGCCTCCCGCTGGCGGCGTCCCTCTTCCGCGCCATCCCGCGACCGGACACCTTCTCCTACAACACCCTCCTCCACGCGCTGGCGGTCTCCTCGTCCCTCGCCGACGCGCGCGGCCTGTTCGACGAAATGCCCGTGAGGGATTCGGTCACCTACAACGTCATGATCTCGTCCCATGCCAACCACGGACTTGTGTCGCTCGCGCGGCACTACTTTGATCTTGCCCCCGAGAAGGACGCTGTCTCATGGAATGGGATGCTTGCGGCGTATGTCAGGAATGGACGGGTTGAGGAAGCGAGGGGTTTGTTTAATTCAAGGACAGAGTGGGATGCGATCTCTTGGAACGCACTGATGTCGGGGTATGTGCAGTGGGGTAAGATGTCAGAGGCAAGGGAGCTATTTGATAGGATGCCAGGGAGGGATGTCGTATCCTGGAATATTATGGTCTCGGGTTATGCAAGAAGAGGGGATATGGTGGAGGCAAGAAGGTTGTTTGATGAAGCTCCAGTGAGGGATGTATTCACATGGACAGCAGTCGTGTCTGGGTATGCACAAAATGGAATGTTGGAGGAGGCCAGGAGGGTGTTTGATGCCATGCCAGAGAGGAACGCGGTGTCTTGGAATGCAATGGTGGCAGCCTACATTCAGCGGAGGATGATGGATGAAGCAAAGGAACTGTTCAATATGATGCCCTGCAGGAATGTGGCATCGTGGAACACAATGTTGACAGGGTATGCTCAGGCAGGGATGTTGGAGGAGGCAAAGGCAGTTTTTGACACGATGCCACAAAAAGATGCAGTCTCCTGGGCTGCAATGCTGGCTGCATATTCTCAGGGTGGTTGCAGTGAGGAAACCCTGCAGTTGTTCATTGAAATGGGGAGGTGTGGTGAATGGGTGAATAGATCAGCATTCGCTTGTGTGTTGAGCACATGTGCTGACATTGCTGCACTTGAATGTGGAATGCAGCTTCATGGGAGATTGATTAGGGCTGGTTATGGGGTGGGATGTTTTGTTGGGAATGCACTCCTAGCTATGTACTTTAAATGTGGGAACATGGAGGATGCTCGGAATGCATTCGAGGAAATGGAAGAGAGGGATGTAGTTTCATGGAATACTATGATTGCTGGTTACGCACGACATGGTTTTGGAAAGGAAGCACTTGAAATTTTTGACATGATGAGGACAACATCCACCAAGCCAGATGATATTACTCTGGTAAGAATTTGTTTCCTGGAACATACCACATACAATTAGTTCTAGCACACCAATTTGCCGATAACTAAATTCAGTTTATCTCCTATAAATGGTTGACTAAATCTGTAGAAAGTTCACCCACTTTCGATAAAATATTTATTATAAATGTTAACAGTGAGAACTGTCCCAGTTTAGTAAAAAGCAAATAGTAAAAAGAACTCCCTGGTTTTTTAAAGGTAATGGAGATTTCATTAAGCAAATGAAGGCATCTAGCTTCTGCACCAAAGTGTACTCAGCCAACCTGTTTTCTTTTTTAGTAGTAATAAACAAGAAGATTTGTTCCCTTGTTCTATACTCATGGTTTTGGGGTAACTTTAACTTTCAGGTCGGAGTGCTTGCAGCATGTAGTCATTCTGGCTTAGTTGAGAAAGGCATTTCATACTTCTACTCAATGCACCACGATTTTGGTGTGACGGCAAAACCTGAGCACTATACGTGTATGATAGACCTCCTTGGGCGGGCTGGACGATTGGCTGAAGCACATGATCTTATGAAGGACATGCCATTTGAGCCAGATTCTACCATGTGGGGTGCATTGCTCGGTGCAAGTCGGATCCACCGCAATCCTGAACTTGGCAGGAGTGCAGCTGAGAAAATATTTGAGTTGGAGCCTGAAAATGCTGGCATGTATGTCTTGCTTTCAAATATATATGCATCTTCTGGGAAATGGCGAGATGCGAGGAAAATGAGAGTTATGATGGAAGAGCGGGGTGTGAAGAAGGTGCCTGGATTCAGTTGGATTGAAGTACAGAATAAAGTCCACACTTTCTCAGCTGGTGATTGTGTGCATCCTGAGAAAGAAAAGATATATGCTTTCTTAGAAGACCTTGACATGAGAATGAAGAAAGCTGGCTATGTATCAGCTACAGATATGGTTTTGCATGATGTGGAGGAGGAAGAGAAGGAGCACATGCTCAAGTACCACAGCGAAAAGCTTGCTGTTGCTTATGGAATTTTAAATATTCCTCCTGGGAGGCCTATCCGAGTTATAAAAAACCTCAGGGTATGTGGAGACTGTCACAATGCTTTCAAGTATATCTCCGCAATTGAGGGCAGGCTGATCCTATTGCGTGATTCTAACCGATTTCACCACTTTAGAGGAGGGTCTTGTTCCTGTGGGGATTACTGGTGATGGCTAATTAGATTTCTTGTGCAATGAATCCCTGAAGAATCTGTAGTTGACAACGCAACAAAGATGGTGCAATGCAGGCTACAAACAAAATATTGTAGGCATCTTGATGACTCACTCGGTCCACAGGCCTTCTACTAGGCCACCATTTCAAAAAGATTACTTGAGTTGGTGATTGTTTCCATGCTGAGTGAAGAGGTGATACCTAGACAAAAACATAATATACAAGATCATAATTCCAGTGTCATGTGATAGACTGATGGTAGCTCAGGTGAACAGTCTCAAAGGACAAGTTTGCTGAGGCAGGTTTAGATTGGAAGAAGTTTGGACAACAAGGTGTTAATCCTCCCCTGTTAGTGACATCTTAAGGTACCAATTCAACTGAGATATACTGAAAATCAAGGGATCATAGTTGTTTTTAGGCCATCAACAAAATATCTTTGTTTCTATGTGACCAGGTATGCTATTAAAATCAAGGATGGTGTAAATATTCAGTGCAAGTATTCTCTGTTGAACTCAAATATTGGTGTTACAATGGATATTTTGTTATTCCATTTCTGCGAAAATAAGCATGCCAGAGAAATGGAGTGCCTGACGGTCTTACACGAGCAGTTGGGGTTCACATAAAGATTCATTGTCAGTGCAGCTAAACTTTGCATGATATATTAGATGCGGCTATGAAATCGTGAGAAGAGATAATCTGTGGTATCTGATCAGGTTGCTATCATGGTGCAGCAGGCTAGTAGCACAGTGGCTGATTATGTGTTGCCAAGCTGAAGATTCTGTTCAGTGAAATCTAACAGTGGAGCTGTGGAGGCATCTTCAGATCTGTGGCTCCCTCTGGTGTTGTAAGTTGTACATTTCCTTACAATACTTCATCAAACTAGTTGCTTAATTCATATACTTTGCCTGAAAGTTAACATGGAAAGCCTAAGGAGGATATGTGTTGGGTCATGGCAGCCTGATAAAACAAAACAATTTCAACCAATGGTTTTGAATCGTGATTTATACGGTTCCATGGCAGTGTGCCCAAAAGGCTGTTAGTAACATCACAACAGCCCTCAATTTTTCATTCCACAGCCACCACGATTTTATATACACATGAGCTTATCATTTGACCACCAAAAAACATGATAGCGCCATGACAGCCCCTGATTTTAAAAACACTGGTTGCAAGTTTCAACATCTTGTTTAGAAAGCTGTGTGCCAAACATGCTTCTTAGTTCTCAGCCACACTGCAAGCAGAAACGTGCACGCACGCACGCACTGGTAACAGAGTGCCACCATCTTGTCCCAAAAGGCCAAAAATCACTATGTATGCGTTTCTGAACTCTGACTGATCAAGGTTTATTCACTTTGGGCAGAGCCTGGATTGAGCTGCTGAAAGTATCTGACAGAACATTCCCAGCCTGAACCGGAACTGAAGAAAAGGATCAGAGGAACATGGCCTGCCGGAATCCGGCACCGATCGCCACCCATGTGCAGGAGAAGAAGGATGGCCGCATCGCTGGGTACACGCATGTCGCCGCAGCCCGCGTGTGTTGGGTGCAGGATTTAACTTTTCGAAGATTTCAAGTAAAAACCGCTCCTTACCGGTTTACTGAAATCCGATAAAAAACCAGTAAAAACCAATGTCTTTTAGTCAATGTCCATGCGAAAACCAGCTAACACCGGGTTTCCCAAACCGCCGCGTCCTGGCGGTAAGCACGGTTACCACACGGTTACCGCACGGTAACTGTGAAAAAATATACGAAACCGTGTAAAATTTATCAAAAATTCAAATTATTTTTTGAATTTATTTGAATTTAAGGGAATTACCGCGGTTTTTTTATTACCGTATCCCGCGGTAAGGCCGGTAACCGCGCGGTTACCGATGGTAATGTAAACCTTGGCTAACACCAATCGGTTTTCATAAACCAAGATCTAGCGGTTTCATGAAAGCTGATCGTGAAATTCTATCGGTTTTGTGAACCGGGTCGGGTGTATCAGGAAAAAAAAAACAGAAGGGCGAAACAGCCATCAGCAGGGAAACCTGATTAACTGAGAGCTTCACCCGTTTTGCTATTCCAGGGGGGGCCCTCTGCAACAACACAAGGTTTGCCTCCACCTTTCTTGCATTTCCTATTCTCTCAAATACTAGGACGCGCACCCCGCGCGCCATTCCGCTTCCCCCTCCCATCCTCTCGCTCTCGCTCTCGCTTGCGGCCGCGCGCGCGGGCCCCCGGTGGTGCGAGCAGTCGTCGTCGTTGTCGTCGGGGCCAGGGGGGTGGGGGGCGAGGCGAGGCGATGGCGTACAGGGCGGAGGACGACTACGACTACCTGTTCAAGGTGGTGCTCATCGGCGACTCCGGGGTCGGCAAATCCAACCTCCTCTCCCGCTTCACCCGCAACGAGTTCAGCCTCGAGTCCAAGTCCACCATCGGCGTCGAGTTCGCCACCAGGAGCATCCGCGTCGACGACAAGGTCGTCAAGGCCCAGATCTGGGACACCGCCGGCCAGGAGAGGTGAGGTCCCTTCTCTCTCTCTCTCTCTCTCTCTCTCTCGCGTTCTCTTCTTGTGCCACACGCCCTCTGTTCTGGTCGGTTCATCATCCAGCATTGCTTGGTTCGGCACTGCGGCCGATTAGGTTGATCACGCTTCGTTTCTTCAGGAAATTCAGCGTTTTTCTGTAGGATTCAGTCTGCGCGATTTGTGTGTATAGTTTAGGAAATGCGTAGGTTGTTTCTGGTGAGCTCTCTTCTGCGTGGTTCTTCACGATTTGCTAGTAGGCACAGCATATTGGTTTAAGATTGATATTTCATTTTTCTTTTTGCCCCCATGCATTGGATATGTGGATAGTTTACATCACGTCATGTACGGTCAGCAAAACTATAGCCTTTCTTAATTATGCTGTCTCTCATGCGTCATTATTTTTGTTTTTCATGTAAAATCCTTTATTTACCTATCTTTGAATGTTAGCCAGGGGAGCATGCTATCTTCCTGTGAAGGAAACGTTGCTCTATGACTTATGTTCTGACAGAGATTCTAGTTTATTTTCTTAGCGTCGCTATCGTGCAGTTTTATTCTACACCTGCATTGGTGATGTCCTGTTGTTGCCATGTACTATTTGGCATTTGATAATTTGTATGGACATTTATATGATTTCAATCCTACTATCTCCTCGCATTATTTAGAAAATTGTTCTGCTGCAACATCTGTTTGTCTTATGGCTCTAAATAAAACCTTTTCTGGCAGTTGACCATCCATCCTTCAAATAGTAAATACCATGAGTGGTCGTCCAATAACTATAGAATCACTAGGAATATTCTTTTTTTATTTACAGCTCTATGCTGATGTTTACAGCATTATTCTTGTGCCATTTACAATCAAATTGCTGTCCCTAGTGTGTCTCAAAGAACTTCATGCATTTGATATGGAGTATTAGGCATATTCTTTGGGATCAATTTCTTTGGAATCTGCTCCATGTATTTGATGACATCTCAGTCATGTTGATAGTTTCAGTGCTCGGTATGGACTTTGAAGTTCCTTCTGTACTCTCTCAACAGGTATCGGGCGATTACAAGTGCATACTATCGAGGGGCTGTTGGCGCACTTGTCGTGTACGACGTGACACGCCATGTCACCTTTGAGAATGTAGAGAGGTGGTTGAAGGAACTCCGGGACCATACAGATGCAAACATCGTCATAATGCTTGTTGGCAACAAGGCTGATCTGCGTCACCTTAGGGCCGTATCGGTCGAGGATGCCAAGGGCTTCGCCGAGAGGGAAAGCACCTTCTTCATGGAAACGTCGGCGTTGGAGTCCATGAATGTAGAGAGTGCCTTCACTGAGGTGCTAACTCAGATCTATCGCGTGGTCAGCAAGAAGGCCCTCGACATCGGAGATGACCCTGCTGCTCCACCAAGAGGACAGACCATCAATGTTGGTGGCAAAGATGATGTTTCTGCTGTGAAAAAGTCTGGATGCTGTTCATCCTAAATCCATTATGTCCATGAGAAGGAACCATATGCTCACCTGATTATATCATGAGTAACTAAAAAGATAACTTTCTTTTGCTGCCTAACCTGGTTGCCTGTGAGATTTTAGTGTTACATCAAGAAGGATGGGGCTGTTAATCCCAGGTTGGGAAAAAAGCTAACTTTGATGTGTCAGTGGATTTATGGTTTGCATTTGTGGTTTCTTCATTGGTGTACTATTGTTCCATGTAAATTTACAGGAGTTGAGATCCTCCCCACCTTTCACTGCATAACATACCCCAGTAAAATGTTGTTGTAATTGGATATCAGACTGTAGCTGATTGGCAGCAAGAGTTCTAATTAGAAGGGCTATTATATTCTGTAACTCCCACTCACAAATGTACAAAAGTTTGCATCCTTGAACTTCTTACCAGCCTGTATATTACGGTACTGAAAGATTGTTTAAGATAACTAGGAAGGTAGCCCGCGCATTCGCGCGGGCATGTATCGTGCGCTGCATTTGAAAACGGATCATATTTATCAGATAGCCTCCGCCATGTTTTGGAAGTGCATTTTCTCAGCAAATATTCTTCGTTGCATCACTTTGATACTTTCTCTATGCTATATACTATATAGTATTTAATTAATATGTATAAGCAATTATATATAATCTTCATCATCATGTAAAAAGGAGTTAGACCTAGTTTGTTTAGAAAACATGTCTATTAAATTAAAAGCAAGGTGTTTTTTTTCTTTTTTTGTTGAATGCTTTGGGCCCTGTTGATGAAAATGTAAGACCTAGCTAAATTCATTGTTCTTTTTCCCCCGCCATACGGTTTTATGCAGCTCCTAGTCACCGTGTTGAGATGTGGTCATTGCACCTACGGAGGTTGCCTTGTGATTCATCACAATTGTGATCACATTTTTGGTCAAGATTAGTTACTCCTATTTCCATGTCTTGTTATATCGTAAAATCTAAATGGACTCCAAAGTTAATCATTTAAGTATATATATATAGACCAAAAATATATTTGCATACGATTATTGTGATCACATTGTTGGTCAAGCTTAGTTACTCCAATTTCCATGTCTTGTTATATCGTAAAATCTAAATGGACTCCAAAGTTAATGATTTAAGTATATATATATATATACAACAAAAATATATTTGCAGACGATTAATGTTCATATATAGGGATGATTCACCTTTTGAATGGTCTATGCACAAAAAAAATAAACGGAGTTACAGGAATGCTTAGAAGGCCAAAACAACACGCTTGAACATATACAATGATATACTAAAACTGCATTAAGCACCATCTAAAGTCAATTAGATGGTAACATAGTTTAAAGCAAATACACGGAAGATCATTCAGCTTGCTTGGATTATTTTAGCACAAATTTTAAAAAAAAATCATGAAGTAATCGGATTTTGTCTAACTAAAGCCATTGGATTTTATATGCATTGGTGGTTTGGACTTCATATTTTAGTTAGTTGTATTTGCTTAGATAGTGTATATCTAATTTAGCTATGCATGTTTGACAAACAACACATATGATGATGCAACCTGTATTGGATTATTTCGTAATTCTTTTACAGCAATTCAAATGACACGTAAAAGGGCATGGTGTTCTTCCTTAGTAAAAAAAAAATGTTTCAGTTCACTTTGTAATTTTTGTTTGGATAACTATTGATTTAATTTAGCTATACATGTTTTTGCAGAATGATGTATAGTGATGTAATATGTGCAGCCAATTTAAGGTATTTGAATCATATTTGGATGGTATGCAAAGCACGCGGGCTGAATTGTGTTGATGTGAAAAACACACACTGGCCTGGGAGATCTGCTTAACTCCAGTGCAGGTCCTAAATCTTCCTTTTGGGTTCGTCGTCAACAATGTGGTCGAATGTCATATTTTGTATATAGGAAAATATAAGGATACGGATCTTAAATTCCTAGTTTAATTATAAATAGAGCAACAATTATATTAGAAATCAGACATGTAGCTTAAAAATTATGGTTGTTTTAACATATTGATTATTTCTCTTTTAGTTTACTCCTACCCAAAAATAGGGATGGGATTGGCAGTGGTCTACGCGCATGTGAAGGGGGCGAGGAGGTAGATGCGATTTATTTTTATAACTTCTCCAAATAATGTAACTTAAAACCAATGATAATAGGTTTAATTTTTTCTCAAAATTTCTAAGATTATTTATGATTTTCAGGACATGACACGTGGCGGCATAAGATTTTTCGTAAATTAAATCTAATGGTTGAAAATAATGGGTCCATCGATTTAATTGAAATATTTTATAATTTTAAAATGTGACATATGGTGACTTAAGTGTGCTCTAAAGGTGTTTAATTGGTTTTTATTGCGTAGATTGTTTAATATGAAATAATACATGTTTTCATTCTGTTATAATTTCTCATTTTCATTCAGTTGCCCTGCATAGGAGTATTTTAATTTCTATATAGTAAAATACAACTATAATGGATATTGAATTATTTAATTAACTGTAAATAAAACAATAGTTAAAACAAATTAAAAATCAAATATAATTTTAGAAATTATAAGCCATTTAGCTATGTTTTTTTAATATTAGGTTGTTAGTTAAAAAATATAAGGCGAGAGGATCAAAGGAGGTATATGTACAGCAGGACAAGGGACGGAGATTTTTTTTTATGAGACATATTCCAATGGGTCGTAGTCTTTAGTTATCTATTTTTAAAATATAGATATAATTTTAGACCTATTAGAAAATGTGTCGGGTGTTGTATTTACTAATATAAGCTAAATGTTGCCACTCGTATGGTTTAAAAATCTATGTGATTTTCTTAATATGTATCGAGTGACCAATATGTAGTCTCTAGCATTATATGACCCAAAGAAATACATTTATTTTACTTTTAAAATGTAGTTAATATTGGTATTGAATTCTAAATTTTATTGTAAATAATCTCATCCCGTGCACGGATAAAAAAATAGCTATTTAGATGATATAGTTGTTTAAAATAATGTATTACAGAGTATGTTTTCCAATATTAATTAAGAAAATGCATGAAAATAGGAGGGCATGTTGCCCTTATGTATTAGGGTGAGGGCAGGGATATATACATAACTACGTACATATACCTAACGAAACGTAATGGATGGCAACGGTGGGGTGTGGGTCTTTCTTTTTTTTTTCTTTAAGTAAATCCGAGGGTAGAAAATATGGGTGTACCGTATATTAGTGAAAAATCGATGGCTAGATGTTTTGTTTTTTCTATAATTTACTAGAGTGACACATGGTGAGATGAGAGTGTTTGTAGAATGCCATATAACGGTTTGAGAACGTTTTAAGGATGTTTAATAGTCTTTTAGTATATAAAAGATTATCAAAAACAAACTATTATATATCAGCCTCATGTGTCGTGATATATTTAAGACCACAATATAACTTATAATTTAATTAAAGGAAAACAACGGAATCACAAATTAGATATATAATTTAAAAATAATTTAGAAGATGGTTCAAGGAACATTGATTGGATATTTTATATTATTATTATAGATCTTAGTGTAACTATATATATTTATATTTGTGATGTAATATATTTTAGAAAACCATATTTTATTTGAAGATCATCGATTTTTATGATGTATTTTTTTGTCGTCTTTTTTATGTATATGCGCATGGTTTTTTCTTTTCTTTCCATCGAAAAAGACGTAAACTATTGTGTTGTTTTTGTGTACGTAAGTACGTACGGGAGAAGACATCGTATAAATCTGTACGTACATGACAACAGTAGTAGCGCTTAAATCATATAAAGAGAAAGTTAAAAATTTTTAATAATAGATCCAATCCAATGGTATAAAATGACGGGTCCACCAATTTAAGTGAAAATCGATGGTGAGATTTGATAATGCCAAGTGGCAGCCTAGAAGCGTTTGTAGGATGCCACGTGGCGGTTTAGGAGCGTTTGTAGGAAGTTTAATGGAGTTTTAGTATATAATAGATTTCTTCTGTTTCAGTAGATGTGCGTAAAGGCATAAACTATAGCATTTATCATTTTCTGCATATCTCTGTTTTGCAATATTACTACAGATTGTGACTGACCTACAAGATGTTTCCTTTCATTTAGTCAGTATTAATAGAGTGAAATGATCAGCTTTGAATGTCTGTTGTGTAGGAGTAGTGGAGTACTAGATTCTGATTTCTGGCAGGTATGAAGAGGTTGCAGTAGTTAAATGACCTTTAGAGAGGCCAGAAGAAGAGGGTATCAAGGATTCAAGGTCTAGTTGCAGTGGTTAAATGACCTTTCATGAGCAGTGGTTACAAGTAAGGTAACCCCTTAATACAATTCAAAGGATGGTAACATTGGTTAAAGCAAGTTCAATTTAGTGGAATATGGTTGGTCAGGTGATTGCCCATGTTTTGTAGTTACATTGCCAAATGTAAGATATGATGCAATGCAATGGTTATGGCATGACAAACCTAACTGCATTGCTTTAGCAAAAATGATGAATTCCTGCTGGCCATGCCTGGCGCCATGATCCTGCTAAAGAAGTAATTAACCTATCTCCATTTTGTGAGTACCCTTGCATTTTATTTTTGGCCGATTTAAGCAACACTGATCTAACATCATGTTATCAGCCAATTTCTGAAGCTATACATTTTTCTGTAGCAAAATTTGCATTTTTTAGAAGCAGATCTTGAGTTCTTTGATATTAAGGACTTATTCATGTTGTTGCCACTTTCAACCATAGTAAATTTTGGAATTATCAAATTTTAGTAAGCTAACAAACCAAACAAATTATTGCCAATGCTACCTTACCAAACTTCCGTAATTATAAAAGTTTCCGCTCTTAAAATTCTATCAAATTTTGATAACCCTTCAAACTAAACACAATGAACGATACCAAAATGTGCTACCAAATTTTAAGCAAAGCCAGTTAGAATTCGGTTCTTCCGAAGAAAATGCAATTTAATTCTTCCATGATCATTCAGCTCCACGCAATTCTCAGCTACAACGAAAATCACCAAACAAAAAAAAAAATCTCCACACGATTTTCAGCTAAAACGAAAATCACAAAAAAAAAATTGTAAGATGAGTCATGGAAACTATTTCTCACTATCAGCAAAGAAATGTAGCCGTGGAGAACGCCACCGTGTTGCCATTGCCTGCTCTGCCTCCCCTTGCCACGGCTGATCTCGCGGCGGCCACCGGCGCCGTCGCCGGCGACGCGTCCGTGCTCCTCGCCGTGAACCGGTGGTGGTGCAGCGGCATGGAGTTGGCGTCGAGGCGGTGGAGCGCGGCGACGGTGAGCACGGAGCAGGCGAGCATCGGGACGGGGCCGAACACCCACATGAGCAGCGCCGTGGCGAGGTAGAGCGCGCGGAGCCCCGCCGCCCAGGGAAGTTGCCGCCGCGGACCACGGCGCGCTGCCGTCGCCCACCGCGCCGCCGCGTCGCCGGCGAGCGCGCTCATGAGGAAGCTCGCGTGGACGTAGTACCGCGCCGACTGGATGAAGCAGGTGAAGGAGGCGAGGAAGCAGGCGAGGAGCGCGACGCACTTCACCGTCGCCGTCGCGTGGCTGCCGTGCCCGTAGCCGAGGACGACGAGGCCCGCGGCGCCCGGCGCCGGCGAGCTGCTCACCCACGCGCCGATCAGCAAGCCCAGCGCGATGCACAGCGACGCCAGCGTCGTCGCCGCCGAGATGTTGTCCGAGATCACGCCCAGCGCCAGCGCCGACTCCTCCGGCGCCGCCGCCTGCAAGAAACCACTAGAATCTTTCGTCACCATTGATCAGTTCTTGAACAAACAAATTGAATTGATCGAACAAGATGATGAACCTGAAGCATGCGCTCCACCCAGGCGAGCTTGTTGTGATTCTCGTAGCCGATCACGGTGGTGTGCGGGTGGCGGAGAATCCGGTGGAGGAGCATGAGATGGTAGCCGACCATGATCGCCAGCCCGCATGGGACGAGCACCAAATCCATGGAGCTCTTGTCAACAAGCATCATGAACTGACTACCTCAATTTCTGTCTCTCAATTTCTCAACCTATATATCAATTAACCTCTACCTAGCTAGCTTAGCTCTATAGCTAATTTTTGTTATTGCTGAATCTTGCTGTTCTTCTCTTTTACTCTTATCTTGATTCGATCTTGCTCCCTTTCTCTGGCATGATTGCAACATGATGGACAGAATGTGTACAAACTGTACTTGCCATTGCTTAGATTGTTAGGTCAATTAATTTGTGAGTGTGTGTTAACTAGAGTAATGGGCACTCTCGTTTTCATTCTGTCCGTGATACTTGATAGTAGTTGCTTGTGGGTCTCAGCAGAAAAAAAACTATTGTTGTGGCTTTGGATGCAAGAGAAAATGACAAGATGAAAATTTCATCCTATGCAATGTTTGCACCATCTCAAAAGGAGGAGGAAAAAAACAAAAACTGTACTTTGCAGTTAGGAGAGAGTGGCTTTTGCTTGCACTTAAAAGCAACATGGGATTACAAGAAAGAATCATTTCTTAATGGACTTCCTCAAGCTAAGTCAGCTGCATGAATCCAAATTTGGTACTTTTTTTCGTATTTTATTTTTTTTTTCTCGTGCATGTGCTGCAATACTTTGGCTCTAAAATTAGGGGGAAATCTCACAAAGGGGGGCATTTGTGCATGGATAAAAAGTTTGGGGCTGTTCAGATTGATGCCATTTTCAACCATACCATTTTTTCGTAAAGTTGTCAAAAAAATGCTTACGTTTTGTTTGTTGCTAAATTTGGTAACTACATAAGAAATCCTGTCAAAATTTTGGTAATGCCAAAATTTGGTAAGGTTTATTTTGGCAATAATGTGAACAAGCCTTTATACCTTGCAGTAGTGCATGGTTTGGGCTGTCCGGCCACTACTGATCTGCATGCCTCTCATGATCAATCGCACCTGTATCCCAAGGCCCAATGCGGTCAATTAAACAAGAGGTTTTTCCTACATTACAACGATTTTGCTATATATTTATCGATAAATTTTCTTTCTAAAATTTGACAAATGTAAATATACGATCATAGTGTAATTACATTATAACTTGTATGTAACTTTCACATAATTTTAAACCGTTATATTTGCTTTAAATCTTATATATGCAAGCGAGAAAGAAAAAAATCACAGCGTGCGCACATATGATAGGATTTGGTCCTCCACTTTACGAAAATAATATGTTAATGAGGTATTTTTAAAAGTTATATACGAGTTATATGCAAGTTACAATATAATTACAATTTTTTTAGGGAAATTTGTCGACAAATGTACAAGCAATCCCACATTACAATATTTGGGTTTAGTTTTTCTAATATGCAAGGACTTAGGACAGTTGAAGTTATTAAGCAAATTAATTTAATATAGTTTACCTTTCAAACTCTACAAGCAA
This sequence comes from Oryza longistaminata, assembly GCA_009805545.1. Lineage (NCBI taxonomy): Eukaryota > Viridiplantae > Streptophyta > Magnoliopsida > Poales > Poaceae > Oryza > Oryza longistaminata. Next base: position 4,387,021 of record CM020186.1, read on the forward strand.
ACTTTTTTTTTCCGATTGCACGGATGATGCACAGATGCACACCTATGATGTTGCCCTCTTACTCTCGCAAGAAGGGGCCAGTGGCAAATCTATGACGGCTTGATTTAATTGGATTTTTGTTCCTTTATTGCTTCCCTGAGCCTTTTAAAAAAATACTATTTGAATGGAAATGTCTGTTATTATGAAGGGCAATTACGTTCTTATCCATGTTACGTTCATTCACCAAGAGGGTCTCTTCAAGATTTTTGCTCATATCCATGATCCATCCACAGATTTTGAGCTTGTTTCTAAAAAGGGACATCGAGAGGAAATGGATTAAAATTTGGAAGTACATATACTGATATTTTATACCCACATATTGGTACAAATATACTCGAGAATGCTTGGAAAGGAACGAGAAAATCGTGAATTCAGAAAAGATTTCTGTTGTATTCTACTAGCTTCAGTTGAAGTTCGGAGACATTGGATGTAGTACAATTTGTGAAATACCATTAAAGATCCCGGTTGGTCAGGAGACATAATAATGGCCCAGTGACAAGAACAGCCGGATCATAGCAAGAACTAAGCTTCTCCAGTACTGACATGTGACTGATTCGCTTTGCATATCTGTCGCCTCCGTTATTATCTCTAGCGGTATACTCGATTCATTTCAGGAACTTTGTGTGGGAAGCAGAAGGTGTGTTATCACTTACCTGGTATATATGTGTAAAATTAAGATTGGTTGTATTTCGGGGGGTATTTAGTTTGTTCCACATTCTTTAAGTTGGTCATCACCATGCCATGAAATATAAGGAAAGTATATTACCTCTGTTGATCAAAATGATTGAGGCTAATTGAACCTCTCAAATTTCTATATACATATATTCTTGCATCCTATATCTATAATTTTGTACGGCACTAATGCAGTTTACCTTTTAGGCGTCCACATGTTCAGCTGTATATAGAAACTAGTAGAAAGCTTCTTGTCCTGTAAAAGCAGTCTCTGGATATTGCAGTGTGTGTATGTTCACTTATGTTCCCGTTATTCCCCTTCATGTAGATCCTGGATTACTGGCTACCTCGATGAATAGAAAGGCAAGAATGTTTACTAGTAACAATTTACCAGGTGGGAAGTCCATGACAGATATGTTGGGAACTTGCAAGTCTGGACCGGAAAATGTTGGCGTGAGCACCTTGTTGAGATGTCGGAAGCACTGGTAAACTGAAAGATTTTTCAGGAGTTTCCATGCAAGGCACAACATGAGAACACCACAACCTGGAATTCCAGGTTTCTGCATTGTTCAGGCACTGCCGTTTATCCTAGCATATGTCATCAGATTACCACTGGTTTATTCTGACGCACCTCAACCACGGCAACAAACTGAAGGATATGGACGCAGTCTGCAACTTACACAGTAGAGTTCTCACTAACAGATGTAAATCGGACTGTTCAGACAAGCGGTCACACTGTTCATCGTACTGCAACAAAAACATGGTAACAAGGGATATTATTGAGATTAATTTTGCGCAGTCCTTAATCCTTAAGGCATAGTGGCACTTATAACTGCACCTGATCTGAATCGTTTACCTAGTATAGCCTACTACGGTGCTCCTCCCCTTATAAAATAAGTTTATTTTTCATCTATTCCACACATACTACTTTCACAAACTCTAATATAATGATTACTAAAAGATAAGATTTATTTTAAACAAATAAGACGAAACAAAATGAACATGGGAGGGTACCAGATACCCTTGCTACTTGGAAATATATTGGCACAACGTTACTACCTATCCTTGTGTACAAATAGCGGTACATTTCGATCAGTGTGACGCTCAGTATCACTATTGAGATCATAATACATACTGATCAGTGTGTGAATTTCAGTTTAAGTACACTTCGAACACAGCGTGACGCTCAGTATCAGCAGAAAGATTAGTAGATTGACAAACACATGTAATTAGACCAGAAGCTTATTAAGACCTTTCCATACTGAAGCAACAAAACCATCAAAACACCAGCACATCCTGCATCCAGCCGCTAAGAACACAGCGCAAGATAATATTAACACAGATAATATCAAGCAAGTAACAGATGCAGCCAGTAATCTCACAAGAGCCAACAAGAGACTCCGATATTAACCATTGACACGTGAAACACATTAAGGTTTGATAAATAAAAAGATCTCCAGCTGGAGTGTGACACCACATAGTCTCTGAGGACTGTCTGGGACTCTGGGTTTATTTATTGACCAACATTACAGATAAGAAAGCGCACAGCACAAACAAACTCGAAGCACTCATGACGGGAACTGGAAATACTCATGACGAACGAAATACTGAAAAGACGATAAGGCGAAGTAGGCGATGATTGGGAGGAGATTCGGCGCATCACTCTTCCTCAGATTCAGAATCCGCGCTCTGGAGCCACTCCACGAACGGCTTGGCATTCTTCACCACCTGGGACTCCTTGCCACCAGCAACAGATTCATTATACCACTGAGTTATCACTTCTTCATCCAGGACGTCCCCATCATACAGGGCCTTGAGAACAATCGGCACCTCCTTCACAGCTTCGGGGCTTGACTTGGCGTATTGAGATTAGTACACGTCGAACACAGCGTGACGCTCGGTATCAGCAGAGAGATAACTAAGCTTGACAAATGACAACATGTAATTGTCACAGGAGCTTAAGACGTTTCATACTTGAGCAACAAAGCTATCAAAACACCAGCACATCCTGCATCCAGCCGCCAAGAACACAGCGCGAGATAATATCAAGCACGTGCAGCCAGTAATAATCTCATAAGAGCCAACGAGACTCCGATATTAACCATTGACACGTAAAACACATTAAGGTTTTGATAGATAAAAAGATCTCCAGCAGGAGTGACACCACATAGTCTGTGAGGGCTGTCTGGGTTTATTGACCAACATTACACATAAGAAGGCGCACAGGGCACACGAACAAACTCGAAGCACTCATAACTCGTAGGAAAAGCACACGACGATACGAACTGGAAATACTCATGGTGAACGAACACTCAAAAGACGACAAGGCGTGGTAGGCGATGATTGGGGAGGAGGTTGGACGCATCACTCTTCCTCGGATTCAGAATCCGCGCTCTGGAGCCACTCCACGAACGGCTTGGCATTCTTCACCACCTGGGACTCCTTGCCACCAGCAACAGATTCATTGTACCACTGAGTTATCACTTCTTCATCCAGGACGTCCCCATCATACAGGGCCTTGAGAACAATCGGCACCTCCTTCACAGCTTCAGGGCTAGACTTGGCACCGAAGGCCACCAGGGCTTGCAGCAGGACCATCTGGGAGGCTTCATCAGGTACAGCAGCCGCGAGGAATTTCTTCTTCTTCACAACCTCCTTGGCGAATCCTTTGCCGAGGCCGCCAAAGAGTGCATCAAAAAGAGCATTCATAGCATCCTGGGGTGGCAAGGCTGAGGAAGTCATCAGACCCTTGAGCTGAACAGCAGTAGCACCCTTGCTCAAGTTATCCTTCATCTCCTTGACCAGATCATCATAAGGACTGCTTTTAGCCTCTTCAACCACATGTTTTGTACTTCCGTTGGAGGCACCCTCCTTGTGTGAGGCCTCATGCTTCTTCTTCTTCTCAGGTTCTTCAGTGGACAGCATTACCATCTCAGCAGTTGCAGCGCTCAGTTGTTCCTGCATGCGCTGTTTTGCAGCCTCCAACGAAGTGTCAGTCTGCCACTGGACATCATCATCGTCATCCTCATCTGCAGCCACATTGTCACCATCATGGCTGCGAGTTGGTGAATTTGAATGATCCTCATCAGAGCCAGCAGCAGCCTTCTTCTTCCCAGCACCACTTTTAGAGGAGGTACTTTCCTTGGATGCACCTTTCTTCTTTGCTTCCTTCTTTAGCTTCTTCATCTCCTCATCAGCAGCCTCACCTTCCTTTAGACGCTCCTTCTCAGCTCTCCTCATTGCCTTCTTGTCTTTCCCAGCACCCTTCTTCTGTTCAGGTGGATTCTTCAGGATAAAAGTTGTGAGCTTGTCCCTCATGTCAACATCTGACACAAAACCACAGGCAGCACACTTCAGTGTAATCATCTGGGTCTTGGAGATGAGGACCTCAGTCTCAGGGTTGCCACATCCATAGCATTGGACATACTTCTTGATGAAGTTCTCAAGGAGACCAGCCAGCTTAGCAGTATCATGTGCCCCATTAACCAAGGAAATACCAGTCTTCTCATCAAATTTAGACTGTGCACCAAGCTCACATCCAAAGTACTTTGTTGTGTAGGAAGCAGGCCTGGCTAGGGCTTTTGCTATATCCACCATGTTCACAATGTTAGTCTTGATGCCATTGCCGCGGCCTTCTATTTTGGTGATCATCCTGGGCATCTTATACCTGTAGAAGGCATCATCACGGTTTGAAGCACCAATGTTTTGCAGAGCCATCTTGGATTAATTTTCTTTCGCTGAGATAATATCAGAAGCACCAAGAGCCAAAAGGAACAGTAGTCTTGTATCCTTGAAATGAATCAGCAGAAACCAGTGTGCAGCAGGGCCTTCCAAGCGAGAGCTTGTGCCTTTTTCTCGTTGTCCGAGAATATTCTCCAAGCAATCCAACTGATCCCAAGTAAAGCAAGTCTTGTTCAGACATAAAAGAAGCTTCAACTTTTAGACCCTCCACTTTGTCAGATTGCAGCACAACTGATGTTGCCTCCTGAATCACACGTCAACATCAGATTCTTCATTCAGACAGACACCATAAAAATGGAGTACTTATGTAGGAAATAATTCAAATGCAAGTAAAATATACAATATACGACATATCTGATGCATATATGATACCAAAGTTCAAACAAATACTATAAATAACTTAATCACATAAATATTCACTCCATCGACAAAGTAAACAATCTATCTATCATTATTTTACTTGCATGATCCTGTATAAAATATTGGGATAGTGAACATTACGATGCCAGCAAAAGTTGAAAACCACAAAGCATACTAAAAGCTCTAATATATCAGACACACTGAACAAACAGTCCGTACCATTATACAACTGAAGCACTTATTACACATTTGTCGCATTCAGCATATACTGGATTAATGTGACATCTAGCTCAACTGCTTACTACTGTAATACCAAACCTTTCACCAATATTATATAGGATAACCACTGAGAAACTCTATGGACCTAACAAATAGCATAACCGTATCCATCAAAAGTGTAACCATAGCTAAATAGACAAGGAGACTGTCACTCAGGAAAAATAGAAAACAGAAGCTCGTAAGTGCGACATAAAGTAACCATGCATAAGCAAATAAAACTGGGATTTTGCTGGCCAACATCAAAAGTGCACACTTGGCATAGTAAACAATGCCATAAATAAACTCAGCCTAGCAGATTGATGACATCATGGAATAAATGAATACAAAAGGAAGGATAGCAAATAAGGAACACGATAGCAATTGGCAAAAACAATTTCAGATGGCAAACCATTGCAGTAGTAACTGGGAAATGGTTGTATTAGCACGATGAAACGCAATGTACCAGTACAACTACTACAAGATTCAATTACACAATGATAGATCACTCTCTAAATACTGGACTGGCTAATTCAGCGTACTATGAAATATAGGAGACACACGTCTTTTGCAGAGTTCTACATTCGATGAAACAATCATTAAGTTTCATAACAATCACAACAATAATTAATGATAGTAAAATCTAACCAATAGATGGTAACTAATGCAATCGCAACATGTTTAACACATCCTAGCAGCATGAAGTACAACAGTATTAACTGAAAAAACTACACGAGGCACAACAATCCAAGTTGGATGAACTGCAACAGCCTGAGCCTGAGTATATGAATCATCCACCCAACATCACATGACCGAGCTGACACACAGATAATAGACGCAAAATACACACACAAGCATTTGTGTTCCCCCAAACTCCCATTACTAGCAAATTAAAAATCAGGACTATCAAACGACTTTCCAAGCCTTAAACTCGCTCGATCCGACGAGATTTGACCATAAGAATTCCTAAAAGCAAGGGTGGATCCAACTTGGGACATGGGGAAACGAACAAACAAACTGCTATACAGGTTAAGGCTCTGAAATTAAGAGAAGAGCTTCTTCCAGATCTAGGGTTAACGAACGCAAGCAAATTCCAGACAAAAGTTAGTCCCGGTGGGAGGGGGAGAGATGGATCAGGAGGAGGATGTGGGTGCTCACCAGGATCCCCTACCCTGCTCTTGCTCGCCGGATGGAGATCGGCGCGCCCCTCCCCTGCTCAGCCGCGGGCTCGTCTTGGGCGCAAGGAGCGGAGGAGACGACGAGATGGGGGAAGATTTCTCTCTTTCTTTCACGCCGAGGGAATGTAGGACGGGGAAGACAAGACACTCGACTGCTCCACTTTTATCTTTCGACGATTTCGGATTTTTTTTTCTTAGGGTTTCACACGATGATAAGCCGTAGGATCAAAACGAACGAATGGACAGGATTTAATGGGCCATCCGCAAGACATCAAATTCACTGGGCCAACACCAAGTCTATTTGTGTCCCTTTACTAGTGGGCAAATCTGATTCGTATCCATGAACGGATGAACCACAATACCACATATCTCGACTCCTGAACTATTGAAATCAGTGCGATTTCACTTCCTCGGTGGTTTTGGAGAGCGGTTTTACCGGCGTGGTGCTTACGTGGTGGTGTTGACTTGGTCTTCATCCCATATGGTGCTCATGTAGCATTAGAATTAAAAAAATATGTGAGACATATTTGTCATTCGCAACAAAAAAAAATTGTAGGACCCACTAACATGCGGGGCCAACATGTCATCCCCTCTCTCCTCTCTTTCTCTTTCTCTTCATATACTAATTGATGGGTTATTATTTCATTTTCAACTACAGGAGACAGGGATTTGCTGTACTAATTGAGTTCATATGATTTTCAGGAACTAGGGTATTACAAGGAGCTTATGGTGGACAAATGAATGTTTTAGATCACGACTACCATGTTTATATGGTATGGGGATCATTGGTACCAGAGTATGTGCGAGACTGAGGTAAAAGAGACGGAGATAAGGATTTTTATAAAAGTTCGGGCCCCCTTAACTGACAAGTAATAGCCCTACTCCTGTTAGTCTAAGCGAATGTTCTCTTATTCATCAGAATCACACAAGTACATGCATAACCTATCTAGTCATTGTCAAGTTGGCGGCATGGAACACCAACACGTAGTTGACGACGGGGTAGTCTTCATCCTCGAATACGTAATCGACGAGGTCAGATATAGCGCTAGATCCTTCTTGTCAGCCTCTATGGATGCCCGATTGGGTATGTCTAGACTAATTTCTCATGTCGATATTTGGCAGCATCTATTGGTGTCTATTCTGACTGAGCGTGTTGGTCTGTGCTGGCTTGTCTCCCTCCCCTTGGGGATCTTGTATAGATGTCCCCTTGTCTAAGTAGAACTATGAGGATAAATATGTATATGATTCGGGTAGTCCTTGTAGTTTTCATGTAGAACTCTACTTGTCATTTCCTATCCGGAGCTGCTTCTATATACGAGATATGATTTCGTGTAAGACTTGTATATGATAGGCCCTGCCAAGCTTACTCGACTACTATTGGATATGTGTTATCCATAACCCTGACAAATATAGCTTACTAAATTCGGACACAAGGCTTGTAAGAAAAAAAAAGAGTAAAGTGTACGGGCGGTCCTTAAACTTGTAGGTGTGTGTCATCTAGGTCCCTAAACTCTCAAAATACATATCCAAGTCCCAGAACTTGTCATAGTGTGTCATTTAGGTCCCAAATCTCCCAAATTGTTATAATGTGTCATCTAGTCCCAACTTGTTGATGTGGCATGCCACACGGACATGACGTGGCATTATTTTAACTGATAAATAGGACCCATTCATTTTTTTCCTTTTTCTTTTTTCTTCTCTTTTTCCCCTTTATTCTCCTTTCTCTACCTGAGCGGAAGAAAGGAAAAAAAGAAGAATAAGAAGAAAACGGAAAAGAAAAAGAAAAAGAAAGAAGAAAAAAAAAGAAAAGGACACGTCACGTCTACGTGGCATGCCATATCAGCGCCACGTAGGATCCTAGAGGGGATGTGTCGATTTGGGACCTAGATGATATACTTTGACAAGTTTTGGGATCTGGATATGCATTCTGAGAATTTAGAGACCTATATAACACAACCCTACAAGATTAAGGACCGCTAATGCACTTTACTCAAAAAAAAAAATTTATTCACTCCTATAACTAAATTCAAAAATATGTACTACTAAGATGCAAATATGAACATTGCGGGGGGCAACTTAGCTAAACAAATCTGATGTAACATGTAGCTCAAACTCCTTGCATTGGATTGCAAGGCAATAATGTAAGTATTATTATGCAAAAAATATTTAAAATAATCAGAAAATAGTTTAAAAACTTTCTACCAATGCAGGGAGGACTACAAGAATTCAGAAACCTACTTCAAACACCACTAGGATTTCAAGTAATACATGCAATTACTTCAATATAAAAAGATAAAAGAATACAATACTAACATATTTTATATCATTTTCTCTTGTAGAATTCTATGATTTTGACAAGAAGTAGATTTTCCCTAGAAGCAACAACTCAACATATGCAATCAGCAGAACTCAACATTTTCCCTAGATGATCAATTATTATTCCACTGGAAAAAAAATATCATTTATATTCAAAATGACATGAGCTGAATAAATTAGTGTCATATATAAACTCATCAATCGTGCTTACTCACACTGCCGCAAGCAATCCTGGCCGTTGATTACAATCCAACGACACAGGCTAATAGGCCTACGCGCACGTTCGCTCGTGTCTAGGCCATCGCGCTCGCCCGTGGCCTACTCGACTGCCTGCACGCGTTACGGGCCACACGCGCCTCCGTGCGCGATGAAGGGCGTCCTCGCTTAACGAGCCGCGCCGACCAAGCCTCGTGAATTATCATACTGGCGTACACTGTTTTGGGCCACCGCCAGGTTTCGGGCCTTATTCATTACCCTTTATTGCCAAAAATACCATTTATTATTTACAGAATTAATTTTTAATCACTTTGAGCTATTATTTTAAGATAAAATTGCAGTAACTTTTGTATTTGCGAGATATGTACAAATTCGAGATTTTGTGAACATGTGTTATTACTTATAAGTACACATGCAATCTTAACCATCTGTATTTGTTTTATATTCATCGGTTACAACGCATAGGCATATTTGCTAGTTATCTAAAAGTTAAACAAGTCCATGATGAGTTAATAACAGATGGCAGTGATATCATTGATCAATGTTAAAGCTAATTGAGCATGGCCATATACTACAAAACATTCCTCAAAATAAACTACATAATATAAGAGGGTGGATAAAAATACATCTCTGGGAATCATGTATACAATTGGCAAAGATAATACTCAATTAAGGCCGGACATAAGGCATGACCATAGTAGGTAATATTTCCATTAAAAACGGCACCTGAAGGCTGAAAATCTGAATGTCAGATAACCCCTGAGCATAACACACACCAACAAGCAAACAAATGTGTGATTGATTCAGAACAGAAATAAGGAAAAGGAGCCCTCACAACACATCGCCAGACCACATACTCTCATGGTTTATGTGCCAAAGAAACAGTTTGCGGCTCAGAATTAATTTACTAGAACAGTAACAGCGTACATTAGAGACAAATTAACATAACTGCAGCAATCTTTACTGTGATTACTTTTACATTACGCTGTAACAGAAATTAAATCAAACCCCAGAACTGAAACCTGCAGTCTCAGCCAGATACCAACTTCACAACAATGATAAGAACATTAAGCGCTATCAACGGCATCCTCAAGAACTGTGTGGCATAGATGAGCCCTACAATCTGACCCTTCAGTGACTTGGTTTGTCCATTTCCTGAGACTTCAGACATGCTCCATCCTCTGGGGCCAAGAAAGCGGTCTTCATTTAGTATCGCTAATGCATTTGCGAGAAGCAAAAAGCCCTCCAGCAACGTCCACAGGCCCATTCCTGCAGGTAGTAGGTATTTTAGTTCAAATAAATACATACCAGTACAACTACCTGCCAAAACTATCATATCAAACAAAATATTCTCCATAAGCAACAGCAACATCATCCTGAAATGTTAACATACAGGGTGTGTTTAGTTCACGCCAAAATTGGAAGTTTGATTGAAATTGGAACGATGTGACGGAAAAGTTAGAAGTTTGTGTGTGTAGGAAAGTTTTGATGTGATGGAAAAGTTGGAAGATTGAAGAAAAAGTTGGGAACTAAACCAGGCCACAGTATGGTTTTCAATAGCACAATACGAGCAATTAAATCTATAAGTATACATGTAGAATTTCCATGAAAATCATAAGGTTTGCACTGATAAAAAAAGAAATGTGATACTGTGATAAAAGATCGGACATGAGTAGATCATTTGATCACGATGCAGGCATAGTGACCAGTGCCATGAATTCACCCAGCTATATGACATCTGGAATGAATAGTAGCATACATGCAAGGGATTAGCTATGGTCCCTACCTGCTCAACCAAACAGATCAAGTCATACACCCACCCAGCGCTCTCAGACACACCAGAAGAAACCACACTAAAAGTGGGATCTGGATCAATTTGCGCAAGGAAAGCCTTCTACAGGACAGGCATGTACCTAGCAGGTAGGGGAGGAGAACTGATAAGTAGTACCTCGTGGCAGGGATGACCGCTGGATCTAGCCAGCCAGGCGAGAGCAGGCTGGGAAACTCCCAGGCCGCTGCACAGGGACGTCTAGGCAGGGAGAGGCTCTCAGCTTCTTCTCCTTCCTCACCTTGGCTGCCTGCCTGGTTCCTGGTCGATCGTGCTTTGCTTCCCCCTCAACCTCAAGCACCGATCCAATATATTACCAGGCTGGGTTGCCTCCTGGATTGGATAGATTAGGCCAGTAGATTAGTGCCTTTGTGGGCTCTTTGTATTTGGTACGTGTCACTGTAATAACAAAATGTTGGATTAGCATGAAGAAACACAATGTACCAGTAAAATTAGCAGGAGATTGTACAAGGCTAGGCTATTGTCTAAATACTGAAAATGGAAGTAATCTTTGAAAGCCAGGTAAATTTGCCAGGCTTTCTTTGAAAGCCAGGTCTATATATGATCTGATTTCCAAAAAAAAAAAAAAAACGCCGGCATCGGGCACCCGCAGGCGCAGCCGTGCACGCGGGCAGCGGTTGGCGTCGTCGTCGGAGCTCTTATCCAAACAAACAAAGAAACCATCACAGTATGGGAGGGGATTAGCCCAATCCCGTCTCCGTGGATCTCCGCAGGAAAATAATCGGAGCTGGATGAACTGCAACACAGCAACAGCCTGAGTATATGAATCATCCACCCAACATCATATGACCGACCTGGCACATAGATAATAGACGCAAAATACTCACCCCAAGCATTTGTGTTCCCCCAAACTCCATCACTAGCAAATTAATAATTAGGACTATCAACGACTCTCCAAGCCTTAGACTCGTTCGATCCGACAAGATTTAACCATGAGAAATCCTAAAAGCAGGGGCGGATCCAACTTGGGACATGAGGGCCCAAACTTTTGGGGGAACAAACAAACAAACTGTTATACAGGTTAAGGCTCTGAAATTAAATTAAGAGAAGAGCTTCTTCCAGATCTAGGGTTAACGAACGCAAGCAAATTCCAGACAAAAAGTAGTCCCGGTGGGAGAGAGATGAATCAGAAGGAGGGTGTGGATGCTCACCAGGATCCCCTGCTCTGCTGTGCTCGCCGGATGGAGATCGGCGCCTCCTCCCCTGATCAGCCGCGACTCGTCTTTGGCGCAAGGAGCGGAGAAGACGACGAGATGGGAGATTTTTCTTTCTTTTGCGCCGAAGTGAAGGAGGGGAAGATACTCGAGTAAACTGAGGTTTTTTCTTAGGGCTCACACGATTTTTCGGCCATTGGATCAAAATAAACGAATGGACAGGATTGATACACTAAAATGTACATGCAAATCAAACTTCTGCATATAAATGGGCCATCTGCAAGACATAAAATTCACTGGGCCAACACCAAAAGTAACTTATTTAACAAGCCCAAACTTGCCATATTAATGAACTAAAGCCCAAAGCTGTAATAAAAGAATAAGTTTATTTGACTCCCTTTACTAGTGACCAATAGATTCATATCTCTAAACCACAATATTTAGACCTCCCAACCGTAAAATTTAACTCCCTCAGTAGTTTTGGAGGAATGTATTGTATCCAGTTTTATGGTTTAACGGTTTAGGTATGCAATTCAAATTGGATGTCAAAATGAAGAACCTAAAGTGAACTTATTCCCCGGAGACGACGATGATGTCCACCACGAGATGGAGCCCAAATTTTTCCCAAGAAAACGGCACGAGAAACCAGGGGAATTTATATCCTCTCTGTGATGCAGCAATTAATGCCGCTCTAGCAACCTACCCCTATCAACACAAACACAAATTTCTCAGCTTCTCGATGCAGCGCTAGATTGCAATATTTTGATACGGAGAAACTAATATTCATGCAGTCGGTGGCATATTACCATCAGGATATCCCCAGCTGTATATCTGTACTCAGTGCGCAACATCACATAAAGTACAGCGTTTCTGCTGCTAGAGTGCTAGCCACTGTAACAAATGACCCAAACAAAAAACGATCAATTCAAAAAAAAAAAGGAAACATCAGACAACCGAGTAGTAGGGCTGCATATACATGGACGTGGCAACAAAATCTTGGGTCATTTTCATTCTGGTATAGTCAAAAACATTTTCGGCCATGCCATTACACCCACAGATTCTATTCCTAATTCTTACAAAGTTCTCCTGTCATATTGGCCCCATTATACCTGAACTCTTTGTTACAACTCAGTCCTCACCGTATCAAGTATGCATTGTCTTCATCGTGCTATTTGTTCATTGCTTTGTGTGACAATTAGATATTGATCCAAGCCTCTTCCTAATACTCCAGGCCCTTCCTGCATTTTGCTTGTGCCATATCTATCCCTTAATCTTCATGATACTCTGGGTTATTTCTTAGGATCACAAAACCCTCAAGAACTGGTGTCAGTGGAAGATATCTGCATATAGAAAGAACATAAGCATAAGCAAAGATCAACTGACAAATTTGAAAATTGTTCTCCAGATGTTTTAGTTTACTTTTCAGTTGCCAGCTCTGCTCGTTCCCCTGCGGCAAGTAATACAGGCGTTGAATGCGTCTGGAATCCAGTAATTGTCTTGGGTCGACCCGCCTGACCGACGACGTCAACTGCTTGACCAACACGAACCGGAACAGAGAGGGGCTTGAGATCCTCATCCACAGTCAATAGCATCCGAGGCTGTTTCAGTAGAGAAAAAACTGAGAATCCATGTGACTGGTTTAGCTAATATGTCCACTACCAAGATCTTTGAACGAGATATATACCTGCATAGCTAGGGCAAGGATATAAAGCATGTAATGGTACTTCCCCAGAATGATGGATTTCATGTCAAGGCAGGCATGCAGAACCGTCACAAGACCAGCAAGTGCTATGCTGAAAAGTGAAGAATGGACTCTCTTAGAAAATGTGGTTCCAATAAGATTGAAGGAGATTCAACAAGTTACTCACGGGGACAGAAGGAACCGGTCAGAGTGATATGGCGAAAGGGTCAGCAAACCCTTCCCAAGGTGAACAAGACCTTGAGCAATCCTCACCTGAAAGTCAAATGAAAAAAACTGATATGAAACTTGAATACAACAGCATGAGATCAGAATAATTGGCAAAACAAAGATAAAAAAATGTTTATTTTAGATTTGAACTTACACAAAACAGATGTCCTGCTTCTTTGTAATAATAACTTGAGAGGTTCCGAAGCATCCCAGCTATTCGGGCATTGTTTGTACCAACCCCTATCAAGCCCAGGGAGATTATTGCAGCCTGCATGTACCAATTTGATTGAATTAATATCAATGCTCATAGAACTTAATATGGTAGGTTTTGTTAGTGAGGTTACTAACCATAGAAACTTCCGCATCTGCATCATGGCTCAGTCTGCTCATTGTGTCCATAACATTTACCTAATTGACAGGCAAGTGGTAGAAATGTAGACATCAGAAAACTATATGAGATATTTATCTAGCCAAATGATACAATCTACTAATTTTAACTAGAAATATGCTACTTTTCCTCGAATAACCAGGATCAAATAGTAGTCGTGTGACAAAGCACATTCTCAAGAGTAGTGAATTGAAATTGATGATGTAGCAGAGTGCAAAACTAACTGTCATGGCATGGTATCGAATAATTCTTTATCAGCAATTCTATATATTGAATGATTGTGTGCAACGGCACAAAGATAACAAACATTTGACGTTACTACAAAAATAACAAATCATGTACCATACCTTTGGATTGGATATGCAAAGCAAGCCCAGAGCTAGAGGAACCGCCCTTCTAATATTCTGCTCGCCATACTGTAAAAGACGTTCAAGGGAACGTACAGCCATTTCCGCCCCTAATTCTTCAGCCATGGAAATTAGGGAGATTCCAAGAACTGCTGGTCCTTGGTGGGTTTCACCTTTCTCAAGATGCTCGGAACAGATTCCAAGGAGTTTTTGAACCTGCAAATCAAACGGAAAGATTCGTCGAAAACAAATAGGCACTAAAAAATATTGTAATCCTATAATCCATGCACAATTCTTCTGTTGATTGGGAATCACCTTAAGCACGTTCCCTGTCCCAGCATATGCCAGCGACATCAGTGTCACGTCACAATAATTCCTTATCTTCTCATCAAAGGTTTTAGAAACCTCAGCGGTCGCCTCCACACTTTCCTGAGAACAGTACTCAAGAATGAGTATAATAGTATAGAAAAATGGCTAAAAACAGACGGTGTAGGTTGCATGTTACATTTGCAAGACAGCTGACAGTGCTTAATCCAGAGAATATAGCAATTACCGAAAGAGTAAAATTGTACTTTGGATGCATGAACCTACATGGTAGGTGCAATTCAGCACAACTAAAAAACATTTGAGCCAGTTCAACTACTTGCATGGTGCGTGCGAACAAGGCCAAAATAGTCCATGTTAGCGAATCGGAGCGTTATGCTGCTGAATGCATGCATGAATCTTGTGATCCAGAAAAGATAGGGATAGTTCTCCTATGCCTTTTGGAAATTATCTTGCTAGGGAAATCTGCAGAAGATTGATAGCGGTGCCTGACATTCCTGATAATGATGGCAGAATGAGTCACCATACATATGAGGTTGTGTGCCTTGTCTTTGGATAATCGTTATCTCATCCTTGAGCTGTCATCATTGCGGACATCCCGTGCCTCCACCCAGAAAAAATGAAATTCCAGTTTCTTTATCCTGATTGATCTCCCTCACTGCACAAATCTTTCATCTCACAACTTGGTGCCCTGGTTGCACTATTTGTGCCACACTGCATGAGTGGGCCCCATGCGTCATGTAAAAAATATTCAAAGAGAAGGTAGCCTCTAGCAGGAAAGAAGCAAGTTCCGGGAGGGCATGTTACTGTTCACTCACATGCCTTATACGCATTTACATGCTTGCTGGTATGGCATCCTAGTCAGCACTCAAATGATTTGATTAACCAAAATGTGGACTATTCTCACCCTTGGTTCACACGCACACAAGTCATTGCACTGATTTGAGCATTTTACAACTCGTTGTACTAAACTACACCCATCTTACAAGTTTGTGGACCGCGAGCAGTTAAGATCAACGATTATAATAGACAAAATGCACAAGGATAAGCATACATAAAACTGGTAACTATTATCGCTTAATAGCATCAAAAGATTATCAAACTCATTATGGGAAAACAAAGGAATCAACAAGAGACTGGTTGTGAGACATAATCATGAAACAATGTACAGAGCAGTACAAAGGCAGTGTTGTATAGTTAATGTGTTCATATGTACTATATGGTCCTTGACCTCAATAAAAACATAAATGTAGAATTTGGGAGTATGAATAAGTATGCAGTCAAATTACCTGCTTTCCAAGATATAGAAGGCCAAGGGCAACAGGAAGCAAGCGTATAATTGGCTCTGCAAGCTCTGGCTCACTACGCTCCATTAAGACACATATGATTGTCTGTGCAATCTCTTCATTACAAGAACCAACGAACACCAAACCTAAGGAGATGGCAGCGAAGACTAAGACCTCCAGAGGTACTTGGGAGTCAGTCAGAAAAGCTGTGAGATTCTCTCTAACCTGAAATTTTTGGAAACCATGTTAACACAAAATAACACATGGTTAATAGTTTTTAACCAGTGGGATAGCAAGACCAAGAGCAAGGATTTTGACCTCCTCTTTCTGGGAGCCAGCATAAGCAATACCAAGACCAAGGATTGCTCCAATTCGTATAATTGACTCATCCCTGCTGAAATACTCAGAAATAAGAGCAAATGCCTGGAAAAGATGTCACAACATCAGTACAGAGACTTGCGCATTAGAAGTTTTAGAAGATGTACAGAGACTTGCGCATTAGAAGTTTTAGAATATGGACATACCGGATCGCAGTCACTCTTCACACCACAAGAAACAATTCCAATACCTAGCAAAGCCCCAGCAACAACATGAATATCATTACTGTGCAGGTACTTATCAAGTTGGGCAAGTCCTGAATCAGAATCCCACAGAAGAATCATTCCCTGAAAAAGATTGTTTTATCATCACTATGATCACCTAATAACCTAAATGCCATGTATAAGGAAATAAACCAAGCTGTTGCATTGCATTACCAGACTAGCGGCTGCACTAGCTTTCCCATGTTCCTTGTTCTTGAATAACCAGTTTCCAGAAGAACCACTGCCCGAAGAATCTGATGGTGCGGTCATGAGTTTATCCTGCAACAAGAACATTGAGAACTTTGCTTGCCCTGGAAACCTTTGATGAAATTCGCATAACTAACCTGGCCAAATCCAGCATTCACGAATGCATTGACAAATGTTGCCGCCAGATTCTGTCTTGCGGAATCAAGACTGGAGCTTGTAGCCCCTCGGCCATCGATCAAATGAACCTAATGAATTAGCATGCATTTTTTAATCATTAATAGCAGGTTCATAAACAAAGAAATAAGTAGAAACATGCAATCAGCAGATAACATTTGGGTAAAAAAAAGTTAACCTTATATATGTCTTCTGGAGATTTTGGCTCCATGACCTCAATATCTCGTGCAAGTGTAAGGTACCCCTCACTCAATTTAATATTAGAAATTATGTCCTGCAAAGCCTCCTTCTCATTTTCATCATCAAGACTGGAGCTTGTAGCCCCTCGGCCATCAATCAAATGAACCTAACAAATTAGCATGCATTTTTTAATCATTAATAGCAAGTTCATAAACAAATAAATAAGTAGATACATGCAATCAGCAGACAGAATTTTGGGGAAAAAAGTTAACCTTATATATGTCTTCTGGAGATTTTGGCTCCATGACCTCAATATCTCGTGCAAGTGTAAGGTACCCCTCACTCAATTTAATATTAGAAATTATGTCCTGCAAAGCCTCCTTCTCATTTTCATCTGCAGCTATGTCATCATCAATGTCGGTGCTTAAACCCTTCAGCAAAGGAAAAAAAGAAACCATTGAACACATAAGCAAAGAGGAAATGTGAACAATGCAGACTACCAGTAATACTGAATTGTATACAAGAACACAACAGAAAATTTGCTTCTGTTGCATGTTTATGTGCATGGGATGAGGCTCACATGGCGTGCTATGATAAACGCGAATTGCTTCTTCAGTTGAAAATCATCAGTTGCTGTAAAAATCTGCTTCAACTCCAGAGACTAACAAATCAATGAAATCTTTGTCAGTGTCATTATGTACTGGACAGCAAACAGGAATGATAACATTCATTCACCCACCTTGTCATCAAGCAGAAGTGCAATACGCAAAGCATTTGCAAAATCTCCAAATTTCATGTAAATCTCAAAAGCTATTTTAAGTGCCGACATGTCATCAGGAGCAGGAAGATATCTGCAAGTTTGCATCCCAACACAAAAGAGTAAATGAAGTTCAATTAAGTAAAACTAGATAATACTAAGCTTTAATCAAGTGAGATCAATTTCAGTGGCATACTTAAAAGAACTAGTGAGGTACAAGCAGGTCCTTTTGTAGTTTGTGGAGTCAACGTGCTTAACTAGCAAATCAAGCTTTTCGACCTATGAAGTAATTTGATATCACACATCAGTTGTGAACCAATGAACAAATAATGAGAACTCTTAATGCAAACAAAGGAACATTTTTTTATACGTTTAAAAATAGAAGTTTCACATACCTCCATTAGGAGATCCACAGCTTCAGGTTCAGCATTATGCTGCAATATAAATGATAATCAGTATCAGTCCATCCATTGATCGAGCACTAGTAGTTTATTTGCTAATATTTAATGCATTACACCAAGTGTAATAAGACATTTGCAATGAATTTTTTTTTAAAAATGACACCCATGGACTCTACTCAAAATTGACCTTCATGTGGAATGAAACAATTTGCTCCACCAGTTCCTTCAGGGAATCAGTTGTCATGCCATCATCCTGCAAAGTGCAAAAACAAAGTTAGGATGATAAAAATGAGGTCCACACACCTAAACTTTTCACTGTCTTAGTCCATACACATGTGATAACATAATTGACAGAAGAAAACATGTGTGGGGCTTCTAACTGAACCAAAAAAAAAGAGAGCAATCAAGCTATCTCAATTCTTGCCAAATAACAATGGTGTATACATCAATCAGTACAATATAGATGTGGGGTACAAAAATCAAAAAGGTCTGAGGGAAGATCACTTAAAAACACTTGTTATTAAAATCAACAGCAGCTAGACTAGACAATGGATGTTAAACTAAAGAATATAGTCATTTAGATAATATAAACAAGGGTGATCTTATCTTGTGGCTTTAAGACCTATTGCTAATGGAATTAAAGTTTTGTTAGGGATTAAAACAAAAGTTAAAATATTTCTTTCTTTGGGGTGAAGAAATATTATGCAATTCATATGATGATATGGATAAGGGTCCAACCTGGCGCTTCTGGAATTCCTGTGCAATTTCACCAGCCAAGTTTCTAGCAAGTGAGACATTGACATTGTTACAAAATCCAATCTAGATTCAAAAGACAAACATATGTATTCCAAGTTTCCAACAGCAACAACCTTATTCTCAATAACAAACAAAGGAAACAGAAAAACTGAAAACTCCAAAGTTATTTCCAGATACAACCTAAATCCGCAGCATTACTAACCAATCATTTCTTTTGATTAATGATTAAATCAACTAATCAAATAAGCATGCACTTGAAAACCTGAAAAGAATAACTTCTTATCTATAATTTCCTGAGTTACGATTCAATATTATTTAATACACTGATAACAGTTAAATATTTGACCGTACCATAAATTCTAAATAAGCCTAAGGATTCAACTTCAAACATAACAGGGAAAAACATCAAGTTGTCAAACAGGATATGAAGGTACTGTTTGGTAGTTCATCATAAACTATCTCAGGAATAAATGTTTACCATTAAGATTCACAAGAAGTAACTGTCTCATGAATAAAAGTGAGCGCTAAAAAATTTAGGAGGCCTGGCAATTGATGTTACCTCACATATTCATGACCCCATGAACCAATGTCACCTTCAGAGCCTATCATTCGGTACTTGAGGCTCTCCTGAAACAAAAAAAGAAAGCATATTAGCCAATTCTTGAAGGATTGATATTGTACAGTTAACGGTGAGAAAAAGTTAAACTCTATATGTCTATCATTTAAAACACACACAAAAAATGTATGACTATTTACAGAAGTAAATCATTCTCAGAAGTTAGCATACAAGCAAATTAAAAAAAAATACTAGGAAATTGACACAAGGAAAAGACATCAGAATGGCATTTTCACATACTCTTTCTCCTTCAGCGGACATTGTCAGGGCCAATACTGACAAGATATCAGCCATATACTTCTGCAAAATAATTGAAGAATACCATATAAGCATCAAGTAGTATTTGAACCATGACTCAACCTAGAGATCGAAGATTGATTGATACCTTCAGCTCAGATTCTGGCATTGTCTCAAAGTAAGCCTTGAGAGTTCCATAGTGCGGGCGAAGGAATTTGAGAGGCTTTGGGACAGAGGTCATTGAACTTGTCGCAGAACGGATCTCCTGCCTGTTAAGCATAAATCACCATTAACAAGAGATCAATAAGACAAATGTGAAAACTGTGTATGCACTAACTGGTTGAATAATGCAAAGTGATGCCACCAATAGCAGCAGTAGCCACTAGGATGCGAGATTCCAGCTGAGCAGATAAAACAATCTCACCATGATGCAGTAGAGATTGGAGAAATTGAACAGTTAAAGCATGACCTCATGGTAATTGTGATTACGTAGTATTGTACCCAAGATTTAAGGGCAAAAGGATAAACAAGCCTCCAACAATGTGCCGCCAAACCAATAGCTTGGGCCGAATTTATGCGCATTTTAAATTCTCACGACAGTAAGTTTGCAGAACAACGAACTCTTGCACAGGACAAGTAAGCAGTGCAACCAAAATACCTATGAGTTAATTAGTCTTATAGTCTACTAGATGACATGATCATCCTCAATTGGCTAGCTCCTCTCTCATCCAAACCATAAGTAGTGTGATAAATGCATCCACCCAAACCAGATCACACTAAAACATAAGTCATCACGAACTATCAGAATTATACAGTTTCACACCATCAGAAAATCCTCCTCGTTACCTCATGCTCTCGAGGGCGAGCTTCTGGACGCCGGGATCGGGGTCCTGCGCCCGCACCACGTAGAGCTCGAGCTGCTCCTTGAGCGCCTGGTCCTCCTCCGACTGCAACCACGCAAAGAAATCCGTGAGAGAGAGAGAGAGTTGGGGGGGAAGGAGACGGCGAATCGGGGGGTGGCTAGCTCACCAGGTCGTCGTCCTTGTTCTCATCCTTCTTCTTCCCCTTGGCCTTGGCCGGCTGCGGCGGGGCGGGCTCCGAGGGGGAGGCGCCCCCGTTGGGGTCCTCGCGCGGCGGCATGGCGAGGGCGATCTCCCCGGCCCGCGGCGGCGGCGGGGCGCGGCGAGGTAGGGTTTAGGAATCGAGCTCCGCGGAGGCGAGGGAGGCGAGAGGAGCGCGGCGCGGCCCGTTGGGATCCTTTATTGTGTGCTTGCCATGACATTCGCCTCTTCTTTTCATATCTTATCAACACGATTGCTGCACCCCACCAACGAGAGGGCAAAACTCCGAAAATGCTCCAATTGGAACGTCCGATTAGATAAAAATACGTCGGACTCTTGTGACCAGCTCACTCCTTACTTTGCTATTCGCTACTTTCTTAAAGCATCTCCAACAGCTCTCTACCAGCCTCTCCAAGCCAAATTTTAGCTATTCAACCACAAAAACGAGGTCCAATAGACTGGCCAATCTAGCTAGCCAAAATCGCTGGCTGGCTGGCTAGATTTGGCCAGCCAAAAGCCTCGCCAAACCGGCCCGCAGCAACTGTACTCCTCGCGAGGTCGTCGGGGCGCCGTCGTCGTCGTCGCGAGCCGCCGCGCCATCGCCATCCCCGCACCGAGCTCCGCCGCTGCGCCCCTCAAACCATTGTCGCCGTCGCCGCCTCCCGCCTCCCAGCGCCGCTGCCATCGCATCCCCGCCCCGAGCTCCGCGCCGCGCCCCCCAAATCGTTGTCGCCGTCGCTGCCTCCCCGCGCTCCCCGCACCCAGCACCGCCGCCATCGCCATCCCTGCCCCCAAACTATTGTCGTCGTCGCCGCCTTCCGCCTCCCTACGCCGACTCCCGCCGCCCCGCGCCCGCCGCCTCCCTCCTCCCAGCGCCGCCGTCATCGCCATCGCCGCCTTCCACCTCCCCACGCCGACTCCCGCCGTCATCCAAGCCTACTAAGCGTTCGTCTCTGCTCCGCGCCGGCCTCGGCGACCGCTTGCTCGGTCGCCTTCGCGTTCATGGAATTCATGGCCTCTGCCATCACCTCCTCGATAGCTTTGTCCATGTCAACTTAGAGCTCCGATAAACCGTCCCCTTGCACCTCACAGCCGACATCCTTGTCTTCACCAAAACTAAAGACGAGGGGGTGGCTGGGGTTGTTGCTCAAAATGAATCACTGCTTATCAATGGACAACTCCTCCTTGATATCAATAGACAACTCCTCCTTCGACTTTCGCTTTGACAACTCCTCGTTGTCGTTGCGGATCGCTAGCTAGCCTGTAGGCTATAGATATGGAAGATTGGAAGTATGTTATAATACTACTAGAACTTAGCAATCTATACTTTCTATAAAGTTACAACCAACTAACTCCAAAGCTTAACATGCAACCATGCCACATCATCACCCACTAGTAATAATACATATTTAACCTCATGCAAGCATGCAACATTATCTACAATATATTTAATTCTACAAATCAACATGCAAGCATATCCATCATCACCTATCACATCATTTCCACTATATTTTAACAAATATATCTACCATTTTCTATTATACTAGAAAAAAAATGCTCGTGCGTTGCAACGGGTGAATAGTATTTTAATCTTATTATTGTTATACAGTTTAGCTATGATGAAATTTACAATGGGATTCGCTTGGATATTTTTTTTTTTAGAAAATCATGAGCTGCAATTAGGAGTCCGACTTTCATCTCAAGTTAGCATGCAAGTTTTTTTAAAGAAATTTCTTATACGACTTCTTTTGTATTTCGAAAACTAAACGAATTTAAAATCTGACTCATACATGCATCTGTATTTTCAAAAGCGAACGAACTTAAAAACCGATGAAATTCACTATAGGAATTCGCTTGGATTTTTTTTTAGAAAATCATGAGCTATAATTAGGAGTCCGACTTTCATTTCAAGTTAGCATGCAAGTTTTTTTTAAAGAAATTTCTTATACGACTTATTTTGTATTTCGAAAACTAAACGAATTTAAAATCCTATCTGTATTTTCAAAAGCGAACGAACTTAAAAACTGACTCAAATACAGATGACATACCAAAATACTAGCAAAGTAATAGTAGAGATTTAACATATACTTATCAACATGTTCCATATTAAAGTGCAGGTATCATTTGGTTTTTTATGATAAGATCACCCGCTAGTAATAATACATATTTAACCTCATGCAAGCACGCAACATCATCTACAATCTATTTAATTCTACAAATCAACATGCAAGCATATCTAATCATCACCTATCATATTATTTCCATAATATTTTAACAAATATATACCTATTATTTTTATAGTATTTAACATTTACTTATCAACATGTTCAACATTAAAATGCAGGTATCATTTGTTTGCTTCACGATAAGTACTTATAAACCCTGACGTTTCATTTTTTCTTTTTACTCCTAGATTGATTGTTGAAAAAATATATTAAAAACTTGCTTAGTAATTTCTGCAGCAAAAGCGCGGGAAATCATATAGTATACTAGATAGTTAGCAACATGGTGTAAAGACGTCGTCGCCCTTGGAGCAGATGGCTCGATTGGTGGTATACTGGTACTCAAATTAATCGATGAAAATAAGAGGAGCGATTTTGACATCCTATCACACCAAGCTTACGCACCAAAGGTTTACGTGTATAGACAGTGTTGTGGTTTCAAGACGTGCGTGGATCCATGAAAGGTTTACGTGTGCATGCAGCTCGCGGACGCGGCGACTGCCCACTCCCTCCCCTCGTCGCGGTGGGAGGTATCGTGGGGGCTAATCCGGCAGCGGACGGTGCTCAGGTGGCGGGGGCATGAGCAGTCATCCACAGCGGTTGCCACGACGACAACAACCGGGCTCCTCCAACCCCCTCCTCTCTCCTAGATTCGGCAAGCGACGGGTCGAGCCACCCGGTGACTGCGACTCGGCTCGAGCGTGGGCTTGGCGGTGGTGACGACAACAATCGTGGCAGCCCCGGCGACGGGAACTGGCGACCAGGGGATCAGGGATTTGTGACGGGGATTATGATATTTGATTGGAATTTGTGTTTCTCATTAGCTGTTTCGGACTTGGATTTTCAATATTTTGTTCTCAGAAAAAAGTTTTCACTTGTAGGTATCTACATTGCGCCAACACAATCTCATTTTTCGCTGGTGGTCATCTTAGCTTGGCACCACAAAAGATCGATTTCACTGGCGGCCGTCTTAGTGTGGTCGTCAGCGGAAATCAATTTTCCCTAGCGGCCAACTGCCCCTGTCAGCGCAATGCATTATTTTCACTAGCCTTTGGTTGCTTGCGATACAATTAGCCACCAACGAAAACCCATTTTGACCGTACACGAATTTTTTTTTAGTAGTGGATATTTGACTCAGTTCGATGAATAAGCTTCTTATTTGGCTCATGCCTTTCTTTCTTCGAAACACAATAAACATATATATCCACTCGTATAAATGCGCGCGCACACGCACCCGTTCTACTAGCATCAATGAAGATTATATTCATGGTGTCACCAGATGTGCATAGTACTCTATAAACACATCTGAAAATTATGCCGGTATATCTTGAGTATCATTAAGTCACCACAGAAGTCTTATTTTTGACATAGATACGTCGTCTATCACTGAAAGAATATTACCCGTAAATACGAACAGCCGTGTCAAGTTTAGAATTTGAACTCATACTAATATGTTTCACCACTAGAAACCTACACTAGTTT
>CM020186.1:4411753-4436388 GCA_009805545.1 Oryza longistaminata
GCCTCCCATCCCTGCTCTCCTCCGGCCGGATCTGGCGGAGGGGAGGACAAGGTCGCCGGCCACTGCCGGCTGGCCTCCCCTCCCGCTGGACTTGGCGGAGGGGAGGCCGCGGCCGCCACCGCTTCCACCCCCGGGCCGCCGCCGCTTCCCCTGCCGGGCCACCGCCTGGACCCTGCTGTTGCTTCCGTCGAGAGAACAAGAGAGAGAGAGAGATAGAGAGAGCCAGAGAGAGCAGAGGAGAGATAGAGAGAGCAGAGGACAGGGAGATCGAGAGAGATCGGGAGAGATAGAGAAAGCGAGAGAGAAGGATCGAGGAGATCAAGAGAAAGGTGTGGGAGAATTAAAGAGGTGGGGGGATATTTCTAGTGCCGGTTGGTGATACCATCCGGGACTAAAAATCCCTGGGGGCTTGACACGGCCTAACAACTATTGAACCGGAATAAAATGACCTTTAGGTTACCAACCGGAACTAAAGATTAAAAAAAATTGGTTGGGCTTTTTAACCGGGATAAAAAGATGTTTAGTGTCGGTTCCTATTCAAACCAGGACTAATGTGGTTTGTAGTCACCAGTAAGTTCCTCCAGTAGTGCTGGCTACTCTCTCATCTCACTTATGCTACCTCACCTCACCTTCTGTTTGCGTGTTTGATATACGTTTAACTTGCAGCTGGCCTTTTAAAACCATGTTAGCCTGAGTATTTTCTAATTAATCAAGAAACTTCTTAGGCTTATTCATGGATGGGGTGGTAACTGCTGATAATATATACTTGCTCGACTTAATTATCCATTGGCATCTATAATATTGTGATGTCTCTTATGACATTTGTTGTGTAGGATTTTGATTTTAGGGTGACATGGAGAAGAGAGAGGAGGGTTTTCTATGTAAAGTAAAACTACGCTCTTTGTCATTGATAGTTAAAAAATGCATATCAATTTGGGACCATAGGAGTTGATACGGGTGTGGTCCTGGTCTTCACGGCAAGGATAACTAGCTGCAAAGAGACCAAGATAACTAGCTGCAAGCAGCCAAAATACGTAGTGCAACCTGCCAAATAAAACTCGAAGCTAACCACCGTCTTAACCAGCAACCTGAATCAAGGATTCATCCAACCACTACAAAGAACAAAACCAACACAACCAACAATCAATCGATAAAAACCTCAAAGGAGTAGGAGCAACAATTGGGAGCCGATAAAGTGGTCGCTTCTATAATCCCACAGGAAAACCACAAGAGTAGAAGAGGTAGAGACCAGTATCTCAATTTGTTAGCATATAGCTGAACTAAAGGTGTTCATTTTTTTTATTGTCAAAAGTCTTTCGAAATGATAAAACACAGGGGTAGATGGGGATGAAACAACTAATGTAATTCGGCGAACTGGGCTAGCTCAAAGGCCTCCAACAATCATTCCCGAGGAGGTTCACGTAGCCTTTTCAGCTTCTGTGTAGCTATAGTAAAAAGTCATTACTCCGTCATGGTAAGTAAAAACGATGAGCCTTTGTTGGAACATGAAAGTAGACTCGATTATCTTTTCGAGCATATATAATATCCATGGGGAAACATAACTTTCTGGATCGCATATCGCTTGGAGATTGTACCATCTGCGCAAATCGTTCTGCACATCTAGCAGCAGCAGGCCACAGGAGCGTCAGATCCGATAGTGCGATCCTCAGGAGTACTTCAGTCGGTCTGCAGCTATGGGTCTGTCAGTGGTGGGGCTTGTGCCGCAGTGAGTCCTTCGGCTAGGCGACCGTGGTGACGACCACAACAATGGCGTGGGGTCGCTATCGGCAGGTCAAGGGAGTTTTAGGCAAAATTTTGTGGTGAATATGGGTGAAATTTTGGGGATTTTTTTTTGTGTAAATTGCTGTGTGAAGTACAAGAATTTTGGGGATTTTGAATGTGAATTTGAATTTAGGGACTTTTTTTTTTGCTGAAAATGCATCCTATAGACGAGCTTCATAATATGCCTGCATGTGGAAATGCATCTCCACTGACAGGTGTCCTAGTACGCTCTCGCCTGTGATTTTGATTTTCACCGCCGGCTGTTTCCACGCCTTAAAAATTACTCCCTCCTTCCCAAAATAAGTGCAGTTTTGCACTATTCACGTTCAACGTTTGACCGTTCGCCTTATTTGAAAATTTTGTATGATTAGTATTTTTATTGCTATTAGATGATAAAACATGAATAGTACTTTATGTGTGACTAAATATTTTTAAATTTTTCGTAAATTTTTTAAATAAGACGGACATTCAAATGTTGGGCACGGATATCCACGGCTGCACTTATTTTGGGACGGAGGTAGTAACAATTTCTAAGAGTCGTTTGGTTAGAGGCAGTGCTCAGATCCTTCTGCGAAAACTCCATTTGACTGTCTAGAAAATTGTTTTTCATAGGTGGTGTCTGAATCTTCTGAAGATGAAGATAAAGATTAAGTGGTTCACGTAAAATGATGTGGTAATAACATATGATTAATTGAGTTTTAGTTATTACAAACTTGAAAAATTGATTAATCTCATATTTTAGAACAACTTTCATATAGAAAGTTTTTGCACGAAATGCACCATTTAATAATTTGAAGAGCGTGCCATGAGTATACAAATTTTCATCCACTTGTTAAAGAAGAAACGAAGGGGACCATAGTTGTATCTACTGCTGATCCTGACCCTCTACTGCGCGTGCCAATTCTACTTACAATTTCAACGGGACAAGGAACTACTCCCTCCGTTTCGAAATGTTCAACACTGTTAACTTTTTATCACATGTTTGACCGATCGTCTTATTCAAAAACTTTTGTGAAATATGTAAAATTATATGCCTACATAAAAATATATTTAATAATGAATCAAATAATATGAAAAGAATTAATAATTACTTAAATTTTTTGAATAAGACGAACGGTCAAACATGTGCTAAAAAGTCAACGGCGTCAAACATTTCGAAACAGATGGAGTAATTAACGAAACTCGTCTTCCCATCACCGAGGTTATAGCTGGGTAGCATAATTCCCGCAGAAAAACTATAGAACGGTGTCCCGTCGGAGGGACAATGTAGTTAATCACGTTCATCCATCGTTACACCTGACGCGTGGTGCGCCGAGCTGAGAAGATCGCACGACGCGTGCGTACCTGTCTAGCGAAGGGGAGAGCAACGTCGACAAATGTGCTTGTGCCAACCTCAAAGCTAACTAGAGGGCAGCAGTGTGCAGGCTAGTGTCCTAGCTACTCTTCTTTCTAAGTATCACCTGCAAAATAATTGCAACCATCCCAGACCAACTCTTCTCCTATTATCTTCTTCTCAACTTTCATTGCTTGTAGATATTATTCATATGTATCTATATGATATATATCTCGCCCTTTTTTTGGTTTTTCTTCAATTTGTTTTGTGAATTTGGTCAAATTTTATTAAAATTTAATCAAACTTTGTTAAAATTCTAAATAATTTCGTGCAAAAAGTTCCAAAAGTCTTGAAATTGCTGAAATTTAGACTTTTTCTACAAGTGTTAACCCTGGATACGCCTACAATATGTATTATACAGATTAAATATAGACGATACCCATGAAACCTATATGGTACTATGATATCTCGTGGTACCTCCAAATATCATGGGTACCAGTACCATGGTACCTTGTGAAAATTCCTTGAACGTACCATAGTGCTTACACAACGGGATACCGTTGCAACGGGATATTTTAAGTGACTCTCCCTTTTCCTTTTCTCTGTCCACGTGTGCTCCCTGGTACCTGATACCTGGTATGTCCACGTGTACTCTCTGGTACCTGATACCAAGTTGGTACCTAGTACCTGGTACCACGAGACGACCACGGGTGTTACACCCAACAAATTTGGCAGCTGGCTTCAAAAATCAGGACACATATGCCAAAAGTTTGGCAGTCTAGCCGGTTTATCCTTCGAGGTAGGCCGGTCTGACCGCCCGTGGTGTTGGGCGGTCAGACCCGGCCGGTTTGAAGGCGCGGTCAAGACCAGCGGTATGTGGCGGTCTGACCGCAGGGCCCAGAGTCCGATTCTGTTGCGTCAGGTTGAGGTTTCCTTGCTCGGGACAAGGCATGTTTCGGGTTTCCTTTGGTTTCTACCTCGAGTTGGACGTGGAGAAGGGGGCCCCCCCCCCCCCTTTTGTTTTTCAACAGTGGGCCCCCCAAGACCACCCTATATAAGGACCAAGGCCGTTCATTGGTACAAATCAATCTACTATCACATACAATCGAATCGTTCTTTTCATATTGCTTTTAGTTTTCTCTAGTTTGTTCCATCTTTGTCGTTTGTCGCTGTAACCGTCCGCCCGCCGCTGGCGCAGAGTGCGCACATCTCTTTGTAGGTTTGCATCCTGAATACCTGCCGTTTGGCCCACGAGCACGGGTAGTTACTACAGAAATCCGGCTCCGCTAGCCCGGTTTAGTTTATCACAAACCCCATCTGTTTTAGCTCTTTGCTAGCATCGCAGGTGGTTGGGCGGACCATCTCGATCACCGCAAGGCTTACAGGTGCTGCGATTCGTGCTTGTTCAACTTGTCACAAAAAGTTGCCACACCACGCATTTTTGGCCGACTCCGCTGGGGCACAAGAAGCATCCGTTCAATCGTCACACTCGCACTTCGACTTCGGCCCATGACGAAGCCATCCATCCAAGACGGAGGTAGCAGCCATCTAATGTGATGCCGGTTCATTGGTATGACTTCGAAGAGAGGATCGCACAAGCTGTTAACAGACTACCATCAACGAGCCTCACACGGGCAAGCGTTGATGAGCATGACTACTAGGACTCGTCAAGGCGTGATCGTCCAAGCCCGGGCCACGTCTCAAGCTCGCTCTCGCACGTGGTCACAGTAAATAAGAGGTCATCACCAATCTATCGCACCCAACAAATTGGCACAATACAATAGCATTTCATCTATGGCTAAATTTTCACCAGCATAGATTAGATGTGATGTTTCAAAGGCAAAACAGTTGACGGGTTTTTAAGGAGTAGCTCAGGTTCTTTTATGGATGCATTACCACATTAAAGGTATAAGCCTATCCACTGCTGATCAACCTCCTATAGATCCAATAGGGTTCCTCAAAACCGCGGGGCGGCGTTTCACTTTGGCCGGGTCCGACGGGCCCTGCACGGCCGGTCCAGCCGCGACACAGTCGAGTCCGTCGGTCCCGCACCGGCCAGGCGGTCTGACCGGGGTCATTATCCCGTCGGTCCGCACCGGCCAGATGGCCGTCAGACCGGGTAATATCCCATCCGGTCAGACCAGCCCTCGGCCGGTCCGCACGCGGCAAGCTGCACCGCCGGTCCAGCACCGAGGGCCTCGGGCCGGTCAGCACGGCGCCACATTGTGCCGCATATAAGGGATTGATCCAATGACTACATGCTAGGGTTATTTGGGTACACTGTAGAACATTTGATCCCCGTATCTACTGCCACACTAGCCCTCAATTCCACATCATCCCTAACATGCCTACAATGATGTTTTTCTCAGGGGATACCTCCCGATCACTAGGCAAGGCCAAATACAATAATTGCGGCCGCAAACTCCCAACCTCATTAGGCCACCAAACCCCCACCACATCCCAGAACCAGGGGCCTACATAACATGGAGCACATGATTAGTGCATCATTATGAGGACATACAATTTGGGCATGAACACTAGGCAATCGTGCTTGAGCTTACACAAACAACCTATCCTGATATTATGATCAATTGCCGTTTTTCCTAGCAAATTCTAGCAGTTCCCGGCACATTTTACCCAAGTTTGTGGTGAAATGGGTACAGACCCCATGGGAGCATTAGGTCCAATTTTTTACACGCAATGTGGTGTAGGCTCAATAGTGATACTTTTAAATTGCCGCTTCATTTTCTTTATCTTATCCGTAATGCTTTTACATGGTTTACTTCTTTCACCCGGCAAATTCTATTCATCTTGGGCTCAATTAGAAGCACACAATTTCCATGATTCATTTTCTACAACATCACTGGCAGCAAACGAGCTTCAGTTCATCATGATTTCAACATCGGTTAAGCAAAATCAATGAATCTGTTGTTGATTCATATTAAGAGGTTTAGCAGATTGTTAGAAA
Source organism: Oryza longistaminata (assembly GCA_009805545.1). Lineage (NCBI taxonomy): Eukaryota > Viridiplantae > Streptophyta > Magnoliopsida > Poales > Poaceae > Oryza > Oryza longistaminata. Next base: position 4,417,837 of record CM020186.1, read on the forward strand.
CCGCATGTTATACTTTAAATATAACTGATAAGAGCATTTGGCCGGTCTTGCTTTCATGGTTTACATTGCTCTCTTAGCAGGAAACTCAGAATGGCCAACACATTTCTTGATGTTAGTTTCCAACTTCCATGCCAAAGGGCTCTGGCTCAAGCAAGCCGGGTTACACAGATAATCAAAACAATTGCTAGCACCCATTCGACAAACAAGCACTAATGTTAATGTCAGTTGATTACTCTGATGGCTAGTGCATAGTGAGGAGGAGGTGATATGATATTATGTTGCCGGACATGGCTCCAAATGGACTCAACACAAAAATCACACTTTTGTTTGTTCTAACCTCAATGCCGCACTCCATCGCAAAAGATCGGCCACAAAGTGAGGTTAACATATTCAGTTTTGGATGTGCACAGTGTGAATCACAGATTTTTGATTATCTTTTGCAAGAGACAACAAATTAGATTACCTCAACAAGGCCATGTCATCACCACACAAGCAAGAGTTGCAACGTCGAGCGCATTGTCAGTGGGCCATGATTCTCATTCTACTCTACTCAATGATTGCACATGGTTTTCGACGACAGGTTCAATCGGCCATAGATGAAGGACCGTTGACACATTCCACCCGCTGCTTCACGATGACAGCTTGATCCATGATCCTTTTCCGGTGAATACGATTAATTTCCACACATAATACAGCAAGGTGTTGCATTCGGCCGGAGCACAGCCGAATCTACTAAGGAACAGGAAGTGGTCATTGGTGAGCCCCAAGACCCCACAGATATGGTGCCAAAGCAAGCCGGAGGTTGGTGTTTGGAAGGAGCAATAAAAGTGGAGCCATCCACACTTCCACGGCCCCTCAGGAAGACTAAGGTGCAAACTTTGATGATCATGTTTTTGGAGAAGTCATGGAGAGGCAAGGTGGCGAGCAACAATCCACAACAACAGGGAAAAGACCAACAGATCACCCCTCAGGGAGCGATTTGGTCATTCACGCCACAGCACGATCGCCATTCACTTTCCATATCATCATCCACGAGACATGTCCATGGGGTTCCATATCCCATGCCGCCGCCGGGTTAATCCTTCATCCCTTACTTCCATGCCATGGGGGGCAGCGCCGCCCAATGTATCACCATATGCCTCCACATGCCCACATCAACCAAGGGTGGGGAGGGACCCACGGAGTGCCCAACATTCCATGAGCGTTTACTCACCAAACAAAAAGCCGATTTTCATGGGAAAATCGGGTTCATGAAAAAAGAGGGAAAGGACAAAGCCGCGCAAGGTCAGAAGAGAGGACTTCGGAGGTGCATTACCCATCCAAGATAGGGTCCCATGATGTGCCTATCACCTTCTGGCAGATGGAGTTGGAACAGTCCCAAGCAAACACATCCGAAGCGGTCAACCAGTCCTCGTCCAGTCCGGCCGGTCTGACCGGCCCTCTGTGCCGGTCCGCACCGCGGCCATGTTGCCTGCCGACCGGGCCATCAGGCCGTCCTGCACCGCCGATCTGGCGACGGTCCCTGCACCGACCGCCTCGGCCGGCTGCACCGTGTGCCACACGTCGGTCTGACCGGCGCGTCTGGGCCGGTCCTGACACCGCTGGTCGCGCACCGGTCTGACCGGGCTCCAGCGCCGGTATTGGATGAGCAGGGCTGCCAACAGGGGATTGTGGCAGGCTTCATGTCCTTCAAAACCCAAAGTTCACATCAGCAGGCACATTCATTGTCTCCCTGGACAGAGCCGACATCCTAGGTGGAATGCCTACAGGCATTTGACGGTCACCACAGCAGACAGGTTGCCAACGTTTCCGGGGCCCACAGATTACAGGGAAAACAGGGCCGCAAGCACAAAGAATACAAAGGTTCACATGAGTTGCGCACCACCACCGGTAATGGAGGCCTCAACACCATCAGAGAAGGCAAACCGATTGATGTCAGCAGGCAGAAGCAACAATCTGGTTTGCACCACAAGATAAATCGTCTCCAAGGAGCAACCATGGCATATCCAACATGGTGTTCATGTTGGCCTATGGCAGTTTTTGTTGCTATGGATGACAACCGAGGTTGCCCAATTCCTCAATTAGGTCCTCAAAGACGCGGTTTTTTGCAGAAGCCCGATGATCAAACCGCCACATGAAGCCTCTCTATCTCAAAGACAGTTGATGGCAAACCGGTCTCTAGGAATGCTAGTGATGGAGGTGCCGCGTGAACTTGATGCCGTCATTCGCTGTTCAATGACAGTTTGGGCGCGTGAGGATGATGAGTTGCAGAAGACTAACCATGATCCTCAATGGCTTCAATGGTGACACAACGGCAGGCGAGGGGTATCTTTTCGGCGGAGCTCACCGTGGGCACACCAGACACGCTAGCCCAAACCGCTTTCTTCCATCGTCGATGTGCATCAGGTAATCTACCAAATGTTCATTTTGGGTCGTTGTTGGACATTCATGCCAAATTGTTGTGTGCCTTCTACCTTGCATCAATGTTAATCCCAATGGGACGGCGCATGATGTTGAAATTGTTTCACAGCGCATACCATCGGCCGCAGGGTTGCAATGGCCGATGCTACTTTTGAGTGGCGTCATGGACATATCCCATGCTTTATCGGCGGAGGGATCTTCTGCCATGTTTTATTAAGTATCTCCGATGGCCAAATTGTAACCTATCTCTGAACGCCGCTAGTGTAGGCACGGCTAAGCCATATAAATTTGGTATCAATGAGTAAAGGGAGGCCTAGTTCAGCAAGTGGTTAACAAACAGCAGGGTGCAAGGAATCTCGGTCTACACAAAGCAACGATCATTGAGAACCGTTGAAAGCATTTTTGACAATGGAAGTTGAGAAGTTTGGACGAGGGTTTCCATCGCCGATCCATTTAAGAGGAAGTAGACATAGGTGATGGACACTACACCAGGCCGCACTTTTGTAAACAACAAACCATGAAAGCCCGCATTATAGGTTTCATAGGTACATCGCAGCTACTTCAAAGAGTATGTTGCATTTGCTTTGCCACTGGGATCACCATGAGCATGCCGGGTTCTTAACCGTGAGCTTGTGAGCCCATCCGGCTTCCACATTAAACCGGTTTTAGGCCCTTATCAAACACACCCTTCTGTCGTTTTCAATCCTTTCATTATATGACCGAGTCCACAGAGGAGATGCATCGGTTTGTTGAAGCGGTGTTTCATAGGCACATGTCGTTATGGCGGAGTGGGTTTGTCAGCATAGTTCCCGGTGGAGCAAGCAGGGGGAGTGGTCACAGATTAAGAGTTTGGCATAGCATTTTGCATATTTACAATAAACACTACTCCTAAGCATGCAGTATCCCCCCCCCCCTCAAATGGCCTATAGCCGACATGCATGATTAATGATGCCCTCGGGTCCATAAAGTGCATTCAGTTTTTAGATGGTAATGCGGCTTTACACATCAAATCTTTAAATGGCGGCACAGAGGATATGTACCAGACGGCTTTTAGGTGCCCGGGGTTTTGTTGGTTTATTTTGAGTGGGTTGTCAATGGACCTTTGGGTTGAACACATGCCGGTGCAACCATCATCAAAGGGCAATGAATTTGATCTTTCATGATTTGCTCTGTATTATCTTCAGAGATCTATATTGATGCATCATTGTTGTCAAACGGATGGTAATGGAAGGCCATATAGCCGATTTTAAGGTTAGCTTTTGAGAGGATGCGCCAGTATGGTTTGAAGATGACTCCCACTTAAATGTGCTTTTGGTGTTGTCGGCGGGGAAAGTTCTTAGGATTTCCATAGTGCCATGAGAGGGGAGTTGCAGATTGATCCTCAAGAAATCAGAAACAAATTCGGGTGATTTCAAAGCGCCCGCACATGCCAAGACAAGAGGTCCAAAATTGCTAGGTCAGGTTGAGTTATTTGAGGCAGGTTTCATTTCTACACCAGCGGGTAAAAATCGCATTGCTTTTTGTTCCTATTCTTTGCTTGAAAAAAGCACAGGCCGATTTTCACGTTGGGGGGCAAAAACAACCAAGAGGCGGTTTGAAGAATTGAAAGATTTTATCTACTCCACGGCCAGTTGTGCGCAGCGCCTACACAGCCGGCAAAGCCTTTTCGTTATCATATTGCCTCGAACACAGGACCACGTCATTGGTCACCGTTTTGACACACGGCCACAGCAGGACAGAATGGCCACAGGATTACATCATTACCATATTTGGCAGCCGCCCGTCTTTTGGATGCCGAAACGAGGTATGTTTTTATAGCAGAGACTTTGTTCTATGCTTCATACTATGCCTTGTTAACCAAGTTTGAGGCATTATTTGTTGTCTAGTACATGCAAGTTCACTTGTCAACCGATGTTATTACACACACATGTTGGCAAAGGCAATTTCTACAAGTGGTGAGAAATTGGCAACATGGGCATAATGCTTTTGATAGATATGATTTGGCTTATGCACTATGAAACAATCATGCAAAGGCCAAATTGTCATGTGTTTTTATAGTCAGATCATCATCATAGATGTTGCTTATGAGGGAGCAGGTTTTGCTTAGTTGAAGTTTACCTTGGACACAATTTTTTTGATGGTTCTCTTGTAAAGCAAGGTCCAAGGCATAGGGGTAGTTTTGATTTCCCTCAAATGGCATGTGTTATGCAGGCATCGGTTCGTTGGCAATCATTATTGGCTCCAACATAATCAGCCGACATACAATGCTTTCAATTGTTTCGGCTTACAATTCATGGAGATGCATTGGAGCTCAAATATGTGGAGGCCTTTGGTGATTCGGCAATTGGGTGGGTGCAACAAGTCGCCGGGATCTACCAATTGCTTGGCATGGATCACTAAATAGGTACCATTGCATTCATGTTTATGATATTATTGCCCAATTTTGATAATTTGCTATTCAGACATACATTGCTAGGCATGCATCATTTCTAGCAGCCATGACTTGGCACACACCACAGCATCTTGGTTCATAACATGTGAAGAAGGGTTATTTCTGATCATTCAGAAGCACACCGGTGCTTGATTTTAAATTTTGTGCGCAAATTGGCACAAGTTGGGGACCAAGCAGGCAGTCTGACCCAGGCGTTGCCACGGCCGGTCTGACCGGTGGCACCAGGGGCGGTCTGACGGCCTTATGCCGCCGTGTCTGACCGGCGCACCCCGAGCGGTCTGACCGCCCTGTGTGCCGGTCTGACCGGTCTGGGCAGCACATGGCTGGGGGGCCACGCTTCATTGATTTGGAAGGCCGAATTAATTAAATTCGGACATTGTGCCCAGGATACAGAAGAGGATTGGAGACATTCCTTGATTCCACATATCTACAAGCATCCCACACTTCAGGTTGATTGAACAGATTCGGCGGCAGCATTCAAATATACATTGCTTGATGGCAGAATTTGTATCGCCACACACATAGATGGTGTCTTGTTGACAGTGTTTAGATGAAGATCACATCTAACAGTCAGCTCATGGGAGACAGTACATGAACAGGCAATTTGTGGAACTTTCATCAATCAGCCCACAAGACTGACATTGGTTGCTTACAAGAGCGGGGTTTATTGGCCGAGGATGCATTGATGATGGCTTCAACATTTATAGAGGATGCGAGGCTTGTCACGGTTCGGCCAATGTTCAATTGTGCCCGCCACCCACGTGTTGCACACCCCTATAATCACAACGATGGCCGTTCCGGGGCATGGGCTTTTGGATTTCATTGTTAAATTTATCCTCCGTCATCACAAAGGTGCATCAGGTTCGTGCTAGTCGCTACGGCATTACTTCACCCACAGTGGCTTGAAGCCGTGCCTTGAAGAATTGAAACTCATCGGAGGTCACTTGACTTTATTTTGACAGCATCATTCATTCCATAGATTCGGTATTCCGCAAACCTAACTCGGACAAGGTGCTTCTTTACAATGTCTAAGGCAAGTGAAGTAGTTTTTCACGAATCTTATGGGTCATTACAATTGTTGCAGTTCTCTCCTTACTCACGCTCCGGCTAATGGACCAAGCGCAGTCGAGTAATCAAAGACACACCTTGTTAAAGCTGTCAGTAAAACAAGAAGATTGAGGAACACCGAAGCAGGTGGCATGCAGGTGCCTTTCCGACAGCATTGGTGGGCGCATCAGGCATATCTCAAACATGGGTGCCAACTAAAGTCACTCCTTTTGAGTTGGTTTATGGTCAAGAAAGCCCGTTTTCAAACCAGTAGCAGGTAAATCTTGGGTTCTCTTCGTTATATCAGCAAATGCATGGCACATTTGTCACAGTGAAGATTACAAGCACATGTGATGGGAGACCACACGCTTGATGAAGTCATCGACCAAGCGCTTGCAAAGCGTTGGCACAGACAATCAGAGAACAGCAGAAGACAGAGGGTGGCCACATTGCGTACAACCAAGCAGGGTGAACAGCCAAAAATGTTTCCACAGTTGGAAGACTTGGTTTTGGCACAGACCAATTTTGCCTTTGGGTCAGCTTCGATCCCAAGGAGTTCGGTAGTGGTCTCCTATGTTGGGCACAGGTCCTTATCGGCAGTTTTGCGGTATTGTTTCGAGGGACACGCATACTTTTTGGAGACACTCATCAAGGGGAGCGTTTTTCCACACGAGCACATCACTGGGAACATAACTGCAAAGAAATACTCGCCGGGAGTGTTTGGCCAAAGACGCCTTTAGGCAGGTCACCATGGCCGTAATTGGATTAACATCGTCCTCAAGACCAAACAACATATTCTATGCTTTTCAATTCACGTGTTCATCAAAACAGGCAGGGGGCATGTGTTTACACCCACATTTGGCACCTAGGCTTAACAACATAGGACAATCATTGCAAATTTTGGGAAGTTTAACCGGTTTCCTTCGAGGTAGCCGGTCCTGACCGCCGTGTGTTGGGCGGTCAGACCGCCGGTTTGCAGGCCGGTCAAGGACCACGTCATGTGGCCGGTCTGACCGGCAGGCCCGAGGTCCGATTCCTGTTCGCGTCCGGGTTTCGCAGTTCTCTTGCTCGGGAAGGCAAATGTTTCGGGTTTTCCTTTGGTTTCTACCCCGAGTTGGACGTGGAGAAGGGGCCTGTAGAGGGCCAAGCAACCCAACCCTCATATAAAGGACCAAGGCGGTTTCATTGTAAAAAATCAATCCACTCATCACATAACATCGACTCGTTCTTTTTCATCATTGCTTTTAGTTTTCACTCTTAGTTTGTCCATCTTTGTCGGGTTTGCGCTGTAAACCGTCCGCCGCCGCTGCGAAGAGTGCGACATCTCTTGTCAGGTTTTGTCCTGAAAACCTTCCCGTTTTGCCCCACGAGTACGGGTCAGTTATCTAGCAAACCAGGCCACGGCTAGCCGGTTTAGTTATCACAACCCATCTAGATTTAGCTCTTTGCTAGATCGAGGTGGTTTGGCGACTCCTAGGATCACCGCAAGGCTTAAGGTCTGCGATCGTGCTTGTCAACTTGTCAAAAAAGTATTGCCAACAACTGGGACCACAGACACGCGCCTGCTTTGCCGTATTAGTGCTTCATAGGTGGATAATTCCTTGACTGTCAAGGCGGCGAGGCGCGACACAGTGCGGAGCGCCGGCGCAGCTTGGCGGCGGCGACGGTTCACGAGGCAGCCCAGCAGCAGCGACGGCACTGGAGCGTGTGAGGGGCGTTGGTGGTGACAGTGTTGGGCCAGCGTCGGAGGTGGAGAGCAGCGTGGCGGCGCCGGCACAGCCCGTCGGCGGCAATGGCTGATGGGGCGGTGGCGGCGCTGGAGCGTTGGGGAAGAGAGGCGAGAGTGAGAGTTGAGAGGCGGCGCCGGCTGGGTGGATATGCTCCCCACGCGCACGCGGGTTTTGGTACCGGCGAAATATTAGGGTTAAACGTATCGGGACCGTATCGGAACGTATCGGAAACGTATCAGGAATTATTTTATTTATTTTAAAATCAGGATAAATACCGATACGTCCCAGACAAGTATCCGGCCGTGTCCGATACGTGTCCGTATCCGATCGCGTGTCGGACACAGACACGCGCCTGCTTTGCCGTATCAGTGCTTCATAGGTGATATGTTTCAATATGTGTCTTCAGTGTGTTTCACAAAATTCCTGAAACTATCTATTACTACTCTCTTTACCTCATCCATGCATACATGTATATATTTTAGTAAGCTTCAAAATGATTTTTCTCTTAAATTACTTATCCAATCTATGATCCGATCACACCGTTGTATTCGTTATAATTAAATCTTTACAACAACATATCGCATGATTATATTTTGATAAAAGAAAAACGCATGTTTCAATCCGTTAATACTTATTGTTTCATATGTGACAACGACATGTTTCAACGTGTATCTTCACCATATTTCATAAAATATTTAAATGTTTCAGTTGCTGATTTTTTTTTGTTTCACCATATGTAACTTAGCATTTCACTTGTTGGTCAACTGCAACATTTGACCGTCCGATATTTTTTGAGGCATCGGACGTCCGATGGATAGATTCCTCCGGCAAAACTCTTCTCATCTATCCCTTCAAGGCCTATTTGGTAGAGCTCTAACTCCTAAATTTAGCTTCAGGAATTGGGTTTGGAGTAAAGTTGTAAAACTGTCTAAACCCAGCTCCACATCTTTAGTTCATTTTGTGAAAGAGCTCCACTCAACCCTGCTCCCATGTTAGGTGGAGCTGAAACTGTTTAGCTGAGCTCCAGCTCCAGAAGAGGTGGAGCTGGAGCTGGAGCTGTGCCAAACAGGCCCTCAATATATGCATATGAGATTCACTCATATTTCCCATATGCATACATTAAGGGAGAGTTTTTCTCACTTCTTCTCATTCAAAATTAAATTTATACTCATTAATATGAAGCGATTTTGACATCCTATCACACCAAGCCTACGCACCAAAGGTTTACGCGTACAAACATTGTTGTGGTTTGCGAAACGTGCGTAGAGTCGTGAAAGGTTTGCGCGTGCGTGTGACTCGCGCACGTAAACACATCGACCCTATGCATCTATGGGTCTTTCGAACATGAACATATCAAAGCTACTGCTGCTTGCCTGCATGTGTCTCCATCCACGTACGTACTTAGTTCGCCAAACGCTAGCGTTTGATCGCGAGAAGATTAATTAATTAAACAAAATAGCATTTGTGAACCGCCGAATTGTGTGCTTTACTCTGCACATGATTTATATATAAAAACTGGCTACTTTAAAGATCGACGCACATGCATGGTTTACACTCAACTAATTGGTCCTCTCCATTTGCATTATTGTTAGGTTTGCTATGGCTGTATATAAATCCATGTCGATCATGTTTACACTCAACTAGGAATGTTATAAATGTCCAAACTCAAAAATCTCAAACCATTGATATATATTGATCAAGAATATTAATATTCAGTATTCAAAAATTGATATCGACGGGTTTTATTACGAAACAAACTTGCAACATTTTTTCTAAAAAATAAATAGCTAAAAATAGTAGTAAATTTCACTAAACTATAGGTACTTTAGTTAAATTATCACAAAAATATAAAGTTAACATGATGTATCATGAAACTATATATAGATTTAACACTAAATTTATCACAAACTGTATACGTATTTAAGGTGAAATAATGCTAAACTGCATATTTAAATAACAAAGTTATCAAAAATTTAATCATAAAATTTGGATATTTATAACTCAACCATAACATTCCTAGTTTTGTAATATTTAATCATAAACCTGTAGTTTTGTTTGTTGTTAAATCTATAGTTTTGTGATATATCATCTTAAATTATAGTTTTGTGTGATAATTTGATCAAAATTTTTGGAGTTTTTTGAAATTTACTTAAAAAATGGTAATACTTTGTATTAGAAACTGTTTCAATGTCGTAAACAAGAATTGACAGAAGAAAGAATGCAGAGCGTACTTGCCTGCATATATCTACTCTCTCTGTCCCAAAAAACCAACCTAATGTTAGAGGTGATATTTTTTAAGATAACAGATCTGGACAATCTTCTATATTGGAGTAATGCTCCCTTGCTCTCTTTTTTTAGGAAAAAAGTACTACAACTCTTCCAGCCCCTGTACTAATTAAATGTCTATACAACTATGCTTACAGACACCACGTACGATTTGAACTATGGTGGTTAAAGTTATTTAGTCACAAGTACGATTTAAACCCAAGTAGCATATTTAGTACTCACGATTTTACCAACGTACCAATGATGCTTCCCCATCCAGCTAGTGTTCATGCCTTGATATTATAGGTTGGTAATCTAAATAGTTTCTTTGTGTTTTAATCAAGCTGTGGTTTTATAATTTGCATTTTTTTTCGATCGATATGTAACTTTTATAATAATGGGTTGTAACTTCTTGGAAGCAAAGATGGAAATGAATTCCATTATTAAAAACAATCCATCTAGTGCTCATATATTGATCTTTCAGTAACTAGCTAGTGAGGTAATTGCCAACCTTAGCAAAGGTAAATTAACACATGCAAACTAAATTAATTACTAAGCTGCCTTTCCAAAACTATGATTGAACGGTCACGTTCTAGGCAGATCTTTGTGCTAGCTAGCTACCAGTCAGAGGTAACTCTCACCTGTGACGGGTTTTAGTTGGGGGCCGTTTGAGGTGGCTCTTACTTCTGACGGGTCTTCACCCGTCACAGGTGACTCAAGTCATCAGTGACCACTAATCTCTGACCGGGAGCTGAACCCGTCAAAGTTGAGGGTTTGAGCCCGTCAGTGCTGACCTGATCCAGTGTAGTGGATGATACAATATACATTTAATTACCATGTCATTTTTGCATTGTTTTAGAGAGTTTTAATTTATTGCTATTGGCTAATGATCGATATCTGCTAAGCTAGCTAGGGATTAAAAGAATAACATATGCCTGATATGATCTGATAATTAATAAGCTCATATCAAGTTATATATCTAACTTAATTATCCTTCGTGCAGTCGGATGCATTTCTCTGGACAACACAATATAATATCCACCGTTACCAACATGATACACATCTAGTAGTAATGAATATATATGTATGCAATTTTACGTCTATGTATAGGCTATGATATGGAGGTAGAAATATTACATATATATTGTACATGCATGGAAAATTCGTCGGTGGCATGATAATTCTAATTACCTCGATCAGCACACACCGTACCAAACTCTAATATTAATTGTTGAAAGCAGCATAGCTTTTGCATTATTGCTTAATTAGGACTTCAGTAAAAAAAGCCTGAAGATGCCAAACTCATGTATCTATATATGTATATTACATTTAATAGAGCCATTAGAGAAAGGAACATAGCACCAACTCTGGTGGGGCACTTAATTAATCAGCTGGGTCAATATAAGCACAGCAGTGTTGATAAGCTTACAGGGACAAGTGAGAAGAAAGCAGCCACAAATCAAATAGTTCATGTTACAGTTAACGTAAGTTACAAATTAACATATGGTCTAGCTAGTAGGTAACTCTAATTCACACGTAATATAATGAACGTGCACTGAAATGGAGTGAATTTCACTTCAATTTGCATTAGGTAAAACACAATGCAAATTGTTCCACTTGTTGCATTGGGCTATATCAAAATACTTTTTTCTTTGTACAAGGTGTTAGATCAGTGTTCTTGAAATTAATATATGAAACTTCGTGAATTTTGACTATGTTTGAACTTAACTAAAAGGGTAATTTATGTATTTTGAAATTATTATAGGCTAAGTTTAATGATGCCCTTCGGTGCAAAGTGGAATTTATTAGTACAAAACATAGTGAAAAGTGAGAGTGGGTGAAACAAGCATTTTACCTCGTGCAGACAATTGTAGTAGTAAATGCATTTCTAGCTCTGAGCTTGTACTGTTGTACAGATACAAAGCTAGAAATGTACTCAGTGCGGGACGATGGAGATATATAGTAGCAAAGATTATACGTTTATTAGACAATTATCCATGTGTAGTATATTCATGAATGATATTTATATAAAAATAGACATATTTAATGTGATTTCTACATTTATGCAGAAAATACTAGATGATATATGTACGTATGTGCGAGTTCTAATAAGCATAATATATATACTGGAATAATTTTTTTTTTTTGGCTAACTGAAAGGACTGTCGATCCGGCCCATAGTCCTGATAATCTTTTTTTAAATGCTTAAAATATCGAATTGATCTGTAAATTTCTTGCGCCGCCTAAAAGATGCTCGACAGTTGAGAGGAAGTTAAATTACCTATATCATCCAAAGTGTAGTTCTTTCTTGGTCGGTGGCTGAGACAGAAGGACGGCCAGTGGCCTGGCCCCTCCAACAAATTATTTTTCATAGCTTTCAACATAAGCCGGGTCTCTGGCTTTTTTCTAAAAAAAAACAAATTATTTTTCACACGTAACCCCACCTAATTAGTTAGGTAATTAGCCTAAGTAATAGTGTATTAGACCCTACTCCAAGACTCTTAGGCCACTTCTATGTTTTAATCGTGGCTTCGCCACTGTTCTTGATAGACTACTTGGGCATATAAAAGGGACTACTTACTAATCTTTCGATGAATTAGGGGTTTCAAATCTTATATAATTTTCAACCAATGTATACAACCTGGTTTGAATGAAATAAAAAAACAAACATGTCAAAAATGTAAATCTAGAGATAGAAACAATTGTAAAAAAAATAATTTTGATACATTGTAACTGAGCACAAGTGCATTGTAGCTTAGTGTAATTGCAAGTTAGATATACAAGAACACGAATCTTAATGTAAGATTCTACAACGAAAAACCAATAGACAGGAGCTCAAAAATCTATCGCAAGTGAAATAACAAAAAGTATAAAAATTCCAACTGCATGCATGTATGTGTACGTAACAACCAACGGCGAGGGATCAGAAACCAGCTAGCCGGCCGGCGACCAAACACGGCATCATCATATCATAGCCACAAAAATTTTCTTCCACCCGGCCACCAAACACGGGCGGCTAAATATATTACTATTCCAGACCAGTATAGCGAGAGCGAGCAACACACACACAGTGCAACGCATGCATGCATGCAGCATCGATCAGCCAGCAACCAAGCCGACATTGCAGAGCTGTCTCGCCATTGTCGCGTTGCACCGCTACTGTACCCAGCAGCATACTCCATCCGTCCGTCAGAGCAAGTTTAATAATGTCTCTAATACTCTCACACTCTTCTTGAAATTTGTGTGAAAGTTGCCTCTTAATTTAGGGGTGGCTCATCATCTCTCTCCTCACTTCTCTCTTCCACCTCATCATTTAATCTAATGTGGCACTTTTAGGGGCAGCATATGAAGCATTATAGTACAGGTAATACCTGATGAAACGTCATATCCATGCATACGCAGGATGCGAAATGCCATTGTACATGTCTCCATGTCCATGATCATCTCCTCGTCCTTTTGCAGCCATAACCTGCAATAATTTGAACCTGTGAGGATAAATGAAAGAAAAAAAAAAGCCAAGTAGCTAGGAACACGCGAGGATATATATGTGATCTGCAAGGGCTGTTACTTGTACGCCATGTCCAGGATTCTTGTTATCTCGCGAGAGAAATGACGAGAAATTCCAACCTTTTCAAGAGTATCTACCAGGAATAGTTTGGAATATGTCTTTGAAACTGCAAATTAAATGAAAATTGGATTCAGCATTAGATGCACACACTGGTGGATATCAGACTCTGTTTCCTACTCCTGATCAGCCACGTTTATTCTCTAGATAAAACGAAGACTCACCTTCTGACATCGACAACCTGAGTGTTTCTCTGACGGTGTTTATCCTGTCTGTCTTTTCTCTTACTTCTCCATCATTCAGGTACACCATCTTGATCATTTAATTTCATTAAGATTCAATACGCTTATCAGTATGCGACTATGCGTGAATAAGAGATGAATGTTTTAACAGTGCATGTGTTTGTAGCTTTATATTTGTATGTTTTATGCACGTACCTTCTGTCGCCTGTATTCATCAAGTGGCTGTTTGCTTGTATCTATCCCCCGTGTGTTGCTGTGTACCTTGCACCCTGAAAGAAAAGATTTGAACATTTCGAATTCAGAAAATGTCATTCAATTAACTCATTGAGCAGGTTAGTTAATATGTGGATTCATGCACCCTGACCGCACCCTGACCGCGTAATAAGTTTAAGCACGCGTCAAAGGGGTACACTCTCGCTTACAGCATTTCTATTGGTGAAATTTCATGGTTCTCAAAAGATATCTATAGGTGTTAAAATTTTATACTCCTATATGAAGATACTAAGTTTTATAATAGAAAATATGATATTCTTTAAAGAATGCTAAAATCACTCTCTTTCTAATGTGTTATAGGAGGATCTGTTGATATAGTGCCTAAGGATGACCGTGTCACATAGAAACTAGGGTACACATAACTATAACAACGCATATTGTTTCTACTATTTAATTCATAAACATATTCAATATATCACATTTTTCTTGTTTTCCTCTCCAATCTCTATGCATGAAAACACGTCCCTAATATGACATCACCTCATCATATCACATTCTAGGGTATAGACTGGTAGACTATGTTGTTAATTTCTTGCTTGGTGGTCCTCTCATCAATGCGATGATGTCTAATACGTTCAAAAAAACTTATCTAGGAATGGAAGTGGACAAAGGATTGGTACGTACTAGAAGGGATAATTAATTTATTTTTAGGACACGCGTCAGTCGTCCGACGGGGAGAGAGGGAAATCGGGCACTGACGTCATGATAACGTCAGCACCCGATTTACGTGCAAAACTACTTTAAACTGATTTTTCTTTTAAATTATTTATCCAAATCATGATCCGATTGTACCGTTAAATTCGTTGCAATTAAATCTTCAAAACAAGACCACACATGGATATATTCCGACGAAGAAAAAAATTAGCTTATTATTGAATTTTTTTTAAATATTGCACGATGTTCCACCAAGTATATCGAAATTGTTTCATTAAGTAGGTCAAAAATGTTTGAATCGTTTAAATCGGGCGTTGTTTCACCTTATAAAAAAAAACGTTTCAGTAAATAGCGAAAGAATGTTTTAGTTTACTGCTACATTAGATCTATACATAGTGAAACATTGTGAGTACACTAGGTGAAACATTTTTGGTGGAAGAAAAAATAAACCAAATTCTCTTAATAGAGAGTTTCTAAAATATGTGGGTGATTTATTGCAATGGAGTATTTCAGTTCGCTGCAACATTACATCTATATATAGTGAAACACTGTGAATGCACTAGATGAACCATGTTTGGTGGAAAAAAAATAAACCAAATTCCCATAGTAGAGGGTTTTAAAAATATGTGGGTGATTTGTTGCAACGGCGTGTTCTATAATATCAAAATCCACTGCAACATTTGATCCGTATATAGTGAAACATCATGAGTACACTAGCTGAGGGTGTGTTTAATTCCTGAAAAAAGTTAGAAGTTTGAAGAAAATTGGGAGTTTGGAAAAAAGTTGGAAGTTTATATGTGTAGAAAAGTTTTTGATGTGATATGATGTGATAGAAAGTTGGGAATAGGAGAGAAAGTAAACACGGCCTGAAACATTGTAAAACTACTGGTTGAAACATCAAAAAACACCATATGCAACATTAAAAAAATCAATAAAAAAACTAAAATATTTTTTTGTCGAAATATAATCATGTGTGGTCTTGTTGTAAAGATTTAGTTATAATGAATTTAGTGGTACAATCAGATCGTAGATCGCTGCAGGACACAAAAAGCACAATGAATCGCCACAGCGGACAAATCACTTTCG
The DNA here is from genome assembly GCA_009805545.1 of Oryza longistaminata. Lineage (NCBI taxonomy): Eukaryota > Viridiplantae > Streptophyta > Magnoliopsida > Poales > Poaceae > Oryza > Oryza longistaminata. The sequence continues at coordinate 4,433,572 of CM020186.1, forward strand.
TCACTATTGTTACTGCTCGACACTTTTTTTCACGCAGTGAATTTCACAAAATCAAATATTTAATGGTCTAAGCTTCACAAAAATTAGCTATTTTAACTGATGACATATATATAACTGTACCGTCCCCCAGCTATTGTGGTTCTAGAATTTTGCAAAACCACACCCTATAACATAGTGTTTATGATTTTTTTATTATTAAATTCTTGACTAAGGTTGATATATAGTTCAACTCTTTGTTGTTTTCAAAAGTATTGTTTCAGATATGTTGAAATTAATTGAGATTTGTATGAAGGTAAGGCTTTATAACACATTTAAATACAAAACCTGTGGTTATGTGTAACAAATCATAATAGATATGGTTTCATGTAACTTTGATAATAAAACATAATGTTTTCTACTTCTTTCAAATTATAGTCATTTTCTTCTCTAACACTACTACATAGGATGGCCATGCATCCTACTTAAGTCCTTCATGACACTACTAAAAGAACCTAATGAACCTAATATAATGGGTGCCGGTTATGAATCACACATAGGTATTGGTTTCCTAATCGACACCCTAATAGCGACTCTCATATGTGATGTTGACACCAATTTTAGATTAAGAACCGGCACCCATAGTGTTCCACAAGCCAAGAAAAAACAAACAAGAAAGCCAACTTGAGCCGATACTCAGAGCACCCCCAACCCTGTCCCTAATCTACCCAACTACAAAGTTTAATTCACAGATAACACATGAGCACAACAAAGTTTACTTCAACACTGATCCCATATTAACAAATCAACAAATAAAACCAAATAATAGCCTCTAGATGTTCATATTAACATATGAACAACACATGCCACATGAACATAACAACAATCAATAATCCCCTAAGTTGTACACGCATCTGGAGCCTCCATTGTTAGATCCGTCGGCCTGGTACCATGGAGAATGTGAGGGAGATGAGGAGGCCAATGGCGGTCCATGACAGACTCTTGATGAAGGCGCGCGAGCTCGAGGTAACATGCATCGTCTTCGTAGCTGCTATTGCTCATTCTCGTCTCTATCAAGTTCGCGGCGGCTGTATCTGGTTGCCCCCGACCTAATTGCTGCTAGATCCACCGGTGGTCACCAACGGACTTGCTGGCGTTGCTCATGCTCATGGTCGCGAGGATGCGCGATGAAAGAGAGGGGAAGGGGCAGCGAAGGTGAGGAGATAGCAGGAGAGATTGTAGCTACTAGAAGCTACCTAAATTGGGTGTTAGGCTCTCACCGTCCCTCTTACTGGCCGCAACCAAATAAATTTAAATTTTAAAATTTAATTTTGGAGTTGATTTTGATAATTTTTATGATAGTCTATTTTCTATTTCTTTGAAATCACAAATAATACATACCCATCAAAACCTTAGACAAAATTCATTCTCCAAGGGAAAAAGAAAAGATAGAGAAGACGACGTTTTCTCCATCCAAGTATGAGTTGCATGCATCACGACGTACTCGCGATCTTTCCCTTTCATCCAAGTGCAAATACAAATAATTTTATTACTACGTACTGTATTAATTTACCCTACTGTTCCCGTTGCGGCTGTAGCTTTTATGGTTCGACGGTTAATTTTTACTTGTATTACAAAAGTTCCTTTTTCGTAGTACACAAGGGAACTCTTATTTGACACATTGTAATTAACTTCCATATTAAATGAATGGTGAACAAGTTGCCTAGCTTTTGCAAATTGGCATATATATGCACCACACTTTGCAAAAGTGCTCCATGGATGTTGATTTACCACACGCGTAATTAATTAAGTTAATTGGTAACTAATGTAAGTGTCACTCATTACTTTTGCTACATAGTTTAAGTAAATGTGTGTGTCTTGCTGATGAGGAGGGCCGGAGGTCAAGTGGAACAGGAGGTCAATCAAATGATCATTCGGTCGCCAATGCAAGTGTACCTGATTAAACTAATGGAGGGCAATAATTCCAGGGGCACTGTGCTGCAACACTGTCTGCTTTTCTTGTGGATTCATTTAATTAGTTTAATTATAGCATGTCGTACAAGTTGGGTGATAAACAAAACGATGGATCCCTTGGTTCACTGCCACTCCTGCTCGAACGTTCACCGGATTAATGTGTGCATGCACTTGTTCTCCTGTGTGACGAGTAGAAAATGTTAGTACTATACTGCTCGAAGTAACGACGAATAGTATAGGCAGTCCGGACTTGGACAGTTGGCATTTGAATGCACTACTACATGATTTTTCTTTTCATATGACAAAAATCGATTTTCGGGAGTTGGACGACCCGCATGTATACTAGTGTCTGCGAAAAACATATTTTTACCGGCATAACGGTCGAACATTTACCTAGAGGCCAGAACGAGGAAGCAGACGCCTTGGCGAAATCTGCTGCTTGCGGTGGCCCACATTCGCCTGGCATCTTTTTTGAACTCCTATATGCACCAAGTGTGCCCATGGTGTCACGCCCGGAATTTCTATCCAAAATTCCAAACGCTTACATGTGTGTAAACCCTCGTCCAGGAATCAGCCGAGGCACACAATAACAAATTGATAATAGAGTACAATTATTACTCTAATTAATAAGCGAATAAAATGTCATTACAGAGGTAGATAGTTCCTCTCAAACAATAAAGTTCTAAGCAGCGGAAAATAAGATAAGCAGCGCAGATGACTCCACTCCACAGGCAGCTTGACCAGGGCTATGCCTAATCTTCCACACCATCAGCATCACTGTAGAACTCCTCCTCTGATGAATGATTGCAAGGTGAGTATATGACATACTCAACAAGCCACGCAGCAAATATGCAAGTGCAAGGGATA
>CM020186.1:4438548-4466618 GCA_009805545.1 Oryza longistaminata
TCTTGGGAATAAAATCCTGAATCTGCTGGTATAAATTGTGGAACCCTAGCAGAAACATGAAACACTCTAAGGTGTAAAACCGAAGTATTTTGATCTCCGTATATAACCTCCTGGTGAACTTGGCTTGTGAACGTAGCAAATTGATAAATTCATCGGAGCGGGAATAGATTGACTGAACAGAACAGCAATGCACCTCTGACCGGTAATTAATTTTTCTCTCCTCGTGACACGAGCTGATAGATGACTTCCTCCCTGCCGTGCCTTTTCTTTTGTGATCTTGTTTCTTGCGGACTCCGATAGATGGCTGGCGGCGGTGCTGCTGCTTGCGTTGCGCTCCGCTTCACTTCAGGTGCGTGGCTGCGGAGGCGTGGTGGATAGCCTGCTGCGTCGCCCTTTTCTCCTCACGCAAAGCTGATTCCATGCCAGACCCAATTTCGCCGATAATGCTCTACTCCGCGGCGACCGGAGCGGGGAGCCGGATCGGGCGCCCCTCCCCCACGTCCGTATCTGCTCCACCCACCTACTTTTTCCTTTTTTTTCACCTAGTATATTTACAATGTTTTAATATTTATAAATCTAATATTGCAGTGAATTAAAATATTTTTTTCAACAAAAAAAACCCACATATTTTGGAAACTCTCTATTAAGTGAATTTGGTTATTATTTTTTGTTCCACCAAAAATATTTTACCTAGTGTACTCATAATGTTTCACTGTATAGATCTAATGTTGCACTGAACGAAACATTCCATTGAAACAAAAAACCCAGATATTTTGGAAACCCCATATTAAGAGAATTTAGTTTATTTTTGTTCCACCGAAAAATGTTTCACATAGTGTACTTACAATGTTTCACTATGTATAGATCTAATGTTGCAGTGAAGTGAAATATTCTTTTGCTATTTGCTGAAACAATGTTTTTATATAAGGTGAAACAACACCCGATTTAAACGAGTGAAACATTTTCGATCTACTTAATGAAATAATTCCGATATACCTGGTGGAACATCGTGCAACATTTAAAAATAATTCAATAATAAGCTAATTTTTTTTCGTCGGAATATATCCATATGTGGTCTTGTTTTGAAGATTTAATTGCAACGAATTTAATGGTGCAATTGGATCATGATTTGAATAAGTAATTTAGGAGAAAAATCAGCTTACAGTAGTTTTGCACGTAAATCGTCCGATTTCCCCAGCCCCGGATCGGGCTACCGATCCGTAGGCGCGTCCCAATTTCGCTAGTGGATGGTCTGGATGAGATCGAAACGATGAACTACAAACATGACGGCGACCCGACGAACCGGCGACGGCTACGTGACGTAGATCGGATCTTCAATACTGTTGGCGGTATGGCATGAGGCCCTTCGACCAAGCCTGCCGAGACCATGCGACTGGCGAGGATCCAAGCCCGAGACATCAAGCGTGGTCAAGGCGAAGCCCGCATGGCGAAGGCTATGGAACAATGATGGTCAGGAGCGGGGAATCGCGCAGATCTCGCCAAGCCGGAGGCCTCTTGGGCGAAGGATATTTGGCGAAGAGTGTACGTCGAAGGGAGACAGCTTCGCCATAGCAAGTTCGGCCTTACGAGGGCCGATGAGGCCGAACTATCTTGTCAATCCTAGTGGCCGTTGGGCCAGCGACCGCCTGACGGCCCGTTAGGGGCCCATAAGCCTCTATTACACTGTATACCCATGCAAATGTCCCTTTCATAAGGGTAACCATGTAAATTCCCCTGTAAGAACCTGTAATAGGACTATAAATAGGCCCATAGGGTCATGTAATAGGGGGAGAAAAATTCTCAATTTAATACACTACTACTTTTCAACCACCGTTGAGTGACCACGTCCTTCGACGTGGGCCGTTGTCGTTTTGACAACAAATACTCTGATACCACTTGTTATAAAAATAGATGCACAATAGAGACACAAATTTTTACGTGGAAAACCATTATGGGAAAAAACTACGGACGCCGATCGGCAATAATCACTATATAGAGAAGTTGGATACAAACGCAGGGGATACATCCTGTGCAGCTTACAAGAGATATATATAGAAGAAATCTATGAGTCGTAGTGGGGAAAGACTTAAGAGTCATACTAGGAAACTAATCCTTATCCAAATATATTGTGGGCCTAAAATTCGGATCACATATTTAACGTTATCTACCAGCAAATACTACTTTCTTATTAATGGGAGATATATTTTGATATTTCCCCGTACTATTAAAGTTTTTTTGATATTAGAAATTATTTTATTTTAGGACATATCTGTTTGGCTTATAGATACAGTCGCGGTGCGCAAGAGATTTGTTTTCAATCAGTTTGGTTTGCACATGCCAATAAAAAAAGTTGTGGCATTAGTTTTGTCCAACCAAATCAGTTTGGTTGCACATGCCAAAGGCAGCACCGTGTGAAGCACGGCACGATCGATATCTTATATTCTGGTTGCACATGCCGAACGCAGCACCGTGTGAAGCACGGCGCGATCGATATTCTCAACCAAAACCGACTATAACCGCAATTTGCACTGGCTGTTCATTTGGACCGCCTGTAAAAACCAGTATGGTGTCACAATAGCGCAACCTGCCCGCCACGACTCTGCCGGGTGCTCGCCCTTGCAGTTGAGCCTCTACAGCCTTTGCCACGTGTTTAACCCACCACCGTCGTCCGAGCGGCTGCACTTGTGTCACGCCCCGATTTTTTTTCAGGATTTAAAAAATATTAAATAAATCATTTATAGAATTTATATTAAAATTTAAATATTATCAAGTAAATTTAATGTGGGAAATAAAATTCTTTCAAAAACCATAGCTGGGAATATTTTTGCAAACTTCTCCGTGCCCTAAATTGCTCTCTGGAATTTTCTTTCAATTCTCAGAGCTCAATATCGAATTTTAAAGCTCAAAGTTCATTTCAGAGATTAGTTAAATAGAAAAACGAATAAAAATCATCTCCCTCGGCTTTCATCTCCCCAGGTCAGCCCCGGCCTCCACCTCTGTTCGCACTCGCACTGGTCCCATCGGCCGCATCGCTCCCGCCCTCTCAATCAGGCCGCTCACTTCCTCATGGCCCATCCGCCCCGCTCGACCAGTTCCCACGGCCCAGTAGGATCGCCAGCCCCCTCTCTCGCTCGCCGACAGGTGGGGATGGGGCCCACCTGCTAGCTCTTTCCCCTACCTCTGACCTTCAACCACCGAACCATGCCGTTGCACACGCCGCCGCCTTTTTCACCCGTTTCCCCGCACCCCGTTCCAACGGTGTGAATTAAGTCACCGTCACTCCCCGACCCTATCTCCATCCCACTTTCCCCAAAAATCACCGCCAATTTGTGCCACCTCCCACACACATCATTGCCCTACTTTGTGCCCGTTGTTGTCCTCCACGGCCACGACCCACCTCCCTGAGCCCATAGAAAGCACCATCGGACCTCCCCCTCTCATTTTCCCCTCTCGATGAGCTCAATTGCTCACCACTCCCTAACCATGGCACCCAAGCTACACTGTCGTTCTTCGCCTTCCAGCCGCTGCTTGCCGCCGCTCCAGTCATGGCCATGTCATGCCTCCACCACAGCCAGCTTTGTTGTGACAAGAAGAAGCTCGGCCACCCTTCCATCGTCCCCGAACACCACCAGAACGACGCGATGAAACCCTTATGGGCAGTCAAAAAGCAGGCTCGAGATTATGGTTCTAAGCACGACTTAGTAGATCAAACATAACTGATGCAGCACTAAGTATGAAAAGAAACACAATATCTAGACAATCAAGCTGTTGACTGATTTTCAGGGTGGTAGATGCCTAGGCTAATATAATCTAGCAAGGCGATTTAGCCGATACCGGCAGAAACCCTAAAGCGAGAAGCAGCCGATAGAGCTAAATTGAGATGCTAAAACTAGATTAACAGAGACATATGATAAATAGGTAGGCAAATATATCATCCAAACCAGAGCAATCCAAGAGGTCGAATGTACTGATGTAGCCTTGAATGACGCTGACGTAGACGATACAATTACCTGGACCAGCGGAACATTGGACTTATCCCTTCGCCGGAGATCGAAGACGATGCAGCCCCGCGTCGGGTGCCAAGTTCCGTCGGAAAGTAAAAACAAAAGTAGAAGTAAAAAGGTGGCGATGCGCCGAATTGTATTGATCGTAGCGATAGATTACATAGACCCTGAGTATACATATTTATACCCAAGGGTTGATACAAGTCCTTGTCGGACAAGAAAGAAACTTTCCTAAAGATAAAAGGAAACTAACAAACTATTCCTAATTAATAGATAACTTGCAATGTCGCATTCTCTTTGAACTCGGTCTCTTCTGGATAAGTTTCCTTTAGTAGATCAATTTCCTTAACCGAATATAGCAAGAATCCGACAACTGACAACTTGACAACTCTCATCGGCTAATCTCAGGGCTTCGAAGCCAATGCTGACTCTAAGCGATGACTACTCCGGGCTTACCAAATTTCACTGTTAACACATGCCCCCCAGTTTTGGAGTATGAGAATTCGTGCTTCAAAATTTCTTGTCTTGATAACTCCAAAACCGATCTTCCTTTGCTTCTTGCAATCAGCTTTCATGAGCCAATACTGTTTGCATTAGATGAGCTAGACTGTCAAACTCATGGCAAAAGAATCTATCTCTGATAGGTGCTGACAATCCTTGGAATGCAAGATCTGCTAGCTGTTCATCACTTAGGCTCAAACTATAACATCGGCTGCGGACATTACGAAATCTCTGAATATATTCCATATCTGATTCTCCTTCTTACTGCTCAACTGATATTAAGTCTGAAAGCTTCAACTCGCTGACTCCAGCAAAGAAGTAATTATGAAATTGCTTCTCAAGATCGACCCATCCTCTAATAGAATTTGATGGTAATGATGAAAACCATGTGAAAGCCGATCCAGTTAAAGACAATGGAAAAAATCTAACTTTCAGAGCCTCTTCAGTCGATGCTTAATGGAACCCTATCGAACCACTCAGGATATGGCTGCCGATACATATGGATATGTTCCTTAGGTCTAAGTCCAAACTGCTCCTCTACTAATTTTTGCAATTCCATCGGCCCAATCTTCTATATTCTGATGTCTTTGAGATTCTTCTGGCCGATATTGTTGATCTAGCTCATCATGCTGATACTGATGTGTTTGCCCCCCGAGCCGATGCTGTTGTTGTTCTTCAATCTGCCCCCCGAGCTGGCTTTTCTGAATAATAATTAACTCATCAACTGTTACCTTGATCAAATTTTGTAATGTATCCGCCAAAACTCCACATTGATTAAATAATGCGCGATGAACTGCTTCATCAACTGTATCTTGAAGTGTTTCAACCATCGGCTTGGGAGATTGCTCCTTATTGGCATTGACTCCCTCTTCAGACATGTTGGGTGCAAAACTCATGTCCCACCGGGCGTGCCAAAAATGTGTTGATGCGAAAAATACACACTAGCCTGGGAGATCTGCTTAGCTCCAGTGCAGGACCAAAGGTTGATGAGCTGCAGGCGTGCCAGTCAGTTTGATCCTGCAACTGACAAGATATACAAATAGCATATCAATGAGCCGATCGGCTGACAAACCGATGGAGTAGTTCCAGCCGATGCCGATACCAGCCGATAGCCGATGCCAGTCGATAGCGATAGAGTTCTGAGCTATCGGCTTCATGTCCAATGTAGAGTCTGACACTTGACTTAAATAATGATATAAAGGCAATCGGCTGATGATAATATAGTATAACAATAATATAATCCAGTATAAACCAATCGGCTAGCAATACAATATAATAGAATAAGCATTGATCCGAAGGTTAAAGCATACATCGGCTGGAGGTCCGATGTCATAAAATCCACAAGATTAGATTAAATAATGAAACCTTTGTTGTGATCGGCTAAATCCAACTTGTATGTAATCCTTATAAGCCGATGCAACGTCCAGATAACTTATCGGCTAGCACCCCAATAAAACACTAGCATGAACCTATCGGCTTAACGAGATTTATATTGTCAACAACAATCTAGTAGGTCGAACCTAACCGATGCAGCATGAGATTGTATATGATAATCTAATACTCGATGAGCCGATAGATCTATCTAATGTGATGGATATAACCAATCTATTTATAACAGCATTGTGATTGTAGAGATATATCGGTTAAGACAGAAGATCGGACCTAACTGAGACAGTTCCAACTAAACCGATGTGTCTCTAAACACGATGCAACTAGAGATAGAATTGAGATATCAGGTAGGCAAACATATCAACCGAACCAGAGCGATCCAAGAGATCGAAGCGATGCAGCCTTAAACAACACTAATGTAGAACGTAGGACTTACCCCTTCGCCGGAGATCGAAAGCTGATGCAGCCCCGCGTCAGGTGCCAAGTTCCGTCGGATGATAAGTAAAAACCTCGGTAAAGAGGGTGGCGATGCGCCGAGAGTAGTTGTATTGTTCGTGATTGATAGATTACAATGACCCCGGGTGTATATATTTATACCCGTGGGGAGATACTAGTCCTTGTCGAACATGAAAGAAACTAAAGATAAAACATAAAGTCCTTATCGGACACTAAACACACTTTCCTAAAGATAAAAGGAACTAACAAACTATTCCTAATTAATAGATAAACTTGCCATGCCGCATCCTCCTTGAACTCGGACTCTTCTAGATAAGCTTCCTTTAATTGATCCGACTCCATCAAGAACACAACTGCTGGCGATTTGACGACTCCCATCGGCTGCTAGTGACTTGACGACTCCCATCGGCAGATTCCAGCCGATACTGACTCTAAGCTGATGATGACTTCGGGCTTACCAAATTTTGGCGTTAACACCGGGCCATGCGTGGACTCGGTCCAACATGCGCCCTTCCCCTTTAAGTCACCGATGGCTAGGGCCCACTTGTCGGCTGACATCATAATCCTTGTTTTCCTGTTGAAGAATAATTAATAAATGACATCATAAATCATTTTAATTCCATAAATTGATTTAAATGGCTCAAAAGTTCTAAAATTCATAACTAATTCATACAAACTCCAAATTAAACCATTCTACATGTTTGTTTACTTTTCATGTACTATTTACTTGGTTTTGATTTGGGTTTTTCCTCGGTTTGTGTGCCAGCATGTAGAATCAGCCATTTCGGAGGATCACCCCCGTGATGAAAAGCGTTCAAAAGATTAATCGAAGAAGCAAGGCTAGTCACATATTCCCCTTTGGGCATGTTGAGCCTACTTTATAAAGTGATTATTGCTTGTAAATAAAATACATGTTTGTCTAATTACATGGGAATAGGCATTAACTATTTGCTTGTTTGTGGCCATGCCTACTTGATATCCATCCTTTGTGAAACTTTCGATAATAATTTGACTGGCTTGGGTTAGTTGTGTTGACCTAGCTAGGTATGCTTAGCCATGCTTAATTACCACGAGCTCATCTAATGGGATAATCACATTATTTACTATTAGCATATTGACAAGCTGCGAGCTTGAGACACCAGGCCTTGTTTTATTGGTCATATTCATTCAACTAAAATACAGCTTAATGGTGGACTATTTGTGCCCAGTTTTGATGGTTGCACCCATAGCAATTAAGGACCACTTCACAGGAAATCACTGGAAGACTTACCGTACTTACCACAAGCAAGAGTAGGCAACAATTGGAATAGTAGTATAGCTCGCTCCTTTCATAGACACCTAGGTTAGGGTGTGCGTGATCGAGTTTGGTTGACCCCGGTTTAAGGGCTAAGCGGCTTCTGGATTCACCACAGCGCACGGGGGGCCTGCCCACCCTGGTTTTAGGGGTGGAGGCGAAATCTTAGCGTAGTGTGGATGGCTTGGAGTGAGTTATGCAAAGAGCGTTGTCACAATCACTCACATGGTGACGTGTTAGGCATAGCACGGTGATATGACGGGGCATTGTGTCCTGTGGGTACAGTTGTACACCTCTAGCCAGAGTAAAACTCTTCGAATAGCCATGCTCGCGGTTATGGGTGATTGATGAGATTCGTCGTGATTAGTCTCACTATTAATTAACTTGTCATAAATAACCGGTGCATTTGAGGTGGTTTGGTTGGACCTGTTCAACATGGTGTAGCGTTGTTCAGCGGAGATTTATGTTAACTTAATTAATCAATTGTTTTACTGTATTAAACTATAAATGTTTACAACTAGCTTTATGCAAATAGCTAGAAACCCCTTTTTTTGTCTCCCCTTGTATGACTGCATCATTGCTGTGGCTTGCTGAGTACGGTGGTTGATACTTAGCCTTGCTATTGTTCCCCCTTTTCAGAAGTTTGATGCTTCTGTGCTAAAGACGAAGCTGGAGGACCAAGGCTTATACCTCAATCGAGTTTTACGTGTGGACTAATCTCTCGGTTAGCTCGCTAGCGGAGGAGGCACAACGGGTCAAACATGAAATCGTAAGGAGCGAACGCCCACCCATGTGAGCAAGCTTTAGGAGCAAGCTTGTTTGCTACTACTTCTGTCCACAAATATATGCATTTTTCCAAGCATTGCTTAGATCCATAGAAAAAAAATACTTTTATATTTATGGACGAAGGTAGTGTCACGCTACGTTCTCAAGAGAGGCCAAGCTCTGATACCACTTGTAGGATCGAGACGTCGACTAGAGAGGGGGTGAACTAGCGATTATTAAAATAAATGATATCTAATCAAAACTAACCTAAGTTGATAGGTTTGGTGAAGCATGAAACTAACTAAGCAACTAGATTATGTTTTGCAATCCTAGGACGATATGGGCTCAAGTATGTCTCTATGAATGTAAATTGCACAAATGTAAATGCAATAAGTAAATGAGACAAGAGGTAAGGAATTTTTCACCTGAGGTTCGGAAACTCAACGGTTTCCTACGTCCCCATTGAGGCGAGCCTAACATCACTGCTCAAACCACGAAGCCACCAAACCCCCTTCCTCAGGGGTGGGCAGGGTGGGAGCCGGCCTCGAAGTGGACAACCCAACCCTCAATCACTATGGTACTTCTTCCTTCACTCCAGAGGTGGTGAACTCCAAACCACTCACAGCCAACACCGGACCTCCTCCACAATCTTCTTAGAGAGGTCACCGGGCAATTCCTCCAAGCTGTCTTGGAGGCGGCAACCTCCAAAAGTAACAAGCGATGACCCGGCTCGGAGATAATCAAGTGTCACACTAGCTCTAACAATGAAGCAATCCACTTGTGTCTTGGCTCAATCAACCCTCCAACACAAACAATGGATGAACTCAAGCTCAATAGATGTGAAAGTAGATGTAAGTGGTTATGCAAGTGAAGCAAGTGCCAAGAGAGTCCCCTTGCTGCGGGTGAGGGAGTATTTATGCCCCCACCTACAAAAAATAGTCGTTGGGGCCGAAATCCCCAACCTTAGTTGCCTGCCGGTCAGACCGCCATGGGGTGGCCGGTCAGACCGCCAACTCATGACTAGCCGTTACATTGCATTTAATGGGCCAGGTAGGCCGGTCTGACCATTGCCTGTCTGTCAAACCGCCGTCAGCTCTGGTCAGACCGCCTCTGGCCCGGTCAGACCGGCATCGGCTTTTGGGCTCTGTACCACCAAGCCTAGGGCAGCCTCCCGGTCAAACCAAGCCCGTCCCAGGGCACGCCAGTCAGACCTACTTGGGCCCCGCATTCAGACCGCCAATGACCGACAAATGATCACTGAAAATTTTGTCAAAACAAGTGTTGATGAAGATGACGTAATGTGGCATTTTTTATCATCTTTTTACCATGGTCATTACCCCTCTTGATTGTACGGAAAAACTAGAAATAAACCTAGCAAAAGTTCGATTGCACGACTCCTCGATCGATTGAAAATAAAACGCTAGATATATTGTCTTTGTTCCATTTCTTTATGCCATCAATTTTAATCCACCGTGATCATCCACGGCATATACATCGAATGGTCTTAATTCAAAAATATCACTCAAATAAAATAATAAAATAGTTAGTCCACAATTATTGCCTAGATGCATCAATCTCCCCTTTTTGGTAATTGATGACAAACACCACAAATATATAATAACCATGAAACAAATAATCATAAAATGCACAACATAGTATAAGCTCCTCTTCAACATGTGCATGTCAACCCACAAGGGCCAAACAATTTGACATATGGGGAGTTTGCACTATGACTTGCATTTTTGAACATAGGCACAACACATATGCAAAATACATTGTGAACTCACAAGATTTAATATCATAAGCATAAGATGATCACGAATATAATATGTAAGCCACAACCATTGATACAAGTTCACAAGTAAGACATAAAATCCATAAACATCCATAAATCTCACAAAAGAGTTCATTCTAACTTATTACAAGCACCTTGACAACGAAGAGTCCTAAAGACATAAGAGTTCACATAAAGCAGGCAAGGCACACACGATACATAATATAGCCCATTCCCCATACAAATATAGCCCAACCACCTTAGCCTAATAATATGAGGACTAACCTTACTACTACTAGTCCCATCCAACACAAAAGAGATAATATGAGGCAAGGTTCTTCTCCTCTTTTGTCATCGAAGAATAAAAAGCATCACTCTAGAGGAGGAGAAGGAGGATGAGTCGAAGTGGATGGATAAGAGGAGTCCCGGCGATGATGGTAAATAGAAGCTTGAGAGCTCTCCAAAAGTTGCATCCACTGATACAAGGTGCCAACACATGTGTCCAACCTCCCAACCGTTGCATTCAATTGACTGAAATCATTTCGCATCCCTCGCACAGCTTGAGACATTTCCTCAAATCCGGTGTTCATTCTTTCAAAGTTGTCATTGAGAGTGTTGAGTGCCCATAACACCGGGTTGAAGTTGTTTTGATGTGGCATTCCAAAGTAAGCATATTGAGGGGTGAAATGGGAAGAAACACCTTGAGGTGGAGGTGGTGGAGGAGAATGATGCGCGGCACAAAAACCTTCTCCACGTTCAAAGGTAGATAGCCTCACATAGGCATCCCTAGGTGTGGTAATTTGGAGCCTTGGCTTGTATTGCTTGTGTTGAGTCAATTGGCCACCCAAATTTCCAACCTTTGAAAGAATCAACTTCATAATGTAGGGAGCATAATAGATGCCTTGTGTGAAGGTTCATTTGGAAATAGCAATCTCTTGCATCATTAGGTTTACCACATCAAATCTTCTTCCTTGCACAATGGCATCAATGACATGCCAAGCTACTCCCCGAATATCATCATGTTACCGCAACGAGGGAGAATATTAGCTCGCACAATCCGATTCACCACACAGGGAAGGGTCCTCAAGCCGGCCACCTTCCCATAGGTGTATCTTCCACCGTCCTCAAAAAACTGAGCTAGATCATCCATTTGAAACGGATTGTGGGCATGCTCTTCATGAAGAATATCACCATCACTAAACCGAATGTTCAAAAGATTTTTGAACTCTCTCTTGTTGATAGAACACCAAATTGTACCTGACATCTACTTGCGAGAGTAAAAATCACCGGACACCCAAACCGTGGCATAGAATTGTCTCACCAGTTCTTCATCATAGGCTTGCTGAACAGACACAATCCGATCAATTCCAACCTCCCAAAAAAGACTTTGCAATCCTTCAAACTCAGGAGTTTCATTGATGTTCCTCCAAAATATCTATTTGTATTCTGCAAAGGCCCTGCTCGGCTTGTAAAGATTTTGAAACACAGCTTTCTGAAAAAGAGTGTGAAACCTTGGGTCATTTGAATAATTTAGCCTTCGGAACCGATCGTGATGCCTAAGGATAGTGTATTGACTTGGGGTACTTAGGTCAAGCATAAACTGGATGACGGGGGCCAACTTCCATATCATCTCCACTCTCACCCTCATCATCGTCACCACTGCCGTCATCACCATCCTCCTCAGCTCATCAACATCCTCCTCTTGTTTGCTCTCCTCACTTTGGGCATAATCCTCTTCACTATTTTCCTCTTGCTCACTTTCCGATTCTTGCACAAGCTCACGACGACCACGATGAGTCCAAGGTGCCATCACTGAATACAAGAAGCAAGGAATAAGAGATTACCAGAGGTCTTGAGGACACTGATGTAGAAAAGAAAACAAAATTGTCAACATTATCTGTCAGGGACGGTCATACCGCTAGCCAAGTGCCGGTCAGATCGATGGGCAACGGCTGGTCAGACCGCAGGTCTGGCGCCGGTCAGACCGCTGGCATATAGCCGGTCAGACCGCCAGCCAGACCCCGGTCAGACCACCACTGATAGAGATGCACATGCATTTGTTTTTAATCTCTACACAAGTGGCACTAAATCATGCAAGGTATGATTCGACTTAAGCAAGAGATATGTATATCAATTTGGAGATATTGACCACAAGGTTAAGCATGGAGGAGAAAACTACCCTTAACCTAAAAATGGAAAAATTGATATAAGAGGGTACAAGAGAGAGGATTGGATTTACCGAATCGATAGGAAATGATTCACACCAAGAACTACCATCTAAAAGTGCAAATTGATGAACACCACTCCCTTCACCTAGAGTTCCATGCCATGGATCAAACAATCAACAAAAATAGCAAATATCCATGGAATAGAGAGAGGAAGTGGAGGAGAATCACTTGCGGAGTAACCAGAGGAGGAATCACGATTAAACCGAGAGGATTTGGTGGAGGGGAAAGGCTAGGGTTTTGAGGCAGAGAAGGAGAGGTGTTTTTGTTTTTCGGGTTGGCGAAGTGAGGGGATGAGATGGGAGAAAGAAGGGTCAGGTGAATAAGTGAGAAGGAGGAGGGCCCACCTTGCTAGCCGGTCCGACCAGCCCTATGCGGCCGGTCAGACCGGGCCTATAAGGCCGATCAAACCACCTGCCCTAGCTGACTGTGCATAGCCCTTGCACAAGTCAGCACACCCACACACAAAAACACCAAATAAAATTTTTATTTTGGAGCATTTTTGAATTATGAGTTTAAAGATTGACAAACATTCATAATATTTGAGAAATATGGATATTTGCAATGAAACACACTTAAGTGCTAGGAGGTGACCTTTTATGGTCTATAGGGGTTTTTGGGCTACATTTGAATCCAAATAAATTTTGAATAATTTGGTTTTTGAAATAGGTTTTAATAGAAAAAACATTTGAAATTATCCACTCTAACAGCTTTGTTTTAACTCCCTATTCAAATTCTTTCTCAAACTCATTTTGGAGTTTAAAACAGTTTCGGCCAAAACAAGAATCTAGTTTCTTCAAAAGAGAGCCAAAATGGCATTTTCATTTAGACATCACTTTTATTGCAATGTGAGGCTTGCAAAACATATAAGGGATATTTGAAAATATTTTTCAAGAGATAGTTTTGAATTAAAAATTAATTTTTCCAAAATTTTGACTTTTGGTCAAAATAAGCATTTTGAAAACCCTTCGAGCACTTTAGTTGTTTTGCTCACACTCAAATAGTAGTAATGCACATGTGAAGTGCAATACTCCCCCTTAAAGTGACAAGCTCCATTTTCAGAAAGAAGAGCCAAATTCCTATAACTTCACGTGAGAAGAGCCAATAAGAGCAAATAAGGCAACCATGAAGCATGGTCTCAAGCAACATTAGAGAAATCTATGACATTAAATTCATTCCTCAACTTGCAAAAGTGAGTTTTATCAAGAGTCTTGGTAAAGATGTCGGCTAGTTGATATTCGGTTCTTATGTGGCTTATGACTATGTCACTCTTGGCGACATAGTCTCTTAGGAAGTGGTGGCGAATGTCAATATGTTTGGTTTTTGAGTGTTGGACCGGGTTGTTGGCTATCTTTATGGCACTACCATTGTCACATAAGAGTGGAGTTTTGGTGAACCTTATGCCATAATCCAACATGGTTTGCTTCATCCAAAGCAATTCAGCACCACAACTACCCGCCGAAACAGATTCCGCCACGGCAGTAGAAAGAGCTACGAAGTTTTGTTTCTTGGATGACCACGACACAAGGGATCTACCAAGCATTTGCCAACTACCGAATGTACTCTTTCTATCCATTTTGCAACCGATATAATCTGAGTCGGATAGCCAACTAACTTGAACTTAGCACCTTTTTGGTATCATAAGCCAATTGTTGAGGAATGCTTTAAATATCTTAGAACTCTTTTCACGGCCACCAAGTGACACTTCATAGGAGCGGCTTGATACCGTGCTCACATGCAAACACTAAACATGATATCCGGTCTAGATGTATTGATGAAAAATTCGCGCTCGGCCGATGGTGCCGGATCTGTGTTGGCGCTAAATAAGTCGACAACAGCAACGGGCTATGAGATCTGCTTAGCTCTAATGCAGGTCCAAAAATTGATAAGATGCGTGCGTGCCAATCAGTTTGATCCTGCAACTAACAAGATATGCAAACAACAGATCAAATAGTAGATCAGCTGACAAGCCGATGGAGCAATTCTAGCTGATGTCGATACTAGCCGATACCGATACCAGCCAATATTGATAGGGTTTTGAATAATCGGCTATATATCCAATGTATATTCTAATACTTGAGTAAATAACGATATATAGACAATCGGCTGATGATAATGCAATAAGACAATAATATAATCTAGTAGAAACCAATCGGCTAATAATGATATGATAGAATAAACATTGATCCGAATGTTAAAGCATACATCGGCTGAAGGTCCGATATCATTAAATCCAAACGATTAGATAAACAATGAAACCTTTGTTGCAATCGGCTAAACCTAACTTGTATGTAATCCTTGTGAGCCGAAGCAACGTCCAGATAACTCATCAGGTGAAACCCCGATGAAACCCATATTGTAATTAAAGACAGGTTAGCCTTTATGATTCTAAGCACAGCTAGGGATGAGGCATCGCAGAGTATGTAAAGATGCATAAAATCTTAACAATCAAGTCTTTGACTAATTTTCAGGGTGGTTGATACCTTAGTTAATCTAATCTAGCAAGATAATTTAACCGATATCAGCATAGAACCTAAAATGAATCTCAGCCGATATGATCAAATTAAGATGCTAAACTAGATTAACTAAGATATATGATAAATAGGTAGGCAAATATATCAACCGAACCAGAGCAATCCAAGATGTCAAAGCAATGCAGCCTTGAACAATGCCAATGTAGCAGATACAATTGCCAGGGCCGGAAAAACGTAGTATATACTCCTTCACCGGAGATCGAAAGCTGATGCAGCCCCGCGTCAAGTGCCAACTTTTACCGTGATAAGTAAAAACCTCGGGAAAGAGGGTGGCGATGCGCTAAGAGTAATTGTATTGATCTGTGAGATAAATTACAATGACCCTGGTTGTACATATTTATACCCATGGATAGATACTAGTCCGTCTTGGATAAGGAAAACGTAAAGTCCTTATTAGACAATAAACACACTTTCCTAAAGACAAAAGGAAACTAACAAACTTCTCCTAATTAAGAGACAAACTACCATGCCGCATCGTCCTTGAACTCGGTCACTTCTGGATAAACTTTCTTTGATAGATTCATTTTCTTAACCGAATCTATTAGGAATCCGACTATTGGCGACTTGACAATTCCCATCGCTCGATTCGAAGATCCTGAAGCCGATAGTGACTCTAAGCCGATGATGACTTCGGGGCTTACCAAATTTTGACGTTAACAAGATGTGGTAAGATAAAGCAAGCTACCAATCATAGGGCGATAAAGCTTTAAATCTACCGGTTTACCTCCCTCATCAAGGTCGAGGTGGCCATGTGTCGCCATCGGAATCTTAATGGGCTTTGCATGCTCCATGCCAAACTTTTTGAGTAGGTCCTTAATGTACTTTGTTTGGCTCACAAAGATCTCATCCTTGAGTTGCTTGACTTGAAGTCCGAGGAAGAAGCTCAACTCTCTGTTGACAGCTGTTACATACCAAATTTACGCTGCCAATACCTGCATAAATCTGAAAATATAAAACATCCATCATAGTGGTACGGTTTATTTCTAACAAATTCCACGAGTGTTGATGTGTATTTGTATGCAGGTGACAAACTACCATAGTTGAAAGAAAATGTACATTAAGGAGGGAATTATCACTTCCATATCCAAGCCCATGAAATCTTGAGCCCACAAATCCAACAAGATCATAATTAAGTGGGCCAAATACAGGAAAATACAAGAGGGGACCCATAGGTCAAGATCCAGGAGAAAGCCCTGGGCCAGGGGAGCCGGCCAGGGGTTAACCGACCCTTGGGGACGACCAACCCAGGCCCAGCCCAGCTGGCCCAGAAACTCTGTAGGTTGGTAATTACCGACTTCCAATGACGGTTGTGACCATTTCCTATGCTCCAACCATCATCAGGAAGGACACTTGGTAAGAGAAGAATGAAGATACCCTTTGGATTCCATCGAGCTTCTCCACCCTTCCAAGTAACCTCCCCTATAAATACCCCTCTTCCCCTCCTCCAACACACACCAAGACTTGAGCTAAATTATAAGAGGCTCTTTGTATTCTTTTATGTATACTTAGAATAAGGGAGACAGTGAGGAAGAAAGAGTTGGAGGAGTTCCGAAGTTGTCGGTATCTCTCTCTATTCCTTTTGTACCATAACAATTACTTTGCTCTAATTCACTTTATTCTATTTAAGTAATTGAGATTTATTTTGTGTGGTATACTTCTTAGTTATTTCCTATTTAGCTTGTTGGATCATTGTTCACTATTGCTCATTAAGATATAGTGATTGCTTTGGTGAGTTATAAACACTAAAGTAGTAATTAATTGCATAGACGTGGTGTCTAGGTAGTTAATTACCAGTGTTCGCTGTGTATCCCACGGTACGTTAGAGGTTGGTGTAGAGGTGGTGGCAGCCCTCGAGATCACCATCGTCCTCCTTATCCGGGTATGGAGTAGAGCGTGTTCTGGTAGCAACGAGCAAGCCAGTGCCTGAAGTATACCGATAGGATTAAAGTTAAGCTTTCTAAACGACCCTATACCACACTAGAAAATCCTGTCTACCATTTGGCCTACATTTGTCTTGTCTCCTTGGATGAACATGAAGAAGAGCTAAACACACATGTTACCTGTGAAAATCCGATACCTTGGAATACTTCCAGGTGAAATACTATAGCGGTTGTTTACACCCAAATTTGGCACCTAGGATTAAAATAGGAAATATTGCCAAAATTTGGAAGTCTACCGGTTTCCTTCGAGGAGGGCCGGTCTGACCGCCGTGTGTTGGGCGGTCAGACCGCCGGTTGATGGCCGGTCAGACCGGCGGTATGAGGCCGGTCTGACCGGCAGGCCCGAGTCCGATTCTGTTACGTCGGGTTTCAAGGTTTCCTTGCTCGGGAAGGCATGTTTCGGGTTTCCTTTGGTTTCTACCCCGAGTTGGACGTGGAGAAGGGCCTGTAGAGGGCAAGACCAACCCCTACATAAGGGACAAGGCCGGTTCAATGTAAAACCAATCTACAATCAATCAATCGAATCGTTCTTTTCATATTGCTTTTAGTTTTCTGTTAGTTTGTCCATCTTTGTCGGTTTGCGCCGTAAACCGTCCGCCGCCGCTGCGAGAGTGCGACATCTCTTTGTAGGTTTGTCCTGAAAACCTTCCGTTCGCCCACGAGACGGGTAGTTATCTAGAAATCGCCCGCTAGCCGGTTTTAGTTATCGAAACCTGCACTAGATTTAGCTTTTTGAGCTCAGATCGAGGTGGTTTGAGACATTTACGGATCCAGCCGCCAGGGCTTTGAGGTGCTGCGATTCGTGTTTGTCAACATTGTCACAAAAAGTTGCCCAGCAAACGATTTTGGCTACTACTCCTGCTGGGGAATTGAGATCCGTTCATCACGTCACCATCGCTTCGCTCGCCAGCCACGAAGCCATCATCCAGACGCGAGGTGGAGCCATCCGTCATGTGTATGGTACCATTGGATTGACTTTGAAGGAGAGGATTCGCAAAGCATGGAGGAGTAACACACTGAGCTCACATGGGAGCGCTTGATGAGAGCACATACTAAGGACTCATCAAGCAGCGTACTCCGTCAACGAGCCCAGGCCATGTCCTAGCCCTAGCGTCAGATCCCTCAGACTGTGGTAAGTTAACTTAATGAGCGCTATCACAATCTATCGCCCAACCAAAGTTGCATCTAATAGATTCATCTAATGGCTAATTTTAAAGAATAGATATAGATGTGAGTTTAAGGAAAAGTTGCATTGGGATTTTTTAAGGAGTAGGCTGAGGTTCTTTATGGATAATTACACATTAAGATAAGAGCCTATACCACTGTGATAACCTCCCTATGATCCAATAGGGTCCTAAAAACCGATCCGGTGCCCGGCGTCAACTAAGTATTATGCCGGTCAGACCGGCCTGGCCGGCCGTCAGGACCGCTTGCGACAGACCGAGCCATGCGGTTTCCGACCTGGTCAGTCTTGGCCCGGTCAAGACATGTTTACCGGTGGTATATATCGGACCACCCAGGTCAAACCGGCCTTCACGGCTCGGTTCCGACCTATTGCAGAGCGCAATCCCTGACGGAAAATTTAGCCGGCAGTACAGGTGCCTAGCCGGTCGACCCTGGCGCAATTGTCCTGATACATTACGGGAATAGATTCCATGAATCTAAATGGCTAGTTATTTGTTATCAAGCACTTTAGAATATTTTGAAATTTCCCTGTATCTTATTTGCTTACAACTTAGATTTTCTCAAGATACCCCCCACTATGTCCTCTAATGCATTTACAATGAAATTAAAGGGTGGAGACCTCTCTCCGATACTCGGTTATCAACGTGCCCAATATAATATATAATTGGTCGCGCAAAACCTCCTTACTTAGCCAGGGTTCCACGCAACCACCACCAAATCCACAAGGGCACTATATAACAGTGGGAGAAATAGATTAGTGATATTATGAGGACATAATAGAATTCGATAGATCGAACTAAGGAATCGTGCAAGAGCTTTACTCAAAAAACTCATATCCCGAGATTATATGATAATGTGCCAGTTTCACCTAGAAATTTATTATTGAAGTATTTCCCTAAAAAATCTTACAAGTTTAGTGGTGAGGATGGTAAGACCACATGGGAGCATGTAGGTCAATTTTTAGCGCAATGTGGTGAGGCTAATAGTGATACTTTTAAATTGCGCTTGTTTTCTTTATCTTTATCCGGTAATGCTTTTACATGGTTTACTTCTTTACCGGCAAATTCTATTCATACTTGGGCTCAATTAGAAGAACAATTTCATGATTATTTCTATACTGGAGAAACTGAGCTTAGGTTATGTGATTTAACATCGGTTAAGCAAAAGTATAATGAATCTGTTGTTTATTATATTAAGAGATTTAGAGATGTTAGAAACCGGTGTTATACTTTGAATATAACTGATAGAGATTTGGCCGGTCTTGCTTTTAATGGTTTAGTTGCTCCTCTTAGAGAGAGACTAGATGGCCAACAATTTCTTGATGTTAGTCAACTCATGCAAAGGGCTCTGGCTCAAGAAAGCCAGGTTAAAGATAATAAAAAATTTGCTAGACCATTCGACAAAAAGCCTAATGTTAATGTAGTTGATTACTCTGATGCTAGTGATAGTGAGGAGGAGGGTGATCATGATATTTATATTGCCGAGTGGTCATGGACTAACAAAAATAAACCTTTTGTTTGTTCTAACCTAATGCCGACTCCTCGTAAAGATCGGCAAAGTGAGGTTAAGTATAGTTTTGATGTGGCCAAGTGTGATAAGATTTTTGATTATCTTTTGCAAGAAAAGCAAATTAGATTACCTAAAGGCCATGTCATACCTTCTCAAGAAGAGTTGAAACGTCGAGCATACTGTAAATGGCATGATTCTCATTCTCACTCTACTAATGATTGCAATGTGTTTCGACGACAGGTTCAATCGGCCATAGATGAAGGACGATTGAAATTCACCGATGGCTCCAAGATGAAGCTTGGTCATGATCCTTTTCCAGTGAATACAATTAATTTCAATGATAAGAAGGTGTTAATTCGGCCGGAGCAAGCCGAATCTACTAAGGGAAAGGAAGTGGTCATTGGTGAGCCAAGACCTAAGATGATGGTGCCAAAGAAGCCGGAGGTTGGTGTTTGGAAGGAGAATAAGGGTGAAGCTTCAACTTCTAAAGCTCCTAGGAAGACCAAAGTGACCTTCGATATGCTTTTGGAGAAGTATGAGAGGCAAGGTGGTGAGAAGAATCACAACAAAGGGAAAATACCAAGATCACCCCCTAGGGAGCGATTTGGTCATTCACCAAGACGATCGCCTTCATCTTCATATCATCATCCCCAAGACATGTTATGGGGTCCTTATCCAATGCCGCCGCCGGGTTGTCCCTATCCTTACTTCATGCCATGGGGGGCAATGCCGCCGGCATACGACCGTATGCCTCCAATGAGATTCAACCAAGGATGGGGAGGACCACAGAGGCCAATTCATGAGCGCTTATCTTCATCAAACAAAGGCCGATTTTATGGTAAAAATCGGATTAATGAAGGGAAGAGGGAAGGAAAGCGCGCTAAGGTGGAGGAAAGGACTTCAGAGGTGATTACCATCAAGATAGGATCTCATGATGTGCCTATACCTTCTGAAGATGGAGTTGGAAAGTCCCCAAGCAAGAAATCCGAAGCCGGTACCAGCTCCTCGCAATCGGCCAGTCTGACCAGGCCCTCTAGCCGGTCTGACTGCGGCCATGTTGCCGATCTGACCGGGCCATTAGGCCGGTCTGACCGCCGACCTGACGACGGTCTAACCGACGCCTCAGGCCGGTCTGACCGTGCGCCACACGTCGGTCTGACCGGTGGTCTGCAGCCGGTCTGACCGGGCTCCAGCGTCGGTTTGATGAGAGGGCTGCAAAGGGCGATGCAGGGGCTTCATCGTCTTCAAGCAAGGTTAATAGAGGACATTATTTACCTCCTGGAACAGAGCCAAATCCTAGGTGGATGCCTAAGGATTTGACGGCTACGCAAAAGAGAAGGTTGCAACGTCTTCGGGCCCAAGAACTAAGGGAGAAAAATGCCGAAGAGCAAAGGGATAAAAGGTTCAATGAGTTGCGACCACCACCAGTATGGAGGCCTAAATCCATAGAGAAGGCAAAACCGATTGATGAAGAGGAGAAGGAAGGACAATCGGTTGACGAGGGAAAATCACCTCCAAAGGAAGACATGGATATCAACATGGTGTGTATGTTGCCTATGGAGTTTTGTGCTATGGATGAAGCCGAGGTTGCTCAATTTTCATTAGGTCCTAAAGACGCGGTTTTTGAGAAGCCCGATGAATCAAACCGTCACATGAAGCCTCTCTACCTCAAAGGCCATGTTGATGGAAAGCCGGTCTCTAGGATGCTAGTGGATGGAGGTGCCGCTGTGAACTTGTTGCCATACTCGTTGTTCAAGAAGTTGGGGCGCGAGGATGATGAGTTGAAGAAGACTAACATGATTCTCAATGGCTTCAACGGTGAACCAACGGAGGCGAGGGGTATCTTCTCGGCAGAGCTCACCGTGGGAAACAAGACGCTACCAACCGCTTTCTTCATCGTCGATGTGCAAGGTAACTATAATGTTATTTTGGGTCGTTGTTGGATTCATGCAAATTGTTGTGTGCCTTCTACCTTGCATCAATGTTTAATCCAATGGGACGGCGATGATGTTGAAATTGTTCAAGCGGATACATCGGCCGAGGTTGCAATGGCCGATGCTACTTTTGAGTGGCGTCATGGGAATATCCAATGCTTATCGGGGAGGATCTTTCTAGCTATGATTTTATTAGTATCTCCGATGACAAATTTGTATCTATCTCTGTAAAGCCGGCTGGTGTAGCACGGCTGAGCCATATAAACTTGTATAATGAGTAAAGAGGCTAGTTTAGAGTGGTTACGAAAAAGGGTGCAAGAATATCGGTCTATAAAGAACGATATTGGAGAAACTGTTGAGGATTTTGATGAAGTGGAGAAGCTTGGACAAGGGTTTACATCGGCCGATCCATTGGAGGAAGTAGACATAGGTGATGGAACTAAACCAAGGCCGACTTTTGTAAACAAAAACATGAAAGCCGATTATAAGGTTAAGATAATCGAGCTACTTAAGGAGTATGTTGATTGCTTTGCATGGGAGTATCATGAGATGCCGGGTCTTAGCCGTGAGCTTGTTGAGCATCGGCTTCCAATTAAACCGGGTTTTAGGCCTTAAAACAACCACTCTCGTCTGTTGATCCTTTAGATTATATGCCCGATGATCAAAGAGAGATTTGATTGTGTTGAAAGCGGGGCTCTAATTAGGCCCCATGTCTTTATCGGAGGTGTGATTTCCAGCACTCAGTCCCCGGTGGAAAAGAAGGGCGTGGTTGAGATTTAGAACTTTGCTATAAATTCTAGAGATTTGCACATGAGCAACCACACTCACTAAAGAATATGAGTATCCTTATGTCCGATACCGACATATGATTAATGATGCCTCGGCATAATGATTAGATTTTTAGATTTAATTGCCGGCTACAAATCAAATCTTTATGGCGAGAGATAGTACAAGACGGCTTTTAGGTTGCCCGGGTCTTGTTGTTATTTGAGTGGTGTCATGACTTGGGTGAAGAATGCCCGGTAAAGTTGTACATACAAGGCAATGAATCTTATCTTCATGATTGCTAGTATATCTTAGAAAATCTATATTTGATCATAGTGTTCAAATCTATGGTATGGCAAGGCCATTAAATGAGCACGAAGGAAAATTGAAAAGGCATTAGCTTTTTTGAGAGAAAGCGCCAGATTATGGATGTTTCTATGAGAGACATAAGAACCCACTTAAAAGGTGCTTTGGTTTGCACTAACAGTGTCGGGCCTGAGGAATTCTATAGGACATTGCCATGCATGAGACTTTAGAAGAAAAGATTGAGAGTGAGATTGATCCTAAGAAGATAGAAAAAATTCGTGATTTCAAAGCGCGCGACATCGAAGAAAGACCGCCGTCACAAAAGTGCTAGGCGTAAGGTGAATATTGTGAGAGAGGATTTATTTCTAGACCTAAGCGACGGTGTAAAATGCGAATGGCATTGTTCCAGTTCGCTATGACTTCGCTATGGAACAGAAAGAAGGCCGATTTTACGTCTGTGGGGTCAATAAGCCAACAAGGAGGCGTTTGAAAAGTTGAAGATAAATTATACTACTCCAGCCCGTTGAGCGCGCAAATGCTCGGAAAGCCTTGGTCTCGTTTATATATGCCCGTTCCGAGGATCAAAAAGCCATGGTGCCAAGTTTTGACAGCGAAAGAGGAGCATGGCAACGGATACTTCAATATAAGCATATTTGAGCCGTTCGTCTTTTGGATGCCCGAAAAATCGAGTATGTTTGTTATAGAGGAGACTTTGTCTATGCTTATACTATGCTTGTACCAAATTTGAGGCATTATTTTTATCAGACGATAATGCATAGTTAGCTTGTCAAGCCGGAATGTTTTTTTAAACACATGTTGCAAAGGCCGAATTCTTAAGTTGGCAGAATTGGCAAGTTGGGCATATGCTGTTGATAAGAATATGATTTGCTTATGGAACCATTTGAAAACTATAAAAGAAGCCCAAATTTTATGGATTTATAAATAGACCATCATATAGATGTTGCTTATGAGGAGAGGTTTGCTTAGTTGAAGTGTATACCTTGGAAGATTTATTTTGATGTTCTTCTTGCAAGAAAAGGTTCAACGGAATGGGTATTTTTGTTTTCACCTGAATGGCATGGTTATGAGTCATGTCGTGTCGTGTTGATGAATATGTATTGGCATCCAAAATAACCTCAGAGCCGACAGTACAATGCATTTAGTGTGTCGGAGGCTTACAAGTATGAGAAGATGTTGGGGAGCCGGAAAAGTGTGGAGCAGCCTTGGTTGGAGTGATGTCGCGATATTGGTGTGCGGCTGACAAGGTGCGCGGAGGGATCTACAGAGTTGGGCGGGATATTCTCACCTAAATAGTACCTCGATTCATGTTTGATATATAGAGCCAATTTGATAATTTCTATTAGACATTGCTAGGCGTGCATAATCAGCAAATGACTGGCACAGAAACAAGCATACTGTATAAGGAAAAAGAGGTTTTTCTATATAAAGAACCCGGTGGCTTGATTTAAATCTGTTGTGCGAAATGTCGCAAAATTGAAGAGACCCAGCAGCGTCTTGACCCGCCCATTTCACGGCTATTAGACCGGAGTAACGTTCCCAGTGACTAGAACGTTCATCACGCTCGAAATGCACCAGCACATATGCCGACACAGTGGCCATGCACAGCCCGGTGGAAATAAAACCCACTGACCCGAGGTCAGACTTCCCTAGCGGTCTGACCGGCCCTGTTGGCCGCCGTGCTTGACCGCCGTTCTAGCAGGATGCTGGGCGGCACGTATTCAAGTAATTTGGAGGCCGAATTAAGATAGAATAACATCGGGACGGCTTTGTGGTCTCAATCAAAAAGACCCCAGCATATAATGAGAATTTCCTTTTGCATTTCAATATTTGAAAGATTACCCACACTTAAACAGATTTGATTATCGAAAGATTCTGGCACACATCAGAAGGCAAAAGCATGTTTAAATAACACATTGTTATGGGAATTTTATAATCGTCCTAAACAAGAAGCTGATGTTGTTTGAAAATGCTCTATGCACTAAGGAATACAATCTAAGTGCCATAAAGCGAGAGGAAGATACATAACAAGGTAATTGTGAGCTTGAATCTCATCAATCTGTGTCCCCAACTCTAAGAGAATTGGAGTTGCCTGAAGAACAGAGCGTGGCGTTTTATTGGCCGAAGGATATGGATGATTGCTTCAAATATTAAAATAGAGGTGCACATGCGAGCTTGCAACGGGTTCATAGGCCAATGCCTTACAACCACCCAACCCGCCGCTACTGTTGAACCCTATAATCAGACAACCAATCCACGATAATCCGGGATATATCTCTTTTGGATTTCTATTGGAAGTCATAAATTTAATTCCTTCGCATCAAAAGGGTAGAGGTCGTAGCGCTAATCGCTCACGGAAGGGCATATACTTAACACAAGCATGCTTGCCAAGCCGTTGCAAATGCCTTTGAAAGAGATATGGACTCATATCGAGTAAAAACATAAAACCTTAACTTTCCATGAAAAGTCAGAGTATCTACATAGATTTCGAACAAAATATTCCGCGTCCAATACAAAAATCTAAACTAACGCCAAGGTCTTCTTTTAAGTGTCTAAGAAGTGAAAGAGTTTTTAACCGAATTCTCGTATGTATAATATGTGACATACGAGACTCTTCTCAGCTTTATCTTTCATCGACTCACCAAGCTAATGACAAAGCCGATAGGTCGAGTAATAAGACATTGTTAAAGCTAAAAATAAAGAAGATTGAGGAACACCCGAAGAGCGTGGTATGAGGTGCTTTCCGACTTGTGCGTATAGGATATCTAAACATGTGTCCCTAAAGTCACTTCTTTTGAGTTGTTATGTCAAGATGATTTGTCAAGTTGAAGTACAAACGTTGATGGGAGACAACCTTGCATAAGTCATCGACAAGCGCTTGAAAGCATGGGAAAGAATAAGAAGAAAAAGAGTGGCCAAGCGACAACAAGAGTGAAAGCAAAATTGTTTCAAGTTGGAGACTTGGTTTGGAAGACAATTTGCCTTTGTACCATCCAAATTCGGTTAATGTCTCCTAGTGGGAAGCCCTTAAAGTCGAATATACGCATTGTTCTGAGGAACGCATAACTTTTGGAGACACTTCAAGGGGACGTTCAGCGAGCAATCAACGCGGAAATACTAAGAAATACTTCCCGAGCGTTTTTGCAAGACCTTAGGAGTTACATGGCCGGTAATGGATTATCTCGTCCTAAAGACCCAACGTATCATCTATTCATTTTATAGATTCACGTTGTTCAATTCGCAAAAAACATGCGAGGGGGGGCATGTTGTTAACCCAAATTGGGCACATAGTGATTTAAACTTAGAGAAAAAGTATGCCCGATAAATTTGTAATCTGTCCTAGGTTTCAATCGAGTGTGGCCAGATTTACTACCCTATTAACAGTATTGACAGACACGTCAGACCGCCTATTTGATAGAGTGGCCTGGTTCTAACCGGCGTGGTGGCCTATTGACCGGTGAAATCTGACCCCGCGTGTGTCCAGTGCCACCCGTTTCGTCGTGCATTCCCTCCGCTCGAAATTTACCTATATTGCCCTGGAAGCATGTTTCGGGTTTCCTTTGGTTTCTACCCCGAGTTGGACGTGGAGGAGGGCCTGTAGAGGGCAAGACCAACCCCTATATAAGGGACAAGGCAGGTTCACTGTAAAAATCAATCTATCAATCAATCGAATCGTTCTTTTCATATTGCTTTTAGTTTTCTTTTAGTTTGTCCATCTTTGTCGGTTTGTGCCGTAAACCGTCCGCCGCCGCTGCGAAAGTGCGACATCTCTTTGTAGGTTTGTCCTGAAAACCTTCCGTTTTGCCCACGAGACGGGTAGCTATCTAGAAATCGGCTCCGCTAGCCGGTTTAGTTATCAAAACCCATCTAGGTTTAGCTCTTTGCTAGATCGAGGTGGTTGGCGACTCTAGGATCACCGCAAGGCTTAAGGTGCTGCGATCGTGCTTGTCAACTTGTCAAAAAAGTTGCCAACAGCTGGTGCTTCTTCTGCGGCATACAGGCGAAGGAAACAGGCCACGAACTGATCATGGGCACATCTGCAGCAAAGATTCAAGCTCCAGCATTGCCTTGGAGTCCAGGTTGCAGGCCAATGCGATTTCTTTGATTGCCTGGTGTGAAGGCCTTTCTTGCTCGTGCAGAAGGTTGAACTTCTTGAAAACTTGTTGCAGGATGGTTGAGCAGGTTGAAAGCTTTTCTTTGAGGGCTTTGATCCTAACAGCCTTTTCCTTCATTGAGATGAAGTTTTTTGCTTCTTTTAGCTGCAAGGCGCTCGCTTTTCCCTTTTTTTTAGCTGATCTGTCTGCTGATCTTTTGTTCTTTCCTTTTTGTTTTTTGGCGGTTGCTTCAAGGATGGGATCCTCAACCTCATCGAAGTCTGCAGCAGACCAAAAGCTGTGGCTACCGCGCATGTCTGGAGATTTGTAATTCCTGTGCTTTGGTTCTCTCTCCTCTGGTGGGAACTCCAAACTTGCACCGCGCGATATGTAAAATTTTAACAAATTTAAAAGAACATCATATGTAAAATTTTATAGATAATTTTATATATGTGCTAGCCGCGCAATTCCGCGGGCTATCTTGCTAGTTATATTATTAAGACAATCTTGAAAAAAGATATTATGTTTGTTGTGAAGGTTAGAAATTCCTACACTAATTGAGAAAAAAAAAGATCTTAATCATTAGATCATGTTTGCAGTCTAGATTATAACGGTATAAATTGATTGATGTAGTTGTATATAAAATGTAAAATCAAAGGTGTTTTTTATTATTATTCTGTGATGAACAATCGGCATTGGAGATTATTGGTTTTGATATTTGGAATTTATTTACGAAGTGGTTTTGGAGATGATTGGATTTCACAGGTGATCTACAGGTACTGTGCTGGATTGGGTCCGGTCAGACCGGGCAGTGGTTGCCGGTCAGACCGGTGTGTATTGCGCGGTCAGACCGGCGCAGCCCGCGGTCTGATCGGCCGACTCTGTGTCGGTTTCGGTTTCGGGTTGTTTATTTGGATATCCGTGATTGTTTCATGAATATGACTTCTAGATGGATACTATGTATATGTAATACTGTTGTTTGCTACTAATGAGTCAAGTTAAGGATAGCTTGGTCTCTGAATATGGTTTCTTTGTTTGTTCTATGTGTAGGTGAACTGATGCCGGGAGAGTATTTGCGGTGATGGACCGGGAGTCGGCTTGGGGATAAGACGACGTCCAGGGTGGTCAGAGATCATGCGGGATACTAAGGCTAGAGTTCAATACACGTGGAAGGTGAAGGTTCCATATGGCATACGGTGGAGGTATTGTGTGCGTATGGGATGCGAAGTCGAATTTGGAAGGAGTCCAAATTTGGTATGATTGGTTATGTAAGTTTGTTTCTTGTTCTAGAGGGTTTCCTAGGGTGATTAGGACTTCTAGTATGAGTTTGGTTCGTGGCTTTAGGCTGCCTACCTCGGGTATAAATAGAGGGGGAGC
>CM020186.1:4483604-4499082 GCA_009805545.1 Oryza longistaminata
ATTTTGGCCAAAACGTCCAAAACGACCCTAAAATATATCCTCTAAATTGCTAGAATAATTAAAATCCTTGTGAAAGCCTTCAAAAATTAAAATGTGCAAAGTTAAAAGTCAATAAGGGCTTGGAGGATTTTTTGTATATTTTCCTAAAAGCCTAAAATGTGTAAATAAATTTTAGTGGAATTTTCAGAGCACAAATAATAATTATAAGAAAATAACAAAGTTAAAAAGTTTTATAAAAAAAGAAAACCCTAAAAATCCCCTCTCCCTCTATGGGCCCGTTCGGCCCATCTCCCTCCCCCTCTCTCTCCTCTCCCGCGGCCCACTCGGCCCTCCTCCCCGCGCGCGCGCCCTGACGCGGGCCCGCCCGCCACCCTCGCTGACGGGTGGGGCCCCACCGTCATCCCCTTCCCCGCCGCTCCCGCCGCCCCCCGCGCGCCAAGCCCGCGCGCCGCCGATCCGCCGCATCCCGCCGTCCCCGCCGTGCAATTAAGTGGGGGAATTATTCCCCGGATCCCTCCCCTTTCCCCCCATTTTTCCCTCCCTCTCTCCTCGGATTCATTTGAAACCCTCCCCTAATCCGCCGGCGCCATTGATGGCGGCCGGGTCCCGCGCCCGTTTCCTCCTCCTCCGGCCGCCCTCCTCTCACTCCACCCTATATAACCCTCCCCGAGCTCCCCCCCGTTTCCGCCACTCACCGCCCTTCTCTCCCCGCCGGAATCGAGCCCGCCGCCTCCTCTCTTCCGCTCCGCCGCCGAGCTCCGGTCCGCCGCTCGTCTGTCGCCCGGACCTCCTCCCTCCTCGGCGCCGCTCCTCGCCTTCGCCGCGTCCCGCCGACCTCGTCCACCCTCCCGTTTCGGTCCGCCGACCGCCGGACGCCGCCGACCCCGTCACCCGAGCCGCGCCACCGCCTCCCTCCGCTCCGGCCGCCTCCTCCGTCGCCGCCGTCGACCTCGGGGTGAGCCGTGGACCGCCGCCTCCCTTCTCCCCCTGCTGACCTCTACGCCGGCGGCGCCGCCTCCCGCCGGCCGCGCCGACGTGGCCGCCTCCGGGCGCGCCTAGCGGCTGCCGCGTGGGGCCCGGCCGTCAGCCAGCCGCCGCGCCCTCGGGTGCGGCTGACGCGTGGGGCCCACGGCGCCGGCCGGTGTGAGCCGGGTGCACCCGGTCCACCGGTGGACCGTGAGCTGCCGCGTGGGCCCACTCCCGTGGACCCGGTCCGCGCGCCCTCTCCCCCGGCTGACGCAATAAATCCTTTTTAAATTAAAATTTAAATGAAGAAATTCGTAAATATTCATTTAAAGAGCATAATAACTTCAAATGGCCATAACTTGGCCATTTGAACTCGGATTGGACCGTTCAAGTCTCTAATTTTTCCTTAAGAAGTCAAGAACCCATTTTTGTGCTTTGTTCCTGCTTGTTATATGGAGTTATTAGAGTAAAAGCCTTTTCTTTTCCGTTGGTCGTGTAGACGCTGCAGCTTCGGAAGATCCGCTCTTCGTGGAGGTTGAAGCCGACGTTTGGGAAAGCGAGCAAGGCAAGTCACATCATCTTTGAACATATTGAATCCACTTTGTGAAATTATTTGATTTAAATTAATGCATTATCGCTTTATTTAAATTCCCGCGTTATCACTGTTTATTTAGCCAATGTTGGGTTATTTATTGAAATTGGAATTGATCCTGTATGATCAACAAATGAATTTAAATGTGAAATAACAATCAATATTGCAATGCAATTAATATATGGTCATTGTTTATGAATTGGAATTAAATAAATTGTATGTGTGATGAATTTGTGGGAAAATTATATAATAAATTGGTGTTATAGAAACAATAAAAATTGAAATGATTATTTTGCCCTGTGATTTATGAAATGGTATATTATCATGATTAATGAATGGATTTGAATGATTTTAATTTCTAAGTATTGTAAAATATATATATGAAAATATTGCCATACTTTATGTTAGTATTTGCCTATATTGTATTATAATGGTTTGAAAAATGGCGCCATTTGCACTATATATTGTGAATTATAATGAAATTATGGGTATATGCCCCCCCGATTATGCATTTGTATATTATTAAGTATTGAAAGATTGCCCTTCTGCTTATGCCCTGCGTATGTTAAAAATATTATAAAAATTCGCTGAAAAAATAATAATTTATGAAATGGATTTGATTGTTGCCCCCCTATTTAATATATTATATAAATGTGAAATACAATATATATGATATGAATGATGAATATAATGTTGATAATGATTATGATTAAATGATATTGCCCATGTAGTAGATTGTTATTTGTACTATTTGAATGAATGAAATATGATATGAAAATTGTATATATTTATTGATATAAATTGAATGGCGTTGGGTAAATATTTTGGAGTTGATGATAAGCAATAAATGTGAATGATAATTGGAAATTAATGTATGATTATTATGTTATTAACTAATTGGTTAGAATATCAATGAAATGGAACAAAAAAAAATGAATGGGGCATGGGAATTAATAAATGTGGGAGTAATGTGAATGGACTTATGTATGAGTGAATAAATGTATGGCGGTGCTCATATGTTGATTTAATAATCAAATTGGCGCATAATATTAAATTTGGTTTTGTATCAAATTTTTTTTATAATTACAATTAAATTGGATGCCATGCATTAAAATTATATGTTATATGCCGGAAATTGCGCATTGGCCCATGTGTGCGTGTTGGAATAATGGGATTATTGGCTCATGCCCTTATTTACCTTATGTTATAACGCTTATTATTGTTTATTGTTATTATTACCTTGTTCACCCTAGAATAAACAAAACCCCAACTAGTGGGCACTCTACTCATGGTTCCACTAGTCTGAATTTAGGTAGATGCTTCGCTTATTATTTAGGCAACATTAGGTGATTTTATAATTCTAGACTTTGGGGTATTCATATCACTTGGATGGAATGGTTGGGTTATTGTGGAATTGGATGCACACCTTCCCCTCTATTCAAAACCCTCAAAATGGTTTTGGGCTGGGCTCGGGGTGCATGGTTTTGTTGGTAGCACCTCGGCCGCATAAGGACCGGTCTTCGGGCCTCTGTTGCAAAGCACTACCGTACTTCCACATGTCTAGTGGGTAAGGCTTAGTTTGTGGCTCAGTCTGGTTATAAACAAAAGTACACGGATGGAGATGGACGAAGTCGGGGGTCGATGGATATCTCTAGGACAAATGAAGGCTACACGGGCTGCGGGCCGGTAGTCGAGATGTCATGGCACAGGGCTGGTGTCCTGTTGCTAGGGGCTCAATTCTGCCTGCCTGTGCGGGGGTTCCGGCCGTAGGTGGGTTGGGTCGGTACTCTTGTCTATGGCTAGGATGGGTTGGAGACTATGTCATGTCTTCCGTCCATATGTCGTGGTGGTATGTGGCACGTGGTTGCACGTGCGGAAGACGTGTCTTGTGGGTAAAGATGTACACCTCTGATCAGAGTATAACCTATTCGAATAGCCGCGCCCTCGGTTATGGGTAAGCCTAGCAATGTACCCAAGTTAGTGTTTTAAATTCTTAAAACCTGCTTAATAACTAAAATGTGGAATGGTTGGCCTGGGTTGGCTTGGGACGAGATGGGACCTAGGGTCGGGTTGCCAGTTCGGTCTGACTCATCGTAGGCCTTGGGTTAAGGCAGGTTCGTGTGGGTTCACGGCCTTGTTTAATAATATTAAATAGTTCTAGGATCGTGTTTTTAAATTTAGCTTTGAGCAACTAAGGGTCTTTTAAATGCTGTTTATTGCAAAACCTAACCCTTATATTATAACTCCATTGTACTCCTTTGCATTTGTGTTGCACTTGTGGGTGTGTCTTGTTGAGTATGGTGGTTGTACTCAGTCTTGCTCAATTTTTCCCAAACCCAGAAGAGGAGCTCCTGGATGATGAAGGCTTTGGTGTTTAGCTCGTGCCTGCCGTCAAGCGCTTGTGGTCGTCGCCCTAGTCTTCCGCTGTTTTTCGTTGTCTTTGAGTGTGCTGGGCCGTCGTTGCCCATGTAATAATTAACTATTTACGCTTCCGCTTGTTAAACTCTGAATTGTATCAACTTTTGGTGTACCTTGCCTCCTGGGACAAGGAATAATACACGCACGTAAGGAACGCCCGTTGGGTTAATTCCGGTCGTGACAGAAGTCATGCCCATGACAATTAAGGATCGGTTCTCGGGAACCCTGTAAGATATAATCGTACTTACCACAGGCCAGCGTGGGCTCCAGGCTAAATCTAGAATATAACTTAACTTAGTTGACATACCGTGGCATGGGTAGAGGCGATGGCGCAGTTCGGACTTGGCTCTGGTCTCTGCTGTTTCCGGATTTACCTAGGCACGAGAGGGGACTGCCCGACTTGGCACAAGGAGGGGGTGAAACCTGAGGTGGGTATGTTCGGTTAGGGAGGGTTATATGAAGGGATTTTGTCACAATTTCCCCCTTTGCGGTATCGCGGTGGTACTTCGGGGCATGGTAACTTGTGTGGAATCGTGTCTTGTGGGTAAAGTTGTACACCTCTGATCAGAGTTGAAACTATTCAAATAGTCGTGCCCACGGTTATTGGGCGGTCAACCAGCTCACCGTGATTAGTCTCATCCTTAATAATATGACTTATTGAAGGAAGACTTGAATCCATCCTTCAGTGCGCAAATGGTTAATAAACTTGAAGGAAGATTTGAGTCTACATTTAATTAGGCTCAAAGAGAGATATAGACCTTTAGTTCAATCATGGATAGAGCAACTGTAATTTTTGTTTTAAATTTTCCCTATTCTTTTCTTGTTTTTCTGCTGTACATATGCTCTATGAAAATTAATATACCGTGGGGGCATCCCTTGCTGTTTTCTGGTCAAAAAAATATGACTTATTGAACTGGTGTAGTTTAGATGGTTTGGTTGGGCCTATTGCAACGTGGTTTAGCGTATGGCAGTGGTGTTTCAATATTGCTTAATTATATCTACTATTTTGCTGTATTCAAATTATGATTTATAAATGCTGCTTTTATTGCAAATATCCTATAGCCATTCCTTTGTGAATATCTTGCATCATACCTTCCCGTTGGTATGACTTATTGAGTACGGTGGTTGGTACTCAGTCTTGCTTTATTTTTCCCCACCCCAGAGGCAGAGAATGGTTCAGTTGGTGAGTTCTATGAGGATTGAGCTTGTTTCGGACGCTGAGGATGCCTGTGGTTATATGGAGGATTCTACGCTTTTGGTCGTGAAGATTAAGTCTAGTTTATTTGTTTATTTCCGCTGCGTTTGTAAGAATTATTTATTATTTTTGTAAGACGTGGATCTGTTTATCAATTTGTCGTTTGTATACTCTAGATGGTCCTGGATAGATATTTTAATACACATTCTGCTTGAAATTCGCTTCGGGTAGCGAATTTCTGGGCGTGACAAAAGGTAACCCATGATGGTGATGAGAGCACCGGTTGTGGTAATATGTGATTCAATTTCAGATTTACATGCTTGCTGTCCAAAAATTTCAGATTGTGCTATTTTACAAATTCTAAGCTGTCAACTTATTACTCGCTCAATAAAATTAGCTTTATGCAAAACTTGAACCATTACACCATCTTTTTAAGGTAGAAGCTTGCATACTTCTCTCTTTGATGCGTATGTACATTATTATGTCTAAGACTTGCAAGTACAATCTTGTCCTTAACATGATGCCTACAAATTTCGGGAGAGAATATCGATGTGGTCGAGTGTTCTTTCTATTCTACCCTACCGAGGGCTGTGAGGATAGTGAGTAGCCTTTTCACCCTGGCTCTTAGCCCGATTAGTTGTATTGTATGAAAGGCTTTTGAACCCTGTTATGAAATATATACCTTCTTGTAATTTTAACAATAAATATGCATTTGTGATGCTTAAAAATTGATTCCAATGGAAGTCTTACCTAGTCGCTTTTCCTACGGTCTAGCTGAGCACAAGTATAAATTTTGAGCAATCGAAATGTTGTAGAGCTTAAGTAATTTGAATCGAGTCTCCTGAGATGTGTAACACATTTGATCGCTACCTTCGTGTGATTTGACAGACATGTCTCAGGCTGAAGTTGACTCATTATTCGGTATTTTGGATTTTATATCAAATGGTGTCAATTTGTAATCATGAGCACATTGAGGTATGACTGGCTATTTATGCGTGTATGGATCTCACTCATTTAAAACTATGTGGTGGTCACAAATTACACTGGACGGTATAATTTCCGTGTGCCCACAAGTATGACTTGTTTTTACTTTTGCTGTTCTTTGAGAAATTTGGAATAAGAGAGAAGCAAAGAGTTCTTCAACACCAGGAGGACATGTATAGATACCAGATATGGTACAGATTGATCATCATACAAATATGTTTATATATTGGGAATGTTTGGTTGATTGATGATTGTATGAGTTAAATCTGGATTGCATGAGTTTTTGTTTGGTTGGTTTTATAAGATTTGTTTGATTGGATTGATGAGTTCTGAGTTCGGTTATCTCCTATTCTTTGGGATGAGATTACCACCTTTGCAATTCATGGATAGAAATATTAAGTGAATTAGCAATGCACAGAGTATAATCGATTTATTTTCAACTAGTAATATGCCCGTGCTAAACGCTACGGTACAACTCTATTTGTCTTTAATAATGTTTAAAATTTTCATGTTAGCAAAAAAAATTATTATATGAACTGTGCATTTGAGTTTTAATTCAATTTATGTCATAGTTCAAATATATTTTATGTAAAGTATAATAATATGATATACCAATTCATGCAGATATAGAATGCATATATCTGTGCCCCATGTCATAATGCATAATCATATGATATTAAATATATAAAAATTAAAGTTGTTTTTACCGGTGCTTTGGTACATCATCCGTGTATGAGTCGGTTTTAAGTTCGTTCGCTTTTGGAAATACAGATCCGTATTTGAGTTGGGTTTTAAATTCGTTCGCTTTTGGAAATACAGAAGGAGTCGTATAAGAAGTCTCTTTTAAAAAAACTCACATGCTAACTTAACATGATTTTCTAGAAAAATATATATCCAAGCGAATTCTCACAGTGAACAATACCCTTCTCCCGTTACAACGCACGGGTATTTTTTTTCTAGTGATATTAAAGATATATGATAATGCGTATATTTGTGCCTTTCATCATAATAATGCATAATAATATGATATATTATGCATATATCCATGACACGCAAAATAATTCACAATGGCATTGATATCAATATTTATTCATACCACAAGCGTCCTTTTTGTATGTGGTGTGCGTGTGTATATATATCTGCGTCATTATAATGCTTTGCAAGTGGGTGATATTTTTTATATAATATAGTGCATTTTCATATTACAATTATTTTTATATTATATGCCGGTGCTAACACTTCGCTGACATTGTGTTTTGACAATAAGCATATAATGAAATATATTTAAGATTGGATGGGCTTTAGTAATAAGGCAGTTGAAAAAGAGACAACGGATGAACTAATCATTTCACCGCAAACAATATTCTATTTTGCAGGAAACCCACAATTTAGACAATTGTGCCCTCAAAGAAGAGGAGGGGCAGCATGGAGGTGATGCAATGCTGCCTAATTCAGCATTATTTTTTAGTAAATTGCACTGGAGGTCCACAAACTTGCAAAGCATGCATCGAGATCCTTAAACTTGGTATATTGTATCATCCCGAACCAAAGCAATTTACTCATTATTTTTTAACAATGGAACATAATCAATTTCAGTATTTGACAAAACAGCATGTAATTCCCAAACTGATCGTATAGTCCATGCTTTACAACCATCTGGAATATTTCCTTCCTGCTTTTTCCCTGAAAAACTGTAAACAAGATCACGCAGGCATTTATATCAGGTCAATATATGAAAAATACATGAGTTAGCTTATGGTACACAAAAGATTAAAAATAATTGTAGAGTTGTTTGATCATTCAAACGACAATGGATGAAAAATATAGGTGCTAGCTTATGAAATGCACCTGCAATCACTGATAATGCAGCAGAAAGAAGCTTACTATTTAGAAGTGTGCACATGAGATTCATCTCACACCAAATAAAAATAAATAAACATATATTCAAACCAAGTACTTCTGGAGCATTGTGGTGTTAAGTAGTATACAATAATACACTGGTCTTCCATGTACTGTCGTAGGCTTTACGGACCTTCCATTATATTTGAGGGATGAAGTGAATAATTCAAGTCATCAAACAAACATAATGAAACATCCGACGCCTCGAGAGAAGAATATTGGAGGCATTGCTAGGCCTTTAGCCTGCCAGTCAACTTCAGCCTGAGATGTGCCCGTCAACCACACGCCAAGGATTGGGGTGTGTGCTAATGCAAGAAGGTCATGTGGTAGCTTATGCTTCACGATAGCTACGACCCCATGAAGGCAACTATCCTACTCATGACTTGGAATTGGCCGCAGTGGTCCATGCTCTGAAGATCTGGCTGCATTATCTCATTGGAAATCGCTGCGAAATATACACCGACCATAAGAGTCTGAAATACATCTTCACCCAGTCGGACCTGAATCTCCGGCAGAGAAGATGGTTAGAGCTCATCAAAGACTATGATGTGGGAATCCATTATCACCCTGGTAAGGCCAACGTGGTGGCTGACGCGCTGAGTCGGAAAGGCCACTGCAACGCTCTCTGCGTCCGCGGTATTCCACCGGAACTTAATCAAAAGTTGGAAGCCCTGAACCTAAGTGTCGTTAGCCATGGATTCTTAGCTGCACTGGAAGCAAAGCCCACCTTGCTTGATCAGATACGCGAGGCACAGAAGAATGATTCGGATATGCATGGGATCCTTAAGAATATGAAGCAGGGTAAAGCCGCTGGCTTCATGGAAGATAAACACGGAACCTTATGGAACGGAAATCGTGTATGCGTTCCGGATAACAAGAAACTTAAACAGTTGATACTTCAGGAAGCTCATGAAAGTCCTTATTCCATCCACCCTGGCAGTACGAAGATGTACTTAGACTTGAAAGAGAAATATTAGTGAGTCAGTATGAAGCGGGAAATTGCAGAGTTCGTGGCCCTTTGTGATGTGTGTCAGTGTGTCGAAGCTGAGCACCAACGGCCGGCCGGACTCCTCCAACCTCTATAGATACCAGAATGGAAATGGGATGAAATTGGGATGGATTTCATCACCGGACTTCCACAAACCCAAGGTGAATATGATTCTATATGGGTAGCCGTGGATCGACTAACCAAGGTGGCTCGGTTCATTCCTGTGAAGACCACCTATGGAGGGCACAAGTTAGCTGAACTTTACTTCGCCAGGATTGTAAGTCTCCATGGCGTTCCTAAGAAAATTGTGTCCTATAGGGGAAGCCAATTCACCTCTCACTTCTGGAAGAAGCTCCAAGAAGAGTTGGGCACCCGATTGAATTTCAGCACCGCTTATCACCCGCAGACGGATGGACAGACCGAGCATCTGAATCAGATCCTAGAAGATATGCTCCGCGCCTGTGTTCTGGATTTTGGGAAGACCTGGGATAAGAGTCTCCCCTATGCCGAGTTCTCCTACAATAACAGCTACCAAGCCAGCATACAAATGGCACCCTACGAAGCGTTGTACGGGCGTAAATGCCGGACTCCATTGTTGTGGGACCAAGTTGGGGAAAGCCAAGTGTTCGGGACCGATATCCTGAGAGAAGCTGAGGCTAAATTCAGAACCATTCGGGATAACCTAAATGTGGCACAGTCTCGGCAGAAAAGTTATGCAGATAACCGACGTCGCGATCTGGAATTCGCAGTAGACGACTTTGTGTATCTCCGGGTCACACCACTGCGGGGAGTGCACAGGTTTCAGACAAAAGGGAAGCTTGCACCTAGGTATGTGGGACCTTTCCGCATCATCGCTCGACACGGAGAAGTTGCTTACCAGTTGGAGCTGCCTGCATCCTTGGGCAATGTGCACGATGTGTTCCACGTGTCGCAGCTCAAGAAATGCCTTTGAGTGCCGTCCGAGCAAGCCGATTCTGAGCAGATTGATGTTCGTGAAGACTTGACCTACGTGGAGAAGCCTGTGAAGATTCTGGACACAATGGAGCGCAGGACCAGGAATCGGGTAATCCTTTTTGCAAGGTCCAGTGGAGCAACCACGCCGAGCAAGAAGCTACTTGGGAGTGTGAAGATGAGTTGAAGGCAGCCCATCCCGACCTCTTCGCCAGTTCTTCCAAATCTCGGGGTCGGGATTCCGTTTAAGGGGGGTAGGTTTGTCACGTCCCATAACGACCCTAAAATATATCCTTTAAATTATGCCTAGAATAATTAAAATCCTAGTGAAAGCCTCCAAAAATTAAAATGTGCAAAGTTAAAAGTCAAACAAGGCTTGGAGGATTTTTGTATATTTCCTAAAAGCCTAAAATGTGTAAATAAATTTTACTGGAATTTTCAGAGCACAAATAATAATCATCAAGAAATAAACAAAGTTGAAAAGGTTTTATAAAAAGAAAAACCCTAAAAACCTCCTCCCTCTCTCTGGGCCGAATCCGGCCCAATTCCCTCCCTCTCCCTCTCCTCTCCCCGCCGGCCCACTCGGCCTCCCCTCCCTCCCCGCGCGCGCGTCGCTGACAGGCGGGCCCTACGCGCCGCTCGCACCTGACGGCGGGCCCGCCTGCCACCCTCGCTGACGGGTGGGGCCCACCCGTCATCCCCGTCCTCAACCGCCGCTCCCCGCCGCCTCCGCCCCACAGCCAAGCGCCGCCGCGTGCGCCCGAATCCGCCGCATCCCGCCGTACCGCGTGCAATTAAGTGGGGGAATTATTTCCCACCTGATCCCTCCCCTTTCCCCCCATTTTTCCCTCCTCCTCTCGCATTCAAAGCGGCCCGGAGTTTGCTCCGCAACTCTCGCCCGGCGCCATTGATGGCGGCCAGGACCTCCCGGCGCCGGTTTTTCCTTCCCCCGCCGGCCACCCCTCTCTCCCTTCCAACCCATTTTAAACCCTCCCCGCACCTCCCTCGCCGTTTCGCCACTTGCCGCACCTTCTCCTCGCGCGGGAAACGAGCTCGCGCGCGTCGCCCTC
This sequence comes from Oryza longistaminata, assembly GCA_009805545.1. NCBI lineage: Eukaryota > Viridiplantae > Streptophyta > Magnoliopsida > Poales > Poaceae > Oryza > Oryza longistaminata. The sequence continues at coordinate 4,494,668 of CM020186.1, forward strand.
TCTCTCCTCCGTCGCCGACGACCTCCGGCTGGCCCTCCCCTCTCGCCGGGACGCTTCCCGCCTCGGCGTCGCCTCCTCGGCTTCCGGCCGCAACCGTGCAACCCGACTGGACACCCGGTCATTAGGCTGCTCGCGGTCATAGGATCATCCGAGCACATACACCGCTAATACTGATCGCTGAGCTCGCCGACCGCCGAACGCCGTCGTCCCGTCCACCCGAGCCGCGCGCGCTTCCTCCGCTCCGGCGCCTCTTTTGTCGTCGCCCGTCGACCCGGGGTGAGCGTGGACCGCCCGTCCTCTTCTTTTCCCCTTCCCTTCCCCTATCTCGCCGGCCGCTTACCGCCATGCCTATGGCCCGCTGCCCGGCGACCATAGGGCGCGGGCGCCGGCCTCCCGCCGGCCGCGGAGCCGATGTGGCCGCTCCGGGGAGCGCCGTGGGCCGCCGCATGGGGGCCCGGCCGTCAGCGCCGCTGCCCTCGGTGCGGCTGCGCGGTGGGGCCCATGGCGCGGCCGGTGCGAAGCCCGGGTGCGCCCACGGTCCAGACCCGTGGACCGTTGAGTTCCGCGTGGGCCCCACTTCCCGTGGACCTCGGTCCGCTGGTGCACCCCCTCACAGCTTCGCATGCGGCTGACGTCTATATATATATATCATATGTTTTTAAATTGAAAATTAGTGAATGAAATTCGCAATATCGCATGTTAAAGAGCATATAAACTTCAATGGCCAATAACTTGGCCATTGAAACTCGAATTGGACCGGGTTCAAGTGTCTCTAATTTCCTTAAGAAGTCAAGAACGGCCATTTTTGTGCTTTGTGCCTGTGGCTATGTGTTATATTGCGGAGTCTGTATCAAGAGTAAAAGCCTTTTTTCCTATTCGTCACACGTTGGGCTAGAGGTAGGGGGGGCACGCTGCAAAGCTTGTCCGGAAAGATCCGGCTATCTAATCGTGGAGGTTGAGCCTAGAACAGTTTGTGTGGGAAAGGCGGCAAGGAATAAGTCACATACATCTTTGAACATAAGTTGAGATCCCAGTTGTGAATATTAATTTTGATTTGGAAACTTAAATGGTTCAAGATATCTTATCGAACTTTATTAAAATTCCCCGATTAGCCAAGCTACACCGTACGCGTGGAGGAGTATCACTTTTCCCGCGTTTACCACTCTGCTACTTTTATTTAGGCCATACCTATTTATTCTTCTGTGAGAGTGTTGTCGACATGATAACCTTATTGCATAATGTGTATGGTCGACGTAAATAATTTACCTTGTTTCACCGCATAGTATATAAACATACAAACTACTCTCGCCCAACTAGTGGGATTAGCGAATCTGGAGATCATGGTTCCAACCAGTAATGAATTTGAAAATGGTCTAGCAGCTTCGGCTTGACTGAATCACGGTCAACTATTACGGTGGTTTTTATACACTATTGGGACTTTGATGGAATTGATTGCATATGCACTTGGACACATTATGGTAGATGGGTTGGGATATTGTGGAAGTCTTGCACACACGTCACAGCCTCCCCTTACTATTCAGAGAACCCTCAAATGATGGTATTTAGGCTGGGCGTCGGGGTGCTGGTTTTGATAATGGTAGGCCTCGGCCAACAATAACGGAACCGAGGGTTCTTCCGGGCCTCTGTTGCAAAGCACTACTCACCGCTACTTCACATTGTCTAGTGGGGCTAGGCGTAGTTAATGTGCTTCTAGTCTGCGTCATAGGTCAAAAGTAACTGATGGAGGAGGGATCGAAGATCAGCGGGTCGATGAACATCATCTAGGCCAAATGAAGCTACACGAAGCTCTGGCCCGGTAGTCGAGAACTAGGTCATGCACAGGGCCGTGTGTCCTGCGCGCTAGGGGCTTAGTCTTCATTACCTGTCCGGGTTCCCGGCCGTAGCTGGGGTTGGTCGGTACTGTACTTGTTATGGCTAGAATGGGTTGGAAAACTATGTCAGTCTCCACCGTATGCCGTGGTGGTATGTGGCACGTGGTTGCACGTGGAGGAAGACGTGTCTTGTGGGTAAAGATGTACACCTCTGATCAGAGTATAACCTATTCGAATAGCGCGCCTCGGTTATGGGCAAGCCTAGCAATGTACCCAAGTTAGTGGTTTTTAAATTCTTAAAACCTGCTTAATAACTAAAATGTGGAATGGTTGCCTAGGGTTGGCTTGGGACGAGCTTGGACCCAGGGTGGGTTGCCAGTTTCGGCTTGAAACATCGTAGCCTTGGAGTAAGGCAGGTTCGTGTGGGTTACAGGCCTTGTTAATTAAATATGCAATAGACTCTAGGATCTGTTTTTAAAGTAGCTTTGCGAGCAACTAGTGTCTTTTAAATGCTGGGTTTCACGGGCAAAACTTACCCCCCATATATTATACCTCCTTTGAACTCCCTTTGCAATTATCATGGCACTCCCCTGTGGGTGTGTCTTGTTGAGTCTGGTGGTTGTACTTCATCTTGCTCAATCTTTCCCAACGCTTCAGAAGAAGGTCTTGGAATGAAGCTTAAGGTTTGGAGTCGGTTAACCCCAGTTGGTGCCGTGACAAGCGCCGTAGGGCGTCCCCTAGTCCCCCTGTTTGTTCGTATTCTTCTGTTGTGTGCGGCCTATCTTTGTAATAATGTAAAATTATTGATATTAGATCCCTTTGTTCAACTTGGATTTGCACTTTGGTGTACCGGTTTCCTCTGGGACGGAGGATAATAACGCACCGTAGACGCCGTTTGGAGGTATTTTCCGGATCGTGACATTTGGACATTTGGTATTGTAGGTCCAAGAGCACGAAACCTGCTCTCCGACTAAATACAATAAATTCCTTCATCGCTTCGTCAGAGAGGCGTTCTCGGCAAGTTGCGAGGAATAGACGCCGTCCTCTATTAACTCCTGGATTCACTTCAGGTGGTCGAGGTATCACTACGACTGGTCCTCGACAGCAAGCGTACGGTCCTCGGGTACCACGACTTCAATTGGCGAGGTATGACTCGGACTCGGTCTCTCGACCAGCAGCGTAGCGGTCCTCATACCACGATTTCCAATGGTGCGAGGGTACGCTATGAGTGGTCCTCAACACAGTGGCGTAGCGGTCCTGCGTACAACGACTTTCAATGGTCGAGTATCATACTATGACTTGGTCCTCTGACCACCGGCGTAGCGGTCCCTCGTATTAGCGATCTTCCAATAGTCGAGTTTCGGCTACTGACTGGTATCGACCAGCACGTAGCGGTCCTCGTACCTCAATTTCGAGTGGTCGAGTGAAATACCTACAAACTGGCCTTACGACCAACAGTGGTAGCGATGCCCCCACTTTTTCTGTGATTTGTGGTGAGTACAACTATCATACCGTGGTCTCAGCACCAGTGTGGTGGTTCGGTCTCATCACCTTTATGTATGACAAATCTTCTGTACAAGTTTTATATATGTTGCAATATTGTAATCTATTGATCGCTTTTTCTTTATCGCTTCGTCTTGAAGTCGGTGCCTATCGTGCCCTTTACGCTAAATCAGTTTAAAAAGCCTCCGAGAGACCTAAGGGAATTCAGCAGGAGACAACCAAAGCGATAAGGGATGTTGGTAGATGGCTGAGGAGCCAGAGCGACCATTGCAGATCTGGTCCAATGTTAAAGAGTGCTCATGGACGCGAAAGTATGTAAGTAAGCCATGCAATCGGGAATTGGTTTTTCCAACTTCACGGCTGTGGGCTAGGATATGTTAGATTCAGCATGCGTTTGCGGTATATGAAGATCTAACTGCCTTTGTGAAAAGGCTTTTCCTAAAAAACAGCTGGGGCTAGGAAGAGTATCCCAAACTCCTTTGCTGAGGGCAATTCTAGAGAGCGTACATCTTTTGATTGTCACACGCCCAAATTCAATTCATTTTCAATTTCGCATACATATGTATTGTAGAGATCGTAAGAGGGACTTTCCCACCGCCAAAAAGCTAGTCCATTGAGGTGAGGGGCTCCCATTATATCTTAGGAATGCACCTTTGCCCTTTCCACAACGCAAATGTGGGACTATTCAACAATCTCCCTCTTCCAACACATTGGTGTCCCTGCAGCCCTTCAACCGGCCCTGTCACCGCTATCCGGGCCCTGACCCACCGGCCCAGCGGTCCATCAGGTATACGGCCCCCGCAGGCAACCCACGGTCCATCAGGCCTTCACACACGTGTCCATCGGGCCAGAAAGAATGTTTTAACCTAGCCTGCTCTGATACCCAATTGTAGTATGCGTAAAGGGCCTTTCCCAAAACCCCAAAAGCTAGCCAATTGGTGAGGGGCTCCCCCACTTATATCTTAGTCCTTGCCTTCCGAACGAACCATATGTGGGACTAAATTCAACCAATTAGTAACATGGCTATACACCTTTTTGAGCATTTTGCCACAACGGGGGCTATTCTAAGACTCAAAGGTG
>CM020186.1:4499107-4525093 GCA_009805545.1 Oryza longistaminata
GTGAAAAAGAGAGAGGAGAGATAAAAACACCAAGTCCTACAATCAAAATCGGGCTAGCAATTCCTCATCCTCTATGCTCTGGAGTCAGGACCATGCATTTTGCGCATTTGCAAACACAGTTGCCCAGATAAGCATGTTAAGCCAAACGAGGTAATCAAAACCAGCAGTTGTAGACAGCGCTCTACCGCGTGTCGCGTAGTCGTTCGCTTGTGCTGTGGTGACCGTGTTAGTGTGCCCGGCTCGGTAGCCGCGTGGTTTCACGTGTGCAGCCCGCGTGGTGTCTAGTGGAGTCTGTTTGTCAGCTACTCGCCTCGGTTGACACACGGGGTCCGCTTCCGTCGACCTGTGGACCGTCTCTGTGTACTCGGTCTACCGTGGTCCTTTAGGTTGGCATGTGGGGTCTGCATGTCAACGGCGCAGCCTTCCTGTCTTTTCCAGGCTAGCGCTTCCTCATGTTTTATAGTTGCAAAGCCTAATTATAATAATCCGTAAATCTCCATGTAACAGCATTAAACTTCGGATGATCATATCTTGGTCATACGAACTCTGAATCGACCCGTTCAAGTCTCCTAATGTTTGTTATAACCTAAAGAACCCTGTGCTTTCTTTTTATGTATTGTTATTGCTTCTTTATAGGCTTGTAGCTTTGCTTGTGTGCTTCGCGTAGCTTCTGTCGTTCCGGAGGTTCCCGAAGCGTGGTTCGTGGTCGTCGCCGAAGGTTCGGAAGGCCGTTCTCTTTGAGCAAGGCAAGTCACATCATCCTTGAGCATATTGAATCCCAGTTTATAAAATTATTTTGATTTAAATTAATGCATTTTCGCTTTATTTAAATTCCCGCTTTATCACTGTTTTATTTAGCCATGCCTATTTACCTTTGTTATGACATTATTATTGCTATTGTTATTATTACCTTGTTCACCCTAGGAAAATAAAACCCCAACTAGTGGGTACTCTATTTATGGTTCCACTTGTATGAACTTAGGTAGATGCTTCGCTGGTTAATTAGGCAACATTAGGTGGTTTTATAACTTTAGACTTTGGGAATTCTCATATCACTTGGACACTATGGAATGGTTGGATTATGGTAGAATTGGACATACACCTCTCTTCCTCTTTCAAAACCCCTAAAACCTGTTTTCCGGTGGGGTTTGGGTGCATGCCAGTTGTGGGAAGTAGCACCTCGACCAATATAAGAATTAAGCTCGGGCCTCTGTTGCAAAGCACTACCGTACTTCCACATGTCTAGTGGGTAAGGCGTAGTTTGTGGCTCAGTCTGGTCATGGGAAAAAGTACACGGATAGAGATGGACGAAGTCGGGGCTCGATGGACATCTCTAGGGCAAATGAAGGCTACACGAGCTGCGGCCCGGTAGTCGAGATGTCATGGCACAGGGCCAGTGTCCTGCTGCTAGGGGCTCAACCTTGGTTACCTGTCTCGGGATTCCGGCCGTAGCCAGGGTTGGGTCGATACTCTTGTTTATGGCTAGGATGGGTTGGGAACTATGTCACGTCTTCCGTCCGTATGCCGTGGTGGTATGTGGCACGTGGTTACACGTGAGGAAGATGTGTCTTGTGGGTAAAGATGTATACCTCTGATCAGAGTTTAATCTATTCGAATAGCCGCGCCCTCGGTTATGGGCAAGCCTAGCAATGTACCCAAGTTAGTGGTTTATTTCTTAAAACCTGCTTAACAACTAAAATGTGGAATGGTTGGCCTGGGTTGGCTTGGGACGAGCTGGGACCTAGGTCTGGTTGCCAGTTCGGTCTGAATCATCATAGGCCTTGGGTTAAGGCAGGTTCGTGTGGGTTCACGGCCTTGATTATAACACTGTGTAGCTCTAGGATCGTCTTTACAAAATGGCCCTGAGCAACTAAATGTGTTCTAAATGCTGTTTCCTGCAAATCCTAACCCCTATGTTATAACCCCTTGTACTCCTTGGCATTTATTATGCATTTGTGGGTGTGTCTTGCTGAGTACGATGGTTGTACTCAATCTTGCTCAATTTTCCCCCCAACCCAGAAGAGGAGTTCTTGGAGGATGAAGGCTTTGGTGTCTAGCTCGTGCCTGCCGTCAAGCGCCTGTGGTCGTCGCCCTAGTCTTCTGCTGTTTTTCGTTTATCTTCGTGTGTGTTGGGCCCTCGTCGCCCATGTAATAATTTAACTATTACGCTTCCGCTTGTTAAACTCTGAATTGTATCAACTTTTGGTGTACCTTGCCTCCTGGGACAAGGAATAACACACGCACGTATGGAATGCCTGTTGGGTTACTTCCGGTCGTGACATATGGGACAATCACAAGGCTGCAATGTCTGAAGATTACAGCCGAGGGAACACTAACCCTGCGGCAATAGATTACATGGTGCTACGAGACATACGTGATTTGCTTCATTCCGTGGGGAATGATATCATGGAGTATGGTCTTCCCGAGATCATCGATATAGGTATTTTTTGTTATACTATCACGCTTTTTTCTTATTAATTTACATTTGCACCACCCACCAATAGTCTCATGATGCATATATTTGTTTTCACAAATCAGGTGAATGTTGCAACGACGTAATGACATAGATTACAGAGGAACTTAATGAGCCAGTGGACCAAGACCATTTAGACATATACACATCCCTTAATGATGAGCAGCGTGCAGGATTTGATAAGATCATTGATCATGTAACTAATAAGAAGAGCCAGGTGTTTTTTTATCGACGGCCCAGGTGGCACTGGCAAAACATTTATGTACATGGCGCTTCTTTCAAGAGTGCGGTCTGAGGGATTAATAGCCATTGCAACTGCGACGTCTGGTATAGCAGTGTCGATTTTGCCCGGAGGACGTACCGCGCACTCGAGATTCAAAATCCCTATTAATAAGATTGCTCACATCAGCATGTGCAACTTCACGAAGCAAAGTGGCACCGCGGAATTGCTTCGCATGGCGTCCTTAATTATTTGGGATGAAGCTGCAATGACAAAGCGTCAAGTCATTGAGACACTTGATTGGTCTCTTCAAGACATTATGGGTTGTTCATTGCCATTTGGAGGAAAGTTTATTGTTTTTGGCGGTGATTTCAGACAGGTACTTCCCTTGGTTACACGTGGGACAAGAGCCTAGATAACTGATGCAACATTGCAAAGATCGTATTTATGGGAAAATATTAGGAAGATCAGATTGTCGTGTAACATGAGGGCTCAATCTGATCCATGGTTTTTGGAATATCTCCTTAGAATTGGAAATGGCACTAAAAACACTATCAGAGATGATTACGTTCGCTTGCCTGATGAAATTGTGATTGCTTATGGGGATAGCGAGGATTCAGTACATGAATTGATTAATCATGTGTTTCCCTCGCTTGATGATAAAAAGAATGCAAGCTCTGCATCTTATATGAGCACACGTGCCATTCTATCCACTAAAAATGATTATGTGGACAAGCTGAATGCGAATATGATTGACAGATTTCCAGGGCAGGCTAAGGTTTATCACAGCTTTGACTCTGTTGATGATGACCCTCACAATAGTTATCCTCCGGACTACCTTAACTCTATTAATCCAAATGGTCTTCCACCACACGAGCTAATAATAAAAATCAATTGTCCGTGATTCTTCTTCGCAACCTTTATCCAAATAATGGATTGTGCAACGGGACTAGACTAATGGTTAGAACTTTTCAAGATAACGCAATTGATGCTAAGATTGTTGGTGGACAACATGCCAGCAAAAGGATGTTCGTCCCATGGATCCCTTTGTCTCCCTCCGACGATATATCTCTACCTTTCAAATTCAAGAGGAAGCAATTCCCAATACGTCTCAGTTTCGTAATGACCATTAACAAATCACAAGGACAAACCATCCCAAATGTTAGGATCTACTCCCTCCATCGACTTTTGATAGTCATATTTCATCTTGGCACATAGATCAAGGATAAGTAATCCTACTTATCATCCATTTAAAGATGCTACTAGTCATTCCTCGTAAACAAACGATTCATTAATATTTACATTTCTCAATGCCCATGTAGCCAATCATGTGTGAAAAAATGGAGAGTCATGCATTAAATCCGAGAAAGTCATTACGATGATAGGTTGTTGAATTGAAATATGCCTATCAAAAATAAATTTTTCAGATTTGAAAATATGACTATCAAAAATAGATGGAGGGAGTATCTTCCAGAGCCCGTGTTTTCACATGGTCAGCTATATGTCGCATTGTCAAGGGGTGTGTCAAGGCTAACAACAAGGATTTTGGCAAAGCCAAAGAAAGAAGTTGATTCAACAGGGAAGAGCACTAGAAATATTGTGTACAAAGACGTTCTTGACTGGTGAGCAAAGGTAGGTTCGCACGATCTAAATTAATTCAAAAAAATATTGCAGAATATAGTAAATTGCTCATCGGAATGTTACTCACCATCGTCTTCTTGTTTTCTATAGCACGCCATCACCTTTTATATGGAATGCCGTGTGATTATCTTCTACATACTATCTCACACTAGATGCGTCAGTTTGCACTAGGCTGTCATTCGAGATTGTAATTATGGCCTGTATTATATTAATGGATACATATGCTTACAAAATTGTTCTGGATTATTTTTTTTATGGTTCATCCATACAACTTAAATGGATAATGCACCGCAGACAGCCCGCACCACCGCCATCGCCATCCACCGCATACAGCCCGCACCACTGCCATCACCATCACCATCACCGCCGTCTCCACTTGCTCTGCTGCTTTTTGGGGGAAAAGATAGAGAGGGAGAATAGGGCTGACGAATGGGCCCTACGCTTTTTAGTTTTTCTCCTATCACTTACACGTGGGCCTGATCTTGTAAAGTTTTCTTGTGCCCACGCAATATCATACTACTGCACTTTACATGAAATATATTTTATGTACGATATGAATTGAATTAAAGTTCAAATGCATAGATCATATAAAAATATTTTTTGCTAACATGAAATTCTAAAAATTATTAAAGACAAATAGAATTGCACCGTAGCGTTTAGCACGGGCATATTACTAGTTAAGTGTTATTTAAAAAAGGATATTTGTGTTGCTAGACTAAAAAATTCAGCAAAAATCCTAATAATTTAAGGAAAAAGAAAAAACCGAAATCCTCTCCCACAACTTCCGCACGTACGGTACGCATGCGGCTGCTTTCCTTCCATGCTCTTCTTTTTCTACGGTTGTTAAAATATTTTTTTTAATCGGTAGTTAAAAGATATTTAGTGTTCTTATATGATAACAAAGTTTCTAATAAACCGCTTGATCTACCAAATAAAATTCTGAAGTCTTCTCCCTTGCTGTTTTTCCTCTGTACGCATGTACCCTTTTTCCTCTGTTTTTGTTTTTTTGGCTGTGGTTGTTAGAATCTGTAGTTAAAAGATATTTAATGCCCTTTTATGGTGACAAAATTTCTAATAAATTGATTGTTCTATACCGTTATATCTAACAAATAAAATTCTAAATATTCTCCTATGGCTCCTCCAACAAGTATGCATGCACCCTTGTTTGCCCTGCTTTTTTTTTTCTGCGATAGTTACAAAAGATATTAATGCCCTTTGTTGGTAAAATCGGAACTAGGGTACACCTTTCCCCGCTAAATAAACTGTTCACTTATAATTAAGATAAATGGCATACTTAAACCATCCTTAAAATAGGGGGTGTACTTGGGACGAAGTAGCTAGGGACCCACCTTGGGGGTTGGGTCATGGGCCTTGTCCTTTGTGTTTTAGCATTCATATATGTTAGAGATGTAAGGCAAGGGGTGACTAGAGTCCCAGCCTGTTCTGGGTCCCGGACACACCCTCGCCCTTGTACATCATACATATTGGTCTTGTTGGAGCATGGATACGTACAAGATTTACATATTAAGATGTTAAGAGAAGGGGAGCCTAAATCACGTGTCCGGGGCCCTTGAGTATGTGTAAGCTGAGTAGGTCTACCCCCAAGAGCAGCGAATCTTACAAGAAATACATCTTAAGAATGATTGGAAAAGATAGACTAGGGGACCAGTCTGTCCTAGGACCCCGAGCCCACTTCTGTCGATATATGTATTGCCCATCTTGGTTAAAGACGAGCGTGGAAACATATAAAGTATACAATGACTCAAAACTCTAAGCATAAGGAGCTCTGGGTTCCGGCCAGTTTTGGGACCCCGGCCTCCTTATGCCCTCATAAGCAAAGGTTTGCCTTGGTCCCGGCCCTGTTCCGGGACCCGGGCTCACCTTTGTCCTTGTAAGTCACATATTCCTCAGTGAGTGGCTGTGGAGACCTACTAGGTATATATCTTAAGAATATAAGCAAAGGTATGCCTCGGACCTAGCCATGTTCCAGTACCCGGGCTCACCTTTGCCCTTGTAAGTCACACATCCCTCAGAGAGAGGAGCGTGGAGACCTACCGGATATACACCTTAAGAATATAAGTTAAGGTCTGTCTCAGACCTAGCCCTATCCTAGGACCCGGGCTCACCTTTGCCCTTGAAAGTCGCACATTCCTCAGTGAGAGGAGTGTGGAGACATACAAGATATACATCTTATTTATCTATTCATCAAAGACATCTTCGAGAAGCTCGTCCAAAAACAACTTAACAACCTTTTCAGGGGTGCAGTGGCACAACCTCAAAGATTGTTGGGATGACGGGCATGCTCCACAGCCAGTTGTGAAACAGTGCTCTCCGCCATAAATGAAACAGGTTTATGGAAGGAACCCCAGCCAGTCTGGAGTTGAAAAGACATGGATAGGACGCTAGCGATGAGTCATTAGGATTGGTGGCGCCCTAGACACGTGTCGCCCATGCCCCTCGACACCTGATACAGCCAAACGGGTAAAAATGAAGCTGTGGCGCTATTTCAGGCAGGCTGGGTCTCACCTGGCCCACCACTCGCCACGTGGTGAGCATGCTGGCGCAACCCAGTTGGCCCGAACGAGAGCCCGGGGCAAGGTAATCTTATTTTTTAGGTAGGTTTCTTGAGGGTGTTTGAAGGGAACCAGCCGACAATGACAAGACGGCTAAAATGACTAGACAAAAAATGATGTAGACTAGTGTTGATGGTCGTTACAGACAAATTTTGACCATCAATATAACTAAAATAATGGAGAACTAGCCATGCTTACAATGCATGTTTATTTCCAAATAATATATTTCCACTTGTACTTGGAGAATAACATGTTGTAGGAATTTATCAAATAAAATGAAGAGAAAGTGGAGGAAACCTCACTCCTAAGCAAGCAAATGGATAAGATGGGCCCACATGTCAGGTGTAACCGTCGAAAACCGACTTTAACTATCACAACCACCTATGAGACCCACCTGTCAGTGCCCTGCCGAAGCAGGAGGCCTGCTGGGCCAGCCCAGGTTCAGCCGAACCCCCTGGTTCGGTCGAACCCTAGTGGCGACAGCTCAGCCCGGCCCTCCACGTATACGCTCCAGATGCTCTCTCAATGATGGTTGCAGGGGAAAAACCGACAATTCGCATGGCTACAACCGTCATAACTGCCCTATAAAAGGAGGAGCTCATTCACTCTCTCAACTCACTCAAGCAAGCTCAATTCCTCTTCATACATTAGTATTAGTAGTATAGTGCTAAGTGGAGTAGTATAGAATAGTTTTTGGAAGTCCTCGGAGTCTTCGGAAGAGTTTTCGGTATGGCTCTAGCAGCTTTTGTAATCTCTTCTGTAATACTTTCTGAATTAATGAAATACTCTTCTTTATATATCTTTGGTACTTTGCTTAGTCTAAGTATTGGTCTTGCTTTATATTTGCATTATGATAATTGTGTGGGTAGCCTACCAGAGAGGTGTAATGGTGCGGGTTTAATATCTGATTTATCAGTTGCTCTATGTCAGGTGCACGGGTATAGAGTAGTATTTAATAATGTGAGCATGGTGCTTAGATTATTAAATATTATTAATTGGGCATATATGCTGTGGGACAGTAGAGGTGGACCGCTGATGGTGACAGCTCAGCACGGGTATTCCTTCACGTTAGTATATATTCCTAAGATAAATTCCTGGAGAAGGTACTCCTCCGTATTTAGCCCCGGTTGGACGGACATGGACATGTTGTCGTAAGAAACTCGGCAACCTGGGGTGGTCTCTCGAAGTAACAGGAGGACATTGTTAGGGGGTTATTGCCACGTGATTGTACATTAGCATATGTAAACTAGGAATTGAGTGCTTTCTATTTCTTTTTCCACTTAGTTAAAATTATTTTGTTATGAGGATTGAATAGCTTTGCTTCGTGTCACTCTACCCCTATATTTTATTTAACCCCTATTTAGACTCTGACAATTATAAGTAATATATGTATAAAGTGCATTAGTAAAGTTCACTCTTATTATCTTACCTTGGGATTAAAAATATGATACCTTGGAATACTTCCAGGTGAAATACTATAATGGTATATTCGTGCGCTTGTGGATTAATTCTGTAACCATAAATATACCAGGACCACTTCTGGTGTCATTGCTGAGAATGAATATTTCTAGTAATGTCGTTAAGAAATACCAACAACTAGTAGCAGTGTGAGCCCCTCCTTGAGCTATAAAAGGAAAGGGACATGCTACAAAAAGGGGGTTGCTTAATTTTAAGTTTGGGAAAGGCATAATTTGTATTTTCTAGATCCAACCAGCAACAAAAAGAACAAGAGTAGGGTATTAGACCTTCGGGTGGCCTAAACCTATACAAACCTCTTGTGTTTATCTGCTTGGCAGGGAGCTCGGGCCCCACAGATTTGTTTTCTTGATCGTCGAGCGCAGCTAACCCCCTAGTAAAATCTTCATTTTCGGGGAGGGGTCTGCACTTCCCCGTTGCCGGAAAATCGCCTTTCCAACACCCTTTTATGATAAAAGAATTTTGCTTACACACACATTGATGTCTCACATATGTATTGATCTTGGAGGAAGTTAAACGCACTATGTACATTGTTATAATATTTTTGGCTCAATTTTGATGGTAGGATTTTAGAAAGGAAACATTTACCCTATACTAGGTTGTACACTCAACACAATTCTATTTACATCCCAATTTTTTAGATCAAAAGCATTTCAAGGACGATTGATAGAGCATAGATCTCTAATATTCCAAAAGAAATTAAAAGGACAACTAGAATTTAAACAAAATTTGGGCTAAATTGAAACAAATTTTGTTGAATCCAAAGCCCAATATAAATTGCATAAATCATTCAAACTTTTTTGCTTGAAGTTCAATAGCTATTCTTAAAAAAATGAATTTCTTAAAGTTTAGAACTCAAAACGAAGATTTCATAGGAACCAACTCCATTGTTGCGACGTAAATAGTTTCCTATAATTCACTATTTCATGGTTGTAAGTAATTTTAGTTTAGAATTTATGTGTTGCAAGGATAATTAGCATTCAAATTAGTCGCAAACAATTTATTGACAAAAATCAAGTTGAGAATAAAATTAGGATAAGTCACGCATACACAAACATTCAAAAATGCTCAGTACCGTGCGCCTGATCGGGCTGTGACGTAGCCATTGGATGTTATCCAACACAAATGCTCCCATCTCTCATTTTTTCAAAAGATTTTTTTTCTCGTAAACTATTTATCTAATCTATGATCTGATTACACCACTAAATTTGTTACAATTAAATCTTTACAACAAGACCACACATGATTATATTTCGACAAAAAAATATTTTAGCTTTATTGATATTTTTTTTAGAATGCCACGTATGGCTCTTTTGATGTTTCAACCAGTAGTTTTACGATGTTTTAGCTAGTGTACTCGTGATGTTTCACTATGTACGGATTAAATGTTGCAGTGGATTTTGATATTATGGAACGCGTCGTTGCAACAAATCTGATGTGCACTAGGGTTCCCGATCTTCCAAAAGGTTATGATAAACAACGATTTGGGCGGAGTCGCGACATAAATCGATCCGGCTTCTTGAACGCGCACGCTCTTGAGCCCCGCAATCGCAGCACCACATCTCCTCTGGTTTTCACCCGTGTCGAAACGGAGATGACCTCGCCGAGAAGGCTAATCCCTGTTTGCCAATCGAAGAACATAAACAAGAACGAGATAGAATACAACCAAAATTGCAGATGAATAATTAAGCTCACAAGTTGGGGTCTCACAAACCGATCTAGCGGCGAAACTGTTCTCGACAGAATAATCTAAGCAAAACCCGACTCTAAACGATGACGGATACTGAATTAATATGATTAGGGATGTCCTAGGGTTACCCTAGGGCGCAGACCCCCTTGGGCTTAGCCCACGACACAATTACAAGGCCCAAAACTCAAAATCAGATTCGGACTGGATGAGGTACGTGGCTTGTTTTGTAGATTCCCGGCAGCTCGATAGGAATTTTGATGTGGGACCAAAACCATCTGAAAGTAGACTCCATAAGCTTTCCAACAAGTACTCATGGGCCCTAAAATTCCATCTAGATCAGTGGCTAGGTCCGTTTGAAGTTGATGCTGTCAGGAGGCCCGAATCCGAATCCAAAACGTGTAGAACTTTATCTCGTCTTCTATGAACCAAAAGTGACGTGGCGAGGTAGAATTAGACTTGGCGAAGGCCTTGTTTTGGTCTCCAATCTACTTCTTTAGTCATCCATGCATTAGTTACGCTCGGTCTTTTTTCCTTCGCCCAAGCAAGTACCTCTGCAAACAAAAACACACAAAACTCATTGTTGTTGATGCGAAAAACACACACTGGCCTAGAAGATCTGCTTAACTTCTACACAGGTCCAGAATCTTGCCTTTAGGTTCGTGAGTGTGCCAGTTGATTTGATCCTGCAATCAACAAGAAAGAAAGACAAAGAAACCACGGTTAAATCCATAAACGATAGCCGATCGGCTAGGAGCCGATGACATATCATTTATCTTCGAGCCGATGTCATATTAGAATCGATCGGCAATCATGAATAAATAAGATAAAGCTAAATCTACTCGATCGGCTATAGGTGTTAGCAACATATAATCACCATGTCGATGTATATTTAAACTAAGTGATTGGTATAGATCGGTCGCCATGCCGAGATAGTATAAATCACTTATGTCGAAATATGCACTAACATAATGATTATATAGGCGTTCACAGCATAGCCGATCAGATAGATCTAGCATGTATCGACTAATACTCCGATACCACTCTATATTAAGATATTAAAATAAGTAAAACATATTAAACGAAAAGCTTAATATACTCTAATACAATAAGATCTTAACACAAAGGGCGGATTTAGCATAGCGATTAAGTATGTAAGGTATAAAGTAGCTAAATCAGGTAAGGTCGGCTGAAACCCTGACACTCTCTTTCAATAACTATAAAACAAACCAGATATTATGATTATAAGTATTACTTAATAGATCGAACTCAACCGATGCAGCATTAAGCATAAAGATAAGCATAAGATCTGGGTAAGATGATGAAAACATCTAAGAGATGGTAGATATACGACATAATCAAGATTAGCAACAAGATCTAACTCTATCGGCTACTTTCTAATGGCAAAACTAGCCGATGGCAAGTTATATAGCGAAACTAATAGAGATTATAAAGTATATATGATAACTCGACGAATTACATAAACAGGATTAGAGTGTAATAAAGATGTAAGCACTAATGCCGAGAATGCATACCGCCATGACAAGTTTACCTCTAGCTGAAGATCGAAACCGATGCAGCTCAACCCGAAAGTAAAAACTCGTTGAAATAGAACGAAAGTAAAAAGGGTGGCGATGCGCCGAGATTGTATTGAACTGTTGTTCATTGATTACATGGTCTTCAGGCTATATTTATACCCGAGATACATAGTATGTCCTCGCCAGACACGACTCCTAACTCTATTACAACTCTAAGACATCATAAGTCTTTACGGCAGACTCTTGCCCAAACATATCTCTAAGGAAATTACATAAAATATCCTAATTAATAGATACAATTGCCTTTCTAGGACTCAATTCGTGCGTGGCAATCCATACGAAGCACCTTGTCTTAACCCGATGACGTGT
Organism: Oryza longistaminata; assembly: GCA_009805545.1. NCBI lineage: Eukaryota > Viridiplantae > Streptophyta > Magnoliopsida > Poales > Poaceae > Oryza > Oryza longistaminata. The sequence goes on from CM020186.1 coordinate 4,511,085, forward strand.
ACCAAGACATATTACCAGAATCGGCTTAATCGGCTAACCTTGTCCGACTCAAATTCTGCCGATCTTGACCGTAGCCGATTCGGATTTCAGCCGATTCTTGCTCTGTTTCCGAAACAACTTATCCCTTAGATTCCGCTTCAATTTTATCTCTATCTCCGATACTTGAATTACCAAATTTGGTCGTTAACACATGCCCCCAAGTCCGGAATATTTGGTAATCGCATATTGCCGTTTTTCCGACCGTTACCGCACCGCTTTAAATACTAACCGTCACCCCCGAGAAACTTCACACCGTTACTTCCGTTTTCATCGCCCAAGCCACAGCTGTCTTCCACCTCTCCGGCGATCCCCTCGGTGAAGAAAGGTGATTTCAAGGCGATTCTTACTCCGGCAAGCTTCCGCCCGCAACAATGACATCCCCCGCTGGTCCATCCGCCGCTCCATCGGCAGAATATGCTGAGGTAAGCACTCATCGGCTAAATCCCTTCTTTTATACTGCAGATCGGTTTTCCTTTGTCTCAATTTGTTTTCTTCTTCTCTATTCCTCTGTTCTCTTGTAGCATCTTGCAAATCTGATTGCGATCCCCAGTTCAAACAGTGAACACCAGGTTTCCTTGGTCCGACTGGTGATCTTGATCCAACAGAGTTCATAAGTGCTGAAACCAATAGGATCCCCTATAGAATAGCTAATCCCAATCTAGATCACTGGAAAAACACCTTCAAATCCTGGCCTTCTGTAGAGAAAAGTTGGCCTGCATGGTATAAGCGCGTATCGGCTAGCAAGCAAACACACTGGGACGAACTCGGAATCGGCCAAGCACTTGCTCTTACTTTAGCAAATTCGGCTAAGGATGAGCCATTGATAGCCTCAGCAGCCTACTTCTGGTCCAACACCCTCAACGCTTTCATGTTCAATCAAGGGCCGATGACTCCCACCTTGCTAGACATTGTGATGACAACTGGCCTAGACATCACCTCATCGACCAACCCTATGAGTCTAAATTCTAAGAACCAGTTTGAGTTTAAGACCAAAAGCATAGGTGGCTGGTCCGGTTATATTTCTGCAAATATGGGCAAGGGATCTGTCACCCCCCGGGAGCACACAGCCTTTTTGCTAATGTGGCTTCAAAAATTCCTGTTCTGTGGATCAAGCTGTGGTCCTACAACCAACTGGCAGCACATAGCCGAAGCCCTTGAGACAGAGGCAATTTGGGGAAGAAATAACCCATCGTAGATGCATGTCATATGGAGAAGCTGCATCAACACTAGCCGATTCTGGAGCAAAGCTGTTGGCTGAGCTGCTAAAGGATTGGTTTTTTAGCTTCTATGATGGCTTCCCGAAAGATTCTCGAATCAGGTTTGCATATGAAGATTCAATGAACTTTGAGCTACCATCGGATTTCAGATTTGAAGAAATTAATTCTGAAAAGTTTGACAAATCCAGAGAAGTCATTGCTGCTGCTGTCAGCCCATGTATTCTTCCTATTGGCATCCATCAAGGAAGAAATATACAAGTATCCTATGAGTTCTATCACTCAATGAGCTCGGCTAGGCAGTTCGGGATGGGCCAATTGCCAATCGACTTGTACTTCGCCGACAAGATCCAATGCAGAGGAGAAATTTCATCAACACTAATGAAGGATCGGCTGCTCAATATCCTAGGACCCCCTTTGGGAAGTATTGAAAACATAGAGCTAGCAAGATTCAGGAGTAGGGCCATTGATAGATGGTGGGGTGAATGGAAGCAACATCTGTTTCACCAATCGGCCTCTATATATATGACAGATCTGTTCCCGGATCTAATTCCTCAGGTAAATCTTTTTACTTTGTCAATCCTGTATAACAACTATCAGCCGATTAGTATCTTAACTAATCTCTTCTTCTTCTCTTTTGCAGACAACAGAATCTTCTCCTCCTCAAAAGAGCAACAGCGGCAAAGACATAGAATATGCCCCAGGCTCATCCCCAATGGAGGTGGGTTAGCTCCTCCGGTCATCGGCTATCATGCCCCCAGAACTTCAAGCTTACTTCAAGGGCAATTAAGAGTGCCAGCCGCTACCAGCAAGGAGAGAAAAGTTAAAGCATCAGCTGCTGATCCATCGGCTGCGAAAAAGAAAACCAAGAAACAGAAATCTAAACCAACCGATGATCTGCCTGCCTTAGATCCAGCAGTAGAAAAAGTCTTGGATGAATAAGAGATCGATGAAGATGTTGATAAAGCAGCAGCCGAACTGAGTGATTCAAGAGAAAAAACACCACCGGCTTCCCGAGCTCCTCAGAGGACACCTCCAACTCGTGCTGCTCTAGCTCAGTTTTCAAGGGTAAATAGCTCATCTTGATAAACTTTTGAAAAATTCTCATATAGCCGATTACTCATTGAACTTATGTTTGCAGAAAAAGAAAACTGTTGTAAAGAAGAAATCGGCAGTAGCACCTTCTAAACCGATTCCATCGGTAATGTTAATTCTAAAATCCTTTAAACCTGTTCTTAATCGATGATAATTAATACTTGTCTTTTTCAGCCTCCTCCTCCTCCTTCACCTCCTGTGTAGCCGACATCAAGTCATCGTACTCCATCGACTGCGGGCAGCCATCATATCGAGGAAGAAGAACAACGAGCTGCTCCTGCCATCCCAGTAAGTTTTTATCTTCAGGAATCTCATATCGGCCGTATAGTATGTTTTGATATTTCGCTGTCTTCAATTTTCCTTCTTGCAGGTCTTAGCCAATCTGTTCTCCTTCGATATCAAGGATTACTTTAACGAAGAGGCAGAAGAAGAAACAACAAGCAAAGCCCTAGCTCCTCTAGATGAAGATGTTAAAAGAACTCTTGAAGATATATCTCATCGGCTAGAGGCATCATTGGACAACTTGGTGGTCGACTGTGGTTCCATCCGGACAAGATTTCAAGAAATTCAAGCTCTAATCCCGAATGATCTAGCGAACACCATCACCCCAGCTGTATACCTCGAGCAACATCAATTCAAGCTGGAAAAGGTTAAGCAAAGGATGGCGGATCGGCAAGAATAAAAGAACATAGAAGCTACTATCCAAACCAATCGGCAAACTGTTCATGAAGAAAAAACCAAGCTAGATCAACTATCCGAAGGGCCGATTCAATCCAACATAGATCAGCTTGAGGCTCGCAGGATCGATCTCTTGGCACAACTTGAAGAATGCAACGCCGAGCTGGCTCTGGAGAAGTAGAAATTAGCCGATCTTCCCAAGACGGTCGAGGAACAAAAATCAAGACTGAAATCGGCTATCAGGAATGTTGCCGATTTAACCAAGTTCTTGAAGATAATCCCAGGAACTGATGCCCAAGACACCCAAGCCATTGAAGAAGTAGAACAAATTAGGCAACGGGCTGTATCGGCTATCCAGCGATATCTATCTGAGTGATTGTCTTGTAATAGGATTCTAGAAAATTTTTTGTAATTGGCTAAGAAACTTTGATCCCCTGTGCCGATTAATATAACTTTTGCGTCAAAAGTCCATAATTTTCAGTCCGTAATCTTCATATATGTATTTGCCCCCCTAATTTTATAATGGTGAAGACATTGATAAAATTATAATTTAAACTAAGGGCGACATATCAAATATCGGCCATCATATATCGGCAGAAATCAACCGATTATGATAAGAAAAAACAACCAAGGGTGATACAACTCATATCGGCCATCTCAAGGCAATGTCACGACATCGGCTAACCATGCATCAGCAACGCTCAACCGATCATGAATTGATCCAAACACTTCGATAATATTTCTTTAAGTATTTTCCATTAAGTGCTCGTCCACAAACCTCACCATCAAGTCCTTGCAACATATAAGCTCCTTTGGACACAACCTTATGTATTTGAAACGGTCCTTCCCAATTTGGTGACCACTTGTCGAATTTGTTGTCTCGAGTCCCTATCGGCAGAATCAATTTCCAAACTAACTCTCCTTCAGCAAAAGACTTAGGAACCACTTTTTTGTTATAATGCCGAGCAACATGTTCCTTGTTCTTAGTCACCTTTGCAAGAGCTCTCAACCTGGATTGGACCAAATCTTCTGTTTCATCCGCCATGAGATTGTAACACTCATCGGCTGTTAAACTATCTTGTAGATCTATTCTTCTTGAGCCGATTGTAGTTTCCCATGGTAAAACTGCCTCGTGTCCATAAACAAGCTTATAAGGAGGAACTTGGACCGATCCATGATAAGCCATCCGATAGGATCACAATGCTTCATCCAACCTCGTATGCCACTGCCGAGAGAAATCAGAAATCTTTCTCTTGATCAATTTAATCAAACTTTTGTTAGATGCCTCGGCTTGCCCATTAGCTTGTGCATAATATGGTGAAGAATTCAATAACTTGATACCCATGCTATCGGCAAACTGAACAAATTCATCAGATACGAAAATTAACCCCTGATCGGTTGTGATAGTCTGAGGAATCCCAAATCGATAAATAATATATTCTTTGACAAACTGTATGGCATCCGCAGAATCAACTTTCTTAAAAGGAACTGCCTCCCCCCACTTGGTAAAGTAATCGGTTGCCACCAATATAAACTTATGTCCTTTACTTGATGGTGAATTAATCTGACCGATCATATCAATTTCCCAACCTCTGAATGGCCATGGTTTGACAATAGGGTTCATAGTCGATGTTGGCGCTCTCTGAATTGCTCCAAATTTCTGACAATCCTGACATCCCTTGTAATATCTGAAGCAATCCTCTAACATTGTCGGCCAAAAATACCCCGCACACCGAAGCAACCACTTTATTTTGTGAGCCGATTGGTGAGTACCACAAATACCTTCATGCACTTCGCCCATCACAACCTTAGCTTGACCAGCACTCAAACACTTAAGCAATACTCCATCAATCGTCCGATAATATAGCTCATCATCCAACAAGGTGTATTTCAAAGCTTTATACCGTAATTTCCGAGAAACCGATTGAGATGGATCCTGCAAATACTGATACACATCATACCTCCAATCATCGGCTATAATTGCAGCAACCTCAATCTCAATATCCCTTGTCATCGGCCTATATCCTGATGCACCTTGAGCCAAATCATTAGCTTCAACATTCTGCTCCCGTGATACATGCTTCAAAGTTACCAGCCGAAAACCACTCATCAATTCCCGGCACTTCTCGTTGTAGATCATCAACGTATCATTTTTGCATTCATATTCCCCCAACTGACTGATCACCAATAAAGAATCCCCCATGATTTCCACGGTATCGGCTTCGACCTCCTTAAGCAACTGCAATCCCTTGAGAACTGCTTCATACTCAGCTTGATTATTAGTTGCATAAGGTTTAATAGTATAGGCAAACTCAAAACTTGCCCCCCGAGGAGAAATTATAACCAAGTCAATACCACATCCATGAGTACAAACCGATCCATCGAAGAACAAAGTCCATGGCACAATATCAACTGAGCCGATTGAGTCATCACGATGCTCTACAATAAAATCGGCTATAGCTTGTCCCTTGATTGCCTTGGGTGATTCATACCTGAGGTCAAATTCCGTTAAGGCATATATCCACCTTCCAACTCTTCCTTTGAGAATCGGAGCCGACAACATATATTTGATCACGTCGGCTTTGCATACCACGGTACATTCATTGGATAACAGATAATGTCTCAACTTTGTGCAGGAAAAATATAAACATAAGCATAACTACTCCACGGGAGAATACCTGGTTTCTGCATCCAGAAGCCTTCGACTTACATAGAAAATTGCTCTCTCTTTACCTCCGAGTTCCTGGATCAAAACTGAGCCGATTGACTTCTCACCGGCCGATAGATATAATCTGAAAGGCACCCCTTTCTGTGGAGGAAATAAAACTGGAGGGGAACTCAAATATTCCTTAATATTGTCCAAAGCCTTTTGTTGCTCTGCCCCCCAAGTGAATTCTTGATCAGCATTCAACCGTAGTAGAGGTGTAAAAGGTTCCAGCCTCCCAGATAGATTAGATATAAACCTTCAAATAAAATTTATCTTGCCGATCATCTCCTGTAGCTTTTTCTTGTCTTCCGGAGGTTGAATCTTCTTGATTGCGTTAATGCTTCTCTGTGTGACTTCAATTCCCCTCTCATGAACAAGAAGACCCAAAAACTGCCCAGCCGATACACCAAAAGCACACTTCGTAGGATTCATCTTCAAGTCATATTTTCTTGTCCTTTCAACGACTTTCTTTAAATTGGCTATATGGTCCTCCACCTTCTTTGACTTAACGACTACATCATCAATATAAACTTTAACCAACCAACCGATTAGGTCATGAAATATATAGTTCATAGCCCTCTGATATGTAGCTCCAGCACTTTTAAGACCAAAAGTCATTACAACCCACTCGTACAAGCCGATTAAACTAGGACATCTGAAAGCAGTCTTGTGAATATCCTCCTCGGCCATAAAAATTTGATTATAACCAGCATTGCCATCCATAAAACTTATAACCTTATGACCTGAAGCAGCATCAACCAATTGATCGGCAATCGGCATTGGGTACCCGTCCTTAGGGGTAGCCTTGTTTAAATCTCGAAAATCAATACACACCCTAAGTTTGCCCTTTTTCTTGATAACTGGAACTATATTAGAAACCCACTCAGCATACCGGCATGGCCGAATAAAACTAGCATCATATAATCGAGTAATTTCGGCCTTGATCGCATCATACATATCGGCTTTACATCTCCTGGGTGGTTGTTGATGCGGTTTGAATCCTGGTTTGATAGGAAGCCGTTGTTGAATAATCGATCGGCTGAATCCTGGCATCTCATAATACTCCCAAGCAAAGCAATCTCTATATTCCTTCAAAAGCTCTATTAACTTGGTTCTGAACTCTGTCGATAAATTCTTACTGATGAATATCAGCCTTGGTTTATCTCCCGGACCTATATCAACTTCTTCCAAGTCATCAGCCGACATGAAACCCCGCCTTGCTTGTCATCGAGATCATCTACCGTGTCCTTGGTGTAGACATTTGAACCCTCCACGACGCCCTCAAAGAAATAACTTGGGCTCTCCTTCTTCAATTGGCTATATATCACAATCGGACACCTTTAGAAAATCTCCATCCCAAACTTTTCCAGACAGGCAATCAATACCATCCATCTCCCAAAGAGCTAAATCGGCACTGGCAATGTTAACTGACCTATCGGCTGGCACGATCTCAATCTTGTCACCTTGCCATTGAATCAAGCACTGGTGCATGGTCGAAGGAATACAACAATTAGCATGAATCCAATCCCATCCGAGCAACAGGCTGTAGGAACCATTCCCATCGATGACAAAAAACGTTGTAGCAACAGTTTTGCTGCCGACAGTCAGCTCCACATTTAGAACTCCTTTCGTCTCCGATGGATTGCCACCAAAATCCTTAAGAATCATGTTTGTCTTGATGAGATCATCTGTATTTCTGCCCAACTTTTTGAATGTAGTATATGGCATCAAGTTTACAGCAGCCCCACCATCGACCATCATCTTGGACATCGGCTTCCCATTGACAAACCCATTAATATATAATGGTTTAAGATGTCGATTCTCTATCCCTTCTGGTTTCTCAAAGATTGCTTGTTCAGGTGACAAAACCAATCGAGCAGAGGCTCCTTCTACATCAGCATCGGCTTGCCTAGCTTCAAATTCTGCAGGTAGCATAAAAACCATATTGACCGATATAGATGCAACGGCTTTACCTCTGAGCACCCTTTTTGCCTTATCGGCCTCAGTCTCATCGGCTGCTGTAACTGTGCTTTTAATACGCCACTCCTGCTTGGGCTTTGTCTTCTTCAGCCGATGGTTGATTTCATGCTGTACCTACCGAAAACGCACCCTGTTCCTCATCCGCTGAACCCTCCTCTTCTGATTCTTAGTGAAAATACCAGAAGGACACCATTGTGATTTTCTATCTTCGTCTTCATCTTGATCACGCTTATGATGCATTGGACCCAACCTTTGATGAACAGGAAGTCTTTTCTGACCCAGCCGATTGCCTTTACTGTAGGATCGGCTTGAACTCCCCGCATTGTCACTGCACCCGGGGCAATCTTCAATCGACGACAGTCTCATGTCCTCGTTCCAGCAGAACCTGAAAAACTCAGAATCCCAATGGAGATCGAAACCATCATTGTCTTCATAATACCTTTGCTCCTGCTTCTCATGTCTCTTCAAGTACTTATTAATGATTTTAGTTGACTTGAACTGTGGATTTCGATAATTGCTTCCATCGGCTGCCCTTCCAGACGTGTGCACCATGTTAACAGGAAAAGGATTGCCATCAACATTCATCGGTTTCTTGGAGTCATGAAACTTAATTTTGCCCCCTTCGATAGCCAACTGGATCTGTTGTCTAAAAACTTTGCAATCATTAGTAGCATGAGAGCTAGAATTATGCCACTTACAATATCTTCTTTTCCCCAAGTCTTCAGCCGATGGGATCACATGACCGGTAGGAAGCTGAATCTATTTCTCCCGCAATACAAATCGAAAATCTTGTCAGCCTTGGTGATGTCAAAATCATATCTTTCTTCTTTCCCAGAACTCTTCACCCATGGGCATGCCACAATTTTCTTACTTCTGGTCCATTCGGCTGCTGCTACCTCGGAATCATCTTCTCCCTCCTCAGAGTCATACATATAAGGATAAACATAATTGACCTTTTTGAAATTCTTTTTAGCCTCTGCAAACCTCTGCTCATGCAGGGTCACCTTCTGTGCAAGATGGGACAAGCTCTCGAAATCTTGAGATGAGAACTTCTCCTTGATCGGAACTATCAAACCCTGAAAAGCCAGATCGGCTAACCGAGAATCGGTCAAAGCCAAACTGTAGCACCTATTCCTCATCTCTCTGAATCTCTGAATGTAATCTTGTACAGTTTCATCATGCCTCTGTCTAATCGCTGTCAAATCAGATAACTTCATTTCATGAATTCCACTGTAGAAGTAGCTGTGAAACTGTCTCTCCAAATCGGCCCAACTATTGACAGAGTTGTAAGGTAGAGAAGAAAACCAAGTAAATGCCGATCCAGACAAGGACAAAGGGAACAATCTAACCCTTAAAGCATCAACAGCCGACGCCTCACCACATTGAGCCAAGAATCGGCTGACATGATCGTAAGTTGAAACATTGTCTTGTCCTGAAAACTTTGAGAAACCTGGGATTTTGTATCGGTTGGGTAGTGGAACCCTCTCAAACCACTCATGATAGGAGTGCCGATACAAATTTCTAGAATCCTTTGGCTTAAGCCCAAACTGCTCCCTCATCACATCTGCAATCATATCTGCCCAAGGCTTCTGCTGGGGTACTCCTTGCATCTGCTGCTGTATCGGATCAAACTGGTTGAACTGAGGCATCATCAGTTGAGGTGATCCGCCTTGCTGATACTGAACGTGAGGTGACTGGGGTTGGCACTGGTAGTTCAAATTACCCCCATGATAGTTCTGAACAGATGGTTGTACATTGTGTACCAAGTGCTCAGGAATAACTTGAGCCACAGCTGGTTGAGTTGGTTGTACATTATGTACCAAGTGCTCAGGAATAACTTGAGCCACAGCTGGTTGAGTTGGTTGTACATTATGTACCAAGTGCTCAGGAATAACTTGAGCCACAGCTGGTTGAGTTGGTTGTACATTATGTACCAAGTGCTCAGGAATAACTTGAGCCACAGCTGGTTGAGTTGGTTGTACATTATGTACCAAGTGCTCAGGAATAACTTGAGCCACAGCTGGTTGAGTTGGTTGTACATTATGTACCAAGTGCTCAGGAATAACTTGAGCCACAGCTGGTTGAGTTGGTTGTACATTATGTACCAAGTGCTCAGGAATAACTTGAGCCACAGCTGGTTGAGTTGGTTGTACATTATGTACCAAGTGCTCAGGAATAACTTGAGCCACAGCTGGTTGATTTGGTTGTACATTATGTACCAAGTGCTCAGGAATAACTTGAGCCACAGCTGGTTGCCTCTGCCGATTGTCGGGTGTTCTCTACCCAGTTGGCATCGTCTGCTGCTGAATTGGCTGAACTACCTGCTGTCTTGGTGGTGTCGACTGCACTGGCTCGATAATCGGCTGAGTTGGCAAAAACATTGAAGCAATCTACTCTTGGGTCAACAGATTTACGTTCTGTCCAGCATGTTGCGGTTGTTCTCTTATTAGGACATGGGGATTAACCATCTGCCTCTGTGCCGATGAAGGCGCACCTGGCGCTGTGGCAGAAGTAGCCGCTGTCGGCTGGTTTGAGGTAGCAGCATGCTGTTGGTTATCGGTTACCAAACTCCTATAACTTGGGAAGACACCACCTGGTAAGAAAACTGGCCCCGAGTTTTGATGCTCTGCTAGTGTGCCATCAACCACAGACTTGACAATGTTCGTTAAAGTGTTGACAAGCACCCCTTATTGATTGATCAAAACATGTTGCACAGCATAATCAATCCGATCTTGGAAATTATTAAACTGTAATTGCTCTTCTTGCCGTCTCCTATCATCTCCTTCGACTTCTCCATCTCTAGGAAGATCTGTGCCCTTGTCACCCGAATCACCTTTAGCTTCGGCATCCTTGGCTGAACTGGTCCCAGGCTCATCGGTAGCAACTACCTTCAGCTTATACTTTTGAATGATTGTTCCTCGACGGGTCTCCTGAAATGAGTTCATGAATTGCTGCTGTGCATGCTTCATCATCAGCTCCAACTCCTTCTTTTGTTCTGGTGATAATTTGTCTATAGTGACCGAGACAATATTTCCTTCATCAATCTCAGACGTCTTCTCGGGTGGTGGTTTAGATCCTGGGGGCTTCTGCTTGCCTGACTCTGGTGATGGCTTTTCTGCCATCGGAAGATGTTGTTATTTGTCGGTCCCACCAGGCGTGCCAAAAGTGTGTTGATGAGAAAAACACACACTAGCCTGGAAGATCTGCTTAACTTCTGCGTAGGTCCAAAATCTTGCCTTTAGGTTCGTGAGCATGCCAGTTAATTTGATCCTGCAATCAACAAGAAAGAAAGACAAAAAAACCGCAGATAAATCCGTAAACGATAGCCGATCGGCTAGGAGCCGATGACATGTCATTTATCTTTGAGCCGATGTCATATTGGAATCGATCGGCAATCATGAATAAATAAGATAAAGCTAAATCTACTCGATCGGTTGTAGGTGTTAGCAACATATAATCACCATGTCGATGTATATTTAAACTAAGTGATTGGGATAGATCAGTCGCCATGCCAAGACAGTATAAATCACTTATGTCAAAATATGCACTAACATAATGGTTATATAGACGTTCACAGCATAGCCGATCAGATAGATCTAGCATGTATCGCTAACACTCCAATACCACTCTATATTAAGATATTAAGATAAGTAAAACATATTAAATGGAAAGCTTAATATACTCTAATACAATAAGATCTTAACACAAAGGGCAGATTTAGCATAGCGATTAAGTATGTAAGGTATAAAGTAGCTAAATCAGGTAAGGTCGGCTGAAACCCCTATACTATCTCTTTCAATAACCATAAAACAAACCAGATATTATGATTATAAGTATTACTTAATAGATCGAACTCAACCGATGCAGCATTAAGCATAAAGATAAGCATAAGATCTGGGTAAGATGATGAAAACATCTAAGAGATGGTAGATATACGATATAATCTAGATTAGCAACAAGATCTAACTCTATCGGCTACTTTCTAATGGCAAAACTAGCCGATGGCAAGTTATATAGCGAAACTAACAGAGATTATAAAGTATATATGATAACTTGACGAATTACATAAACAGGATTAGAGTGTAATAAAGATGGAAGCACTAATCCTGAGAACGCAAGCCGCCATGATAAGTTTACCTCTAGCTGAAGATCGAAACCGATGCAGCTCAACCTGAAAGCAAGAACTCGTCGAAACAGAACGAAAGTAAAAAGGGTGGCGATGCGCCGAGATTGTTTTGAACTGTTGTTCATTGATTACATGGTCTTCGGGCTATATTTATACCCGAGATACATAGTATGTCCTCGCCGGACACGACTCCTAACTCTACTACAACTCTAAGACATCATAAGACTTTACGGCAGACTCTTGCCCAAACATATCTCTAAGGAAATTACATAAAATATCCTAATTAATAGATACAATTGCCTTTCTAGGACTCAATCCGTGCGTGGCAATCCATACGAAGCACCTTGTCTTAACCTGATGACGTGTACCAAGTCATATTACCAGAATCGGCTTAATCGGCTAACCTTGTCCGACTCAAATTCTGTCGATCTTGACCGTATCCGATTCGGATTTCAGCTGATTCTTACTCTGTTTCTGAAACAACTTATCCCTTAGATTCCGCTTCGATTTTATCTCTATCTCCGAAACTTGAATTACCAAATTTGGTCGTTAACAATTGTGTAGCAACGTTTGTTCAAATATATAACAAGTAAATCTAATATAGAACATATGGACCTTTATTTGATTAATACATAAGGTAGTTATGATTATATCCGAGCTAGTTCTGTTCTCATCAAAATCACCCACAAATTTTGGAAACCCTCTATTAAGGGAATTCGTTTTATTTTTTGTTCCACCAAAAATGTTTTACCTAGTGTACCCACAATGTTTCACTATATATAGATCTAATGTTGCAGAGAACTGAAACATTCTTCTGCAACAAATCACCTACATGTTTTGGAAACCTACTATTAAGGAAATTCGTTTCATTTTTTGTTCCACAAAAAATGTGTACCTAGTGTACTCACAATGTTTCACTATGTATAGATCTAATGTTGCGGTGAACTGAAACATTCATTCGCTATTTGCTGAAACATTGTTTTTATATAACGTGAAACAACGCCCGATTTAAACGATTGAAACATTTTCGATCTACTTAGTGAAACAATTCCGATATACTTGGTGGAACATCGTGCAACATTTAAAAATAATTCAATAATAAGCTAAAAAAATTTTCATCAGAATATATCTATGTGTGGTTTTGTTTTGAAGATTTAATTGCAACGAATTTAATGGTGCAATCGGATCATTATTTGGATAAATAAGTTAAGAGAAAAATTAGTTTAAAGTGGTTTTGCACGCATGCGTGGCGCTGACATCAGCATGTTTTGCACGCATGCGTGGCGCTGACGTCAGCGCCCGATTTTTACACGTTTGGATCGGGCGACCGATCCGTAGTCTCCTCCTACATTCACATGTGTAGAGTAATATTTCAAGTAATATTAAATTAGATGCCCGTGTAAATACGCGGGTTTCCTTTCTAGTTTAATTTAAGTAGTTTACATGGTGTACTCACAATAAATATGGAAGTAACTCATCCGAAAATAAAAAAGAACGGAGCATGAATTTAACGTAAGTCCTCTATGAGAATTAGCCATGCATCTTAATGTTTTTGCCGTTACTTTTATACGTTATCCGTATTTGAATCGATTTTTAAGTTCATTCTCTCTAGGAAATATAAATTTTGTTCGATTTTAGAAATACAGAAGAAGACATATAAGAAATCTCTTTTAAAAAACTCGTATGCTAATTTGAGATGTTCGGACTCCTAATTACAGCTCATGATTTTTGTAAAAAAATATCTAAGTGAATTTTACAGTGAATTTTACCTTAGCTAAACTGTACAATAATAATAGATTAAAATAGCCTTTACCCATTGCAACGTACAGGCTTTTTTTTGGTCAATGAATGGTCGCACTGTGACTCATACTTTTGATTGGTCCATCGGTTTTTTCTTTTTCGAATGGTTCGTATAACTAATGTAACTCAATACTTGTAAGCTTCATCTTGATAGAGAACATCAGGCGTCCTTTTTGGGGGTAACATTAGGCGTCCATCTTACGAAAGTCCTAAGGGGTGATCGATCGGTCCCCCTCCCCACATCGATCACCTCTTCTCCTCGTGGTTTTCTTTTTTGGCACCGCATTACTTTTTTATTTTAGTAAATTTATACACTTAAAGTTTGTACACCTCTAATTTACATATCTAAAGTTTATACACCTAAAGTTTA
>CM020186.1:4532944-4543835 GCA_009805545.1 Oryza longistaminata
CCGTGCTTTTTCTCAATCGCTTAGTGTCTGAATGGATTTTGTACTATTTTGTTTTTTTTTCTTTGTATCTGCCTTATTACTAAATGCTGCTGGTATGGATGAAAAAATTAGGCGTTGTTGTTAAGATAAGATTGTCCCACAATGAGAATCTAGCCAACAAACATGAGAGCACGAAGGCCCACATGCATAATTTCAGTTTCTTTTTCGGAATAAGTTCACTTTGACTCGCCTAAAAGCTAACTCGAATCTAATCCAACCCTACACAATAAACCGAGGAATATCTTGACCAAACTATTCGGAAACACGGTGCAAAATTGACGCCCTTGGCGGTTTGAATGGTTCGCTGACCGGCGGGGCAGTATACCTATCTTTGTGTTGACGTGAACGCTAGGTGACATTTTCAATAAAAACAATATGTGGAACCCGCGTGTGTGATCACACAACATAGTGAGCGGTATGGTTTGTGGTTTTTGTGAGTTGGGTCCACTTGTAGGGATGTGGGCCCAGAGGTCATCCTCTCCCACCTTCTTCCTCCCTCCTCTTCCCTTCCTCTCTTCTTTCTCCTCTCCCCTTCGGCCCATTCTGCGGGGAGCACGGTTGGAGCGGCGCGAGCGTGGGCCGGAGGTGGTGACGCCGTTGGCGGACTCGAGGACCCGGCGTCTCGCCACGGCGCCAAGCCCCCGTCCGGAAGGACGAGCTAAGTTGCCCAGGACTGAGGCTGTTACAGGAGTTGGCCGATGCTGCTGCCGTCGGGACTCTCGACCGAGCTGCCCACCGGAGTACGCCCGAATGCGTCGGCGAGGATCTCGAGAACGGCCTTCTCGGCGGCGAGCAGATCAATCGCAATTCACTGCGGTGGAGGCCGCAGAGATGAGGGGCGCGGAGAACAATATTCAGCGTAGTCGCCGCCGCCGCCGCAAAACCGCCATCGGTGCGAAAGGAGCAGCAGCGGCGTCGAACTCCTCGCCCGTCGCGAAATCCATTGGCCGGCGGCGATTTGGCGGTAGCTTGGCGGCCGGCTGCGTGCGCGGGTTGGCGGTTGGATCCAGGCAGTATACGCGCACACCCGTCGTGCACCCCAGCATCATGGCCACTGTATCACCACCACCAACAACAACTCTACCGCCACCACCAGAGCCATTGCAATCTCCCAACACTCGAAAACCCCCACCTAGCAAGATCACCATGAAAGATTAAAACAAAACAGAATCCACGGCGCGACAAAAGGGAGCAGCGCCTTTCGTCGAGCCCACGCGCCGGCTTATCCGACGCGTCATCCGGAAATAGCACGGACACATCATAGCCGACGAGAAGCTCGGCGTCGTGTACCTTGCTGCGGCCTGGGAGGGGAGACGAGCGAGACGAGGAGGGTGAGATAGCAGAGGAGGGAAACGGAAGGCGGACCAGTGTTTTCGAGAGCGCGCAATGTTTGGTTGGCCCTTGCCCGCCTTGCCTCCCGCCTTCGCCGCCCGCTACTGCCGCCCTCCCGCGCGCCGCTGCCGCCGCCGCTGGCCCCCATCAGCCGTCACACGGCCGCCGCTCGCCGAAGGGAAGAGAGAGAGGGGGGAGGATGATTTATGTGGGCCCCACATGTCAGTGGGTCCCACCCACACTTTTGGTGGATGACAAATGGGTCCCACACTTTTTTTTATTTCTAATGCCACCTTAGCGCCAAGTCAACGCCACGTGGAAAGAAGACCGAGTCAATACCGCCACGTAGACGCCACGTCAGTAAAACCGCCATCCAAAACCGCCTAGGGAGTCAAATTGCTCCGGTTTTAAGAGTTGGGGGTTGAGATATCCGGTTTTGTAGTTTATGGTCATGGATTATATTACAATCACTTTTGAGGGTCACGAAGTGAACTTATTCCCCAAAAGCTCCGTTGCACGATCGAGCAATTAGGCCCACGGGTCATGGCCCAACAGGCTAGCTATGTGATGGCACAAGAACACACTAGATGATTCTATAGAGATCTGATTTTACCAGTATGAAACGATATATTACGTATGTAGCATGCAAATACCCGGTGCACGCTGATCAAAACCTATACGGTCTATTTGGTTGGAGGGAGTTTCTAGGAGGCATTGGGAGTTTACTATTAACTGTTTTGTTTGGTTGGGGGACATGGGAATTTTGGTGGGATGGGGATGGGGAATTGAGGAATGAACTCCCTCCTTTTCAATACCTGGGTAGGAGCAGGTAATTGGGAGAGAATTCCTCCTTTACTTCGCCTAAACAAATCTCAGCCATCCGTTTTCATTAATGATCTAATCTCCAACTAAACTCCCTATCAATTTCCACCACCTCTACCAAACAAGAGACTGGGATGAAAAATCAAATTCCCATCTTAATCTCACCATCAATTCTCTCGTGTAAACTCCCAATCCCCTTCCCTCGAGTTGCCCAACAAGCCGATAGGAAAATTCATTGCAGCAACTTTTGGAATGGAGTAATTGAGGAAAAGAAAAGTGCAGAAAAAGGTTTCCCACTCCTGTGTTTTCTAGCAAAATCACAGGAAATCAAACATCCAATGAAATCTCATTGATCTTGCGAAACACATCAGTCCAGACTCGCTTGATTTCTCGCGTTGCCACCGTATGGCTGGCAAAGCTCAGGCAGCTACTGGTCTACTGCTTCCTCCTCCCACTTGATCTTGAGGATTAAAGAAGTAATGATACATACTTTGGTTAGAGATTACAATAGGATTAACAGGATGTAATCAAATCACCTACTAAAAATTTCTACGTTGCAAACATCCATCCTTCAGTTCATGTGTTTCCTTATTTTGTATCCGTATTCATGTGTTTTATATTACTATGGTTTCTGTCATATTGTCCTCTACAGAAATCAAAGGACATTTTCTCTTTTGGTTCAGGTGTTTGCTCATACAATCTCACTAAAGAAGAAGCCATTTTCATTGTTATCGTACCGGTCGTGGAGCAATTTTGTTCTTGCCCCTAATTTAGATTTTGTCATTTTTTTTTTAGGGTTTTTGTTTTTGCCCTGGTTTTTTAAATGAAGACAAATTTTGCCCTACTTTGGATGGACAGATTAACGATGTTTACACTACTACAAAGATGGTTTTTGCATATGGGCGCCAACTGCATGCACCAAATCCCGCATGCACCAAATCGTTTGCGAAGATCGCGATCTTTGCATGCGGCCAGTACAACCGCATGATTTTCGCATGCGGACGGTTAAGACGACCACATTCAAAGAGAAAAAATCATGAAAAAAAAAACAAAACCACCACCGCCCGCCGCACGCTCCCGTCCGCCGCCGCTGCCCGCCCCGCGCCGCTCTGCTCTGCTATCAGTGAAAGTGAGAGAAAGAGAGAGGAAGTGAAAGAGAGAGAGAAAGAGAGAGAAAGGACTGAGGGGATAATATTAATAAGTGAGAGAGAGAGGACTGAGAGGTTGGGGGTGAAAAATTTTCAACTGGTGAAGAGGGAAGGAGGAGGGCAATCTGACTTCGAGGCTGACTTCAAAATCGATTTTTGCACGCGGGTCTCTTGAGAGGACCGTATGTAAAAATGAGGAGGGAGCATTTTTACATGCGGACCACTTATGCATCCGCATGTGAAAATCGATTTTTGTGCATGTGGCTCTTTAAACCTCAAATCAATTTTTATGGTACTAAATCAACTCATACGAAAAAGTTGTCAAAAACAAAATTGTAGAAATCATTGAGATGTGCCATTTTTATTTTGGTCATTTCTCCATCCGAGTTTGATGGAACTATATAAAGTTTGAATTTTAAAATATAAGAAATTTAAATAATTTTTCGGGTAGTAAATGATTTCAAATGGAAAAGTCATCAATAACAAAGTTGTATAACTTATCAATATCTACAACTTTTGTTTTGGTCATTTTTCTATATGACTTTGTTTGATCAGCTTGAATTTGAATTTCAAATTATGACAACTTCAAACAACATTTTTAAATACTAAATGATTTCAAATGAAAAAGTCATCAACAACAAAGTTGTATAACTCATCAAGATTTATAACTTTTATTTTGGTCATTTCTTCATCCGACAAAGTGATTTTTATGATTGTTTACAAAATGTACATATCCTTATATAGTTTTACAAACTATAAGAGAGATATGTAAATTTTGTGAAAATATTACTATCACTTTGTCGGATGAAGAAATGACAAAAATAAAAGTTATAGATCTTGATGAGTTATACAATTTTGCTGTTGATGACTTTTCAGCTGAAATCATTTACTGCTTCAAAATATTATTTGAAGTTTGGAAATTCAAATTTTTAATTGATAAAACAAAGTCACAAGAAAAAATGGTCAAAATAATAGCAGTAAGAACATAATAACATGATAGAGCATGATTTTAGAAACATTTAGGAAAAAAATTCATCCAATTTGTAGTTCATATGAGTGAGATACACTAGTTTGAAATTTTTCAAAATTTATTTTCGCATACGGCTCCTTAAGACGCCCGTATGGAAAAATCGATTTTTCCATGCGGACGCGGACGCTTAAGTGAGCCGACAGCAAAAAATGACCTCATTTTTGCCATCATTTTTGCATGCGGACCCTTTAAGAGGCCCGATATGGGAAAATCGATTTTTTTCCATACCTCTATAGCCGTCTGTGAAAAGCCGCCTCGATTTTTCAGATCTGCCACTGTATGGTCCGTGCAAAAATAAAGGGTTTCGACAGAAAAACACTTTTTATAGTAGTGAGACCAACATCCGCCGAGCATCGGCCAGAATCGAGTGGCGTCGTTGATTGGTAGGGGAGGTAAGGCAATGGGAACACCTTCCTAGGATTCCTACGGTGATCTACCAACCTACAGGCAGCAGGGATGCTGGCAATATGTTTGGAGTGATTGACAGACAAATGTGAGCTTTATAATATTGGACTTACCATACATAAATAAGTTTGGAATGTAGAAAATCTAATATGTGATTTTGGTGTTTTTCTAATCTATCTACATCGATCCTCATGGGGTATATATATGGAAGAGTAAATTACACTAGCTCTTAAAACTTGTAACGAAAGTTTCATTAGTCCATAAACTTGCAAAACGTGCATCGAGATCCTTAAACTCTTGGTTTAATTATCACCCTGTCAATCCTGGTTTGACCGTGGCATGCCACGGGACGATGGCATGCAAATTTCACGTGGAGAAAAAATGCGGCAGAAGGAGATGGAAGGAGCAAGGAGAAAAAAAGATAAAAAAGGAAGAAAGAAAGAAGGAAGAAGCGAGAAAAAATCCATGTCATCGTCCACGTAGCATGCCACTGAAAAGCCACGGTTCCAAACTAAACTTGGAACCCGGGATGAATACAATTAAGGTTAAGTCTGAAGCGCTTTTTGCCAGTCGGGGAGCCGGTGAACTCCACGTAGGCAATACGGAGAGACAAAAACAACCTCTACACAGACCTATTCACGACCGACATCGACCGTACACCGACGAGCATCGTCCAGTCCACCGACGACGGACAATGCCTGAACGACAGGCTGATGGCCATCACTTTGATGACCGCTACACACGGCGTAGAGGACCAACCAAAGTGGTGGCCTCAATCGCCAACGAATGGTCATCTGACATTATGCAAGACTTCCCAATGGCATTCCTCTGACATCTATAAGCGTGCAAGATGCTAACCAATTGCAGTTTTCGGTCTTCACACCCACGGCGATGCAGTTTTTCTCTTCACACCATGCGTAAATATTTTTCGCCTTCGGCTATTGCGGCTACATGACACCACGGACATGACTGGTACTTAAAGCTCACAACAATCATTGGACGAAACTCCAGTCAAAGCGTCCTGTGTCATTGCTATCGTCCATGGACACATCCCACTATGACTGCCGGGAGGGAAATAGAGAGAGTCAAGGGAGCACAGAAGGGAACGAAGAAACCGGGTGGGAAGAACCGTCCATCAGAGATACAAGTGCATGATGGTGACTCCAAAGAAATGAAGTAATAGAAGAATTTTCAAATCCAGTCACAATCGTTCGCATGGTTCGCCCCATTTACGGACTGATGGGGAATGCCTAGAAGTTATAGATAATTGTCCGATTAGAGGATAAGAGTCAAATACAAAGCTATAGAGATAAGATATATCCAGAAAGGAGAATCCTAGAGATAAATCTACTCTCTACTTGTATTGTACTCGCAAGTTTCTATCTCCTATGTATTCCTTATGAGTAAATTACACTAGCGGTCCTTAAAACTTGTAACGAAGTTTCACTAGTACCACGAACTTGCAAAAGCGCATCGAGATCCCCTAAACTTGTTTAATGTATCCATCCCCGGTCCAAAAGGCCTAGTTTTGACCGTGGGTCTTGCCAGTGCATGCTACCGTGGACGATGACATGGAATTTTTTTCTCCGCTTTCTTCTTCTTTTTTCCTTCTTATCCCTTTTTTCTCCACATTTGCTCCCTTCATCTCCTTCTGCCGCATTTTTCTCTCACCGTGAAAATTAGCCATGCCATCGTCCACGTGGATGCCACGGTCAACCAGGATTGACCAGGTGATACATTAAAAACCAAGGTTTTAAGGATCTCGATGCAGCGTTTTGCAAGTTATGGACCTAAGTGAAACTTTCGTTACAATTAAGGACGCTAGTGTAATTTCTCTTGCCTATATATCCCCATGAGAGTAGCATCGATGTAATAGATTAGAAAAACACCAAAATACAGCATATTAGATTTTTACGCATTCCAAACTTATTTTATGTATGTAAAAGTATATCTAATAAAGCTACATTTCGTCTGTCAATTACCACTCCAAAACATATTGCCAGCATCACTGCATGCCTGTAGGTTTGTAGATCACCTTGAATCCAGTACTCGAGGAGTGTGTTCCCCATTGCCCCAATCTTACCTCCCGCTCACCAAATCACCACTCGCACTGCGATTCTGGCCGATGCTCTGCGGGATGTTTGGTCACCACTACTATAAAATGATTTTTCTGGTAGAAAACCCCTTATTTTTTCAAACGGACATAACTAGTGGCATCTGCAAAAATCGAGCGGCAAATTTTTATTCGCAGACGGCTTTCCTTAAAACCGCCCGGTATGGAAAATCCGAGTTTTCCCATAGGCTCCTAAGGCGCCATCCCAATATCAAAATGAGGTCATTTTTGGGCATGCGCTCACTAAGCCGCACCGTTTGGAAAATCGATTTTTCCATATCGGCGTTTTAAGGCAGCTGTATGCGAAAATAAGAATTTGAAAAAATTTGACAAAATTCAAACTAGTGTATTCTACACTCAGTGTATGAACTTCTAAATGGATGAATTTTTTCCTAAAATGTTTTTAAAATCATGCTCCTATTCATGTATTGTGTTCTTAGTGCTATTATTGTTGATCATTTTTTCTTGTAACTTTGTTTTATATCAATTAAAAATTTGAAGTTTTCCAAACTACAAATAATTTTTGAAGCAAGTAAAATGATTTCCAGCTGAAAAAGTCATCACCAACAAAGTGTATATCAATCCAATCTAAACTTTTTGGTCAATCTTCTCATCCAAACAAAAAGTGATAGTAACAATTTTCACAAATTTACATATTCTCTTATAGTTTAGTTAAAACTATATGAAGGGATATTTGTATATTTATGTGAACAATCTACTAATCACTTTTCGGATGAAGAAATGATCAAAATAAAAGTTATAGAATCTTGTATGAGTTTATAGCAACTTTGTTCTTTGGATGACTTTTTTCAGTTAAAATTCATTTAGAAATTTGAAAATGTTGTTGAAGTTTCATAATTTTTGAAATTCAAATTCTCGAATGTTCAAACAAAGTCATATAGAAAAATGACGCCTCAAAAAAAGTTGTAGATATTGAATAAGTTATACAAACTGTTATTGATGACTTTTCCTTTGAAATATTATCTACCCAAAAAAATTATTTAAATTTCTTATATTTTAAATTCAAATTTTATATATTCAATCAAACTCGGATGGAGAAATGAACAAAAAAAAAATGGTACATCTCAATGAGTTATAAATTTGATTTTTACCAACTTTTTCATATGAGTTGATTTAGTACCATAAAAATCCCCCGATTGAAGTTAAAGAGGCCACATTGTAAAAAAAATCGATTTTTCATGGCGGATGCATAAGTGGTCCTCATTTTTACATGCGCTCGCTCTTAAGAGACCCATATGTGAAAATTGATTTTTTGCATTATGGTTTCTCTTAAGGATCGGCCTTGGAAGTCCAGATTGCCCTCCTCCTTCCCATTCAACCAGCTTTAAAATTTTTCATGCCCCAACCTCTCAGTCCTCTCTCTCACTTATTAAATATTATCCCCAGTCCTCTGCTCTCTCACTCACTTTCTCACTCTCTTTCACTTTTCCTCTCTCTTTCACTCACTTTCACCGCAGAGCAGAGCGGCGGCGGCAGTGCGCCGGTGGCTGCGCAGCGGGCTGGGAGAGGCAGCGGGCCTCAACGGCGGAGGGGGAAGCTCTTGATCTGGGCGGGCGGGCGCATGCGTGGAGCGCACGGCGGTGCCCCCGCCTCCATCTTCGTCGGCCGGCGCCAGATCCTCCGCGAGGAGGACCGGCGGAGGAGGCGTCCGACGACTCCCCCGCGCGGAATCCGGGGACGAACCGCTCTCCCCACAATGCCGGATCTGGCGGCGGCGCTTCCCCTGAGAGGTGGCAGTGGCGAGGGCCACGGTGTGTGCGGGCATGAGCGACGGCGCAGCGGCCCCTCACCCCACTCGGACATCCGCGACAGAGCGGCGACGACTAGAGGATTGACAATCAGACGGTGGGCGCGGATCTGGCTTCGGAGGACGGCGCGGGGTTTTGCCGGCGGCGGTCCGGGTGATGATCACGCGTGAGGAATGGCGCGGTTGTCCGGGCCAAGGGCCCGTGGGCCACGGTCGGCCGCTCGGGCGCGCGAAGAGCCGATCTCACGTTACTCACGGGCCTTCTTGTGGCAGTCTCGAGAAGAGACGCGCCTGGCGACGGCGACGAACCGGAGAGTGGTCGGGCCGCGCCCCGGCTGTGACCCCGAGCTCCGGGCCCCAGGCCCGCCAGCGGCTAGGGTTTCTCTTTTTTGTTTTTTTTTTTTGGAAATTTATCTTTTTTCATGAAAGTTTTTTTTCTCTTTGCATGCGGTCGTCTTAGGCTGCGTTCCTTTTCAGATTCTTCCCCACCCTCAACAGTGTTCACGAAAAACGGCACGCCGATTCCATTAGCACATAATTAATTAAGTATCTGCTAAATTTTTTTTCAAAAATGGTACTAATATGATTCTTTTAAGCAACTTCTCGTTAATAGAGAAACTTTTATGCAAGGAAAAACTTGCACCGTTTAGTAGTTGAAAACAGCGTCGGCTAACACGGAAAACAGAGGAGAATCTAATCTACTTTACGTGCCTGAAAAAATAGCAACGCAGGCCACTGAAGGCGTCCACATGCGAAAATCCGCATGCGGTTTACTCGCTCTGGCCGCCTGCAAGATCGCGGTCTTCGCAAGAAGATTTGGCGCATCGCTAATGCGGCAACCTGTATGTGAAAAAAACCCGTCTCGCCCGTATGCCAAAAAAACCATCTTTTTAGCACGTGGCACCATCAGCCTTGTTCCCTTGGGGTAGGGCGTCGTTTCCCAGTTTATCTGGTTTGTCTTTTCAGTTTCTTTTAGAGTTCAGTTTTCACTAGAAAAGGAAAAAAAAAAAAGAGGCAATAAAACCAAGAAAATTCGCGTTTCAAGTTTTCAGTATAAACCGAAAGCCACCGAAGAAATTTTGATTGCGATGCAGTGGGGCGCTGGGCAACCTCGCGGCAGTCACGTACCGTGCTGTGCTGCTCGTTGATTTCCGTTAATCTCATGGGCTACCACCATACTACGTCGCTGGTGTGCCAGGGTCCTTCTACAAAATAGGTCCTCCCTACAACAGTGTCCATCTCTTCCATCATAACTTCAGCCTCAATGTGGCTCTCCGAGGTAAATAAATGTTTGAATAACTAGCTTCTTGCAAACTGTACCCTGTAAACACTATTCCCAAATCATTCAAATTTATCTTGTGAATCTAGAGTAGTGACATCAAATAATTTCCGGTTCGTGACCTTCATTTAAGTTTGATATTGACCTAAAGCTGGTTGGCTGGGCAACGGCTACTTTTGACGGAACAGTGTCCCTAAGCATCTCGAATAGCACCATTTGAATGGAAGGAAACATTCACATAGGATGACTACACCAAAATTATTTGTTGAGAAAAGCTCTGCTTGGAACCAGTTTAGGAGAGACTTCTCAACGGTTCCTTCAATGCGGTTTTAGAGAGCTTGTTCCGGCGGCGCATGTCGTTAAACTGTTCTCGGGAGGACAGTGAGAAATGCGTTCTTGGTGGATTGTCTCACAGGCTCTGCCGAACCCTTGTAGAAAAGGTACAATTCATAACGGGGCGTACATTTACGAGTTTATTATCTGCCACCAACGTAGGAATTGCACATCTACATCTGTGTTGTAAGTTGATTAAAACAATAGGAAAATCAATTTATTATCAATGAATTCCATTTCTCTTAATATAGATTTACCAACCACTAAATAGGCGTCCAATATTTTACTTCCATAGTGCATTATATTGTTAAATAAAAAATGATCCAAACCATTCTAATAATATTATCTTGGTTAACACAAAGTATGCAAAATCCTTAATTGTCATCGGTTCCAAACTTCCATTAGAGCAATGTCAAAGTGTAAAATAATGATTCCAAATCCAATTCTAATAATATATGTCCTTGGTATAACACGGAGTATGCAAAATCACTTAATTTGTCCCAGCCTCTTACCCAATCTACCCACCCGGCCTCACTTATTTTTCTAATTAACTATTTTTTACTTTTAGAAAGGAAGCGGTTAACGTATTCACTTATTCTTCTTTTGCCTGTGGAACCTAATG